>CM031380.1:33297584-33897584 GCA_018290095.1 Polypedilum vanderplanki | reverse complement strand
CCACGTTTAATGATGATGATGATATTGAATTTTCACTTGCTTTACCTTCTCAATCACAAGCAGCAACATCATCTTCGGATGATGATCAAAAGCAGCATTCAACGATAAAAATTGAGAAGAAAGATAATATTTGGGAATGTTTAGAAAATGGTGGAAAATTCCGAGACTTGTTACCATCAGGAGTGATAAAAAATTCTTCAAAATTACGATTTGATGTGCAAGAAATATCGCTAACTGAAGATGTATAAATAAGTGAAATGAACGAATGAATGAGAAAAATTCGTCAATGTTTGCACTAAATGAGAGCACATGAGAGATCATAAGATCGTGGGCAAATGGTTTATTGACATAATATAATGAACCTATAAATTATTCAAAAACATGTTTAATGTGCAATTAGGGTTAAATAATTAATCTTAATTTTCCTTAAAAAATCACCAAAAAAGAAGAAAATTTTATTGACTGCTTCTAACTACATTAAATTAAAATTATTAATTTTTTTTAAAAATGAAAAAAATGTGTGTAAAATCATTGAATAAGCAATGAATGGAAAGAATTTTGTCTTCAATCTTAGACTTCCCTACTCACATATAAACTTTTGAAAAGTAAAATACATTTGGTATCTTTATAATAATTTATTGAAGGAGTAAACATAATTTCTTTACATTATATGTACGTCTATAAAAAAATATTTTTTGATCTCAATTGATAGAAGTGAGCAAACTCTGATTTTAACAGAAAAAATAGCCATTCATTAATATATGAAAAACTATTTTAAATTAATAGACTTTTCTAAATTTCATTTTAGGCCACCTTATTGTATTTTTCTTCTTAATTAATTTTCATTTTGAAGATATCACAATTGTAATTAATTATTTCTCATCTCTGATCACAGAGACATAATAGGATACATATAAAAAATATTTCATTTTTTTTTGATGAAGAAAAGCGAGAGAGAAAGAGCAAAGTTATAATTTAAGGGGTCTCAATTGAACATCATAAAGATCGATTGAGCAAGTTTAAAATAACTTAAAGCCAATGTGTAGTGTTTCTTTTATAAACAGTTCTAATTTCGATATGGAATAATTAGCAGAAGCAAATCACTTAAGAAATAATAAAGAATGAAGAATGGTATAAGAACGATGTTCTTTTTAGACGTCATTGTGTGTTTGTAATCGTGTGTTTTTCAAAAAGTTAATATCAAAAATTTCATCTTCATTTTCAGATGATTCTTCTTCCCATTTTGATGCTTTACTAAAGGGCTGAACTTCTTCAGAATCATTTGCTCTTCCATACTTTATTTCAGCTCGAGTTTTACGCAATCTATAAAAAATTACTTATTAGAATGTGTGTTAAAGCAGATAAAGAATATCTAGTAATTACCTGAAGCTTCTAAATACAATCAAACCAATGATTGCAAGTGATGAGCCAACCAATAACATCCAATAATATTTAAAATTCATAGGTTCATTTAGATCACCAGTTGGCATTTTAACTGGAAATTCGTTGTCATTCTTCTGTATATTTGATATTGTCGATTCATGATTATTCACACTTTTTGGCTTATTTTCATCCTCTTTTTCAATATGATTAATTTCACTCTTGATAACATTATTCTTATCTTCTGTATGTTGTTGTGTTGAATTATTCTTAATTTCTGTTGAAATTGTAGCTTTTTGTTGTAAATCTTGAGTAACTACAAAGTGAATTGTTAATACTAATAGCAAGAAGCTAACTTTCCACATTTTTTATCGGCTTTAATCAAACAGATTTTGCGTTTAATTAATTTTAGAGAATGACAAATCAAAAGATTGATTGATGATGACTTTTGTTTACTAAAAAAATCGACATTAGTTGTTAGTCCCAAAAATTTTAGGGGGCTTAAAATTTATGTTGCAAAAGCTAATGCGACATAAACATAGTGTAACAGAAATTTTCATTACATTTGCTTATAAGAAACATTATCTACATCTTTAAAATAAGTTATTGACATAAATCTACATTTAATTTAACATGATCTAGAAATTTTTTTATCTTTTATTCATTAATTGGACAATGTGTCATGTATTTTAGTTTTTAAGCTAAAAATCATTAGTTTGTTGTCATCATTGAAAGAGTGAAGAACGAATGATTTTTTGAAAAATACTGAAATAACTAAAGATATTGCTTGTAAAGTAAGTGTTTTTTAAGCTTTTATAATTTTTAAATGCACTTTACATTTGTTCATTAATTTATTTTCTTTAATAAGCTTGCAAAATGGAAGAAATTGAAATTTCCAAAAAGGTTATAGAAATTAAAATGATTTCGCTATAATTATGTAAAATTGCAGAAAATATGTAGTAATTTTAACATGTATTCTTTATTTATAGGCAGCAAAACGAAGACGTCAACGAGCAAAACGAAAAGATAAAATAAGAGATTCAAAACCAATATTTGGAGAAATGGAGTCCCAACAAGAAAAATCAAAAGAACAAATTTTGGCAGAAAGAAAAGCCAAAAAAGCTGCCAAAAAGCAAGGAAATAAAAAAGAAGAAACTCCAATTGTTCCTCCTCTTGCTGCTGCTGTTTCTGCTCATTCATTGTTGCCAACCAAAACAGAAAATCAATCAACTTCTGTTAATGTTGACAAAGAGATAAAAGATGTGCAATCAGAAAAGCCTAAAGAAGCTGAAAAAAAATCTAGAGAAGAAGTTCTGGCCGAACGTGAGACGAAAAAATTAGCGAAACAAGCTGGAAAGAAAAAGAATGTTGAAGTTGCAAAAGACGACGAGAATAAACAGCAATCAAAGCCAAAAGAAGTTGAAAAGACAAATTCAGATACAGATCTTGCACAAAAAATGGAAAAACTTCATATAACAAATAAAGAAAATGAAAAAGAAAATAAGCCGCAAACACCTGATGATAAAAATCCCGAAAAAGGTAAACCAATGACTAAAGCAGAACGGCGAGCTCTTCAAGAAGCACAACGTGCAGCAAAAGCCAAACTAATGGCAGAAAAAAATAAACCTACAACATCCAGTACTGGTAGTAGTACTGAAAAGAAAATAATGATAGATAAAAAAGAAACAAAGACTAAGGAAACAAGTCATAAAACTGCATCAATAATTTCACAAAAATCATCTTCATTACATAAAGTGAGACTATTTAAACATCTCTACACCGAAAAATGCAATTTTAATATAAAAGTCAATAGTAGTTTTCATCCTGCAATTTTAAAATTAGGAGCTCAATATGCGAACAATGCTGTTGTAGGATGCAATTCTCGTTGCTATGCTTTCTTACGTGCTATGCAAATTGTAAGTTTTCTTTATAAAATATTTTTGAAAAAATATGTAATAATATGGTTTTTTTGCAGTTAATTAAAGACTTTACAACACCTTCAGAAAAAGTTTTTTATCGAGCTCTTGAAAGTGAAATTCAAAAGTCTGTTGAATTTCTTCACAAGTGCCGACCACTCGCTGTATCAGTTTCGAATGCCTTGAAATATATTAAACTTATTATATCGCAAGAAAATTCATCAGACAGTGATGATGAGGTATGTCATTTTAAAATTAATATAATAAAATCCATCATTTAGTTTGGTTTTAATTTTTTTAGAAAAAAGGGAGAATTATTGACAAAATAGAAACATATGCACATGAACAGATTGAAACAGCTGCTCGATCGATTAGTTTAAAAGTTAGGGAAAAGATTTCAGATGATGATGTTATTCTTACTTTTGGTTATTCATCTTTAATTAAGAGGACACTAGTTGAAAGTTGGAAATCTGGAGAGAAAAAATTCAGTATAATTGTTGTTGATTCTCGACCCGATTTTGAAGGTCGTGAGATGCTTGATTCACTTGCCAAGGAAGGAATTTGCTGTACTTATGTGTTTATAAATGCAACTAGTTTTGTAATGCCAAAAGTTACAAAAGTTCTACTTGGTGCACATGCTCTTTTGGCAAACGGCTACGTAATGTCTCGTGTAGGAACTGCCCAAATTTCAATGATAGCTAGCTTCTATAATGTTCCTGTATTGGTTTGCTGTGAAACTCATAAATTCAGTGAACGTGTTCAAACTGATTCATTTGTGTATAATGAAATTGGTGATCCAAATGCATTAGTTGTCAACAAAAATTCAATGAAACCATACGAACATCTCAAAGATTGGGAATCTATACCACATTTGACGCCTCTTAATCTCAGATATGATATAACACCTCCAGAACTCGTAACTGCCGTGGTAACTGAAATCGCTCTTCTTCCATGTACTAGTGTCCAAGTTATATTACGTGTAAAACCATCAGAATAAATCTCTCTGATGTACATACTCAATATGACAACTAAATAACATTGGACTTATTTTTTGATAAAATAAATATATACCATTCGGGATACTAATCACTTTAAGTTTTTTTTTTCTTTTCTTTTTTGTCAACAAACAATTTTTCTGCGATAAAACTGTGAATGGCTTATTGGCTTTTGACTATCGATAATTGATAAGAACCGATATTTTTCTGTCAAAAATTTTTTGTATGTGGTTCAGTATTGTTTTGTTCATAGTGCCGTTCAATTTACTTTTTAAAAGACTGAAAATTGTATTATGATTATAATTTTAAAATATTTAAAAAAATGAGTAGCAATTCTATGGCAGCACCACAAGTTTATTATCGGCAATACAATGTTGGAGAAAAAACAATGAAAAAAATTGTCATTTTAGGAGGCTCATTTATGATGTTTATTTTATTTCTATTAATTTTTATCGTAAACATACGTGATCAAGAGTGGCATGAGGAGAAGCTTATTGCATTTTGCATATCTACTGTTGGTCTTGTGATTTTTTCTTCAATTTTAATCTCTTATGGAATTTATCATCTGAAAAGGGAAAGAATTAGAAGTGCAAATTCATCCATTTGCGTAAGTTTCTTATCATATAATTTAGTCGCGTGTATATTTTTATCAAATTTAAGCCCTCAAAGAACCATGTGTTTATTTCCACATTCAAATCTTTTTTTATAAAACCCTGTTTTGAAAAGCAAACGTGACTAATCTCAAAAAACTTCACCTTTCAATTTTGATGAAATTAAACGATAACATTAATCCAATTAACAATTTAAAAGATAACGTTCTTAGAAAAAAATAAAATTATTCTTTGGTTTTTTTTTCAATACTAAATCTATTATCTTTTTAATATTAAACAAACGAATATTCTTACCTAACTTTAATTATGTGCCATTTAAAATTTAGATATTTAAAGTTTTTTTTAAATTTTTTCAGACGCCTGTAGATCGAAATGAAAATGAATTACCTCCAACATATGAAGAAATTATGGGAAAATTACCTAGTTATGATTCGTATAGTAAAAGTACTGCTAAACAAATTAAGGATAATGAAAATACTCATTACATATGTCATGTCTAATTTTTTAGAACTTATTTTTAAACAAATTTGTTTCACTATGATAAGATTATGCTTTAGTTTTACGCCAATCTATTATTCTTAAGGAATATTTTACTTACTGATAATATTTATCAAGTCTAATAAATCTGCTGAAAAGCATCAATACTCTATTAAATGTTTTTTAGCTTGATATCTTTTAAAATATGGATTTATTTCTTTTGATTTCATAAATTAATCTTTTTAAAATAGAAAATTTCCCTGAAATTCAAAAAATCTGTAAAGTACAAAAGAAAATAATTGAAATTAAAAAAACAAAGATTTTTGGGCCAAAAGGTTTACTAAATTTTTTATTTGAAATATAAAATTAAATTTTGATCATATTAAATTTGAATTTTGCTAAATTTTAATTTTTAAAGTACAACTTTGTGTCGTTAAATTTCGATTAATATTTTTTAAAAAAAATTGAAATTTACATTGTTTATAAAGTAAAATTGAAATAAAATTTTTTGAGAAAATATAATTTTGAAGGAATCTTTTACTTTTTTGTTTGCATTTTCTTGTTTCACTAGTTATCAGCAAGATTCATTGGTTGCATTTCTAATATATTATTAGCATTTGCACGATTAGGTAAATCATCGATAAATAAAATTCCATTGAGTATCATATATCTCCAGCCAACATAGATAAGTGCACAAATAACAATCGGAATAATTAAGTAGCCTGCCAATACATAATTTGTCATATATGAAGAATTTTCTTCCTGTTTAGCTTCAGTATGATTTTTGTTTTTGTTAACAGTTTCATCTTCAACATGTGTAAAATTTTTTACATTTTCATCTTCAATTTCAACATATGTGAAATTTTTAACTTTTTCTAAGCAAAAGTTGTCGAAGCTGTTAATGTAAAGAGATTGGAGATTCTTCAATTTTGTGCAAACATCATCCTTCAATATTGTCAAACAGTTGCTTCTTATGTCAAGCATTTTAGTAGGTAATTGATGGAATTCAATGTTTCTTATGTAATTGTACGAAATGTTGAGATCCGAGACCATGTACCAGCTTTCAGGCATTTGTTGAGGTAATGCTGTCAATTTATTGTTGCTCAGGTCTAATTCAATTTCTCGGACGTGTTTTTTCTTTAATAACATCTCCGATGGAAGCTTAGGAAATTCAGCAATTCCAGTACATTTAATTTTTAGTACAGAATTTTTTCGAGGCAAATTACAAATGCAATTAGAGGGACATTCTTTCTCACTGAAAGCACATTCCAATTGATTCATTTCAATGTTACGCAAATACTTGTGATTATGATTCTTGCAACTTATATCCTTTGGATATAAATTGATTTTGTCACGTAAATCTTTGTACACTTCAGTGTTGAGAAATAGAAGTAATTGACTACTTTGACAGTTGCAGGTCTCTATAAAATCATTGAGAAAAATATCAATACGATTGGATTCACTTGAAATTTGTAAATCGTTAAAAATGATTGCATTTATGTCATTATTTTGAAGTAATAAATTGATATCTTTTGCCGAACTTCCATATATCGAGCTCATTTGAAACTTCTTAAGCTGATTATAACTTAAATCAAGATTCTGAAGTTGATTCAAATAAAGTCTTCCCGAAATAGATGTAATCTTGTTATGAGACAAATCAACAAATTCTAATTGAGACATGTGTGATAATTGACCAAAATCAAAAGACTCTAATTGATTGTTTCTCAAATTCAGATGTCTAAGTGTATTCAAATCAGCGAAGTTTGAACTGTTTAATAAATAAACGAAAATATAAATGTGAGTTTAAAATTATTAATTTTATTACAAAACTCATTCATAAATCAAAATTTTTTTCAAAAACACTCACTCATCGAAATTATTCACAAGACTGTTGATGATTTCCAATTTTTGCAATTTATTGGGCAGTGTTAATTTAAGTTTTTGAATGCAATTAATATCCATTGATAAATTCTCGAGACTTTCACGAGTAAACAAATTAAGATCGAGTTCATTGTCACTGCACATGTTGTTTATGGTTTTTATTTGCAACTCATGCACATTTACACCAACAAGTCGCGAGGAGATTCGAGTTACATCAGCGAGCTCAAGCTTCAAATTTCGGATGTTTTCTAATTCTACGAGTGCCATTTCGTTGATTGCAGGTGCACGAATATGCAAGAAACTAACATTCTTAATACTTAATAAATCCTTTGATGAAATTAAGTAATTCGATTCAGTGGTGTCAATTTGAACATCAATTACATCACTTAAATTAAATGTGAATTTTATTCGGCCTAATAAATCGTCATCAATTGAACAGCCTTTTGTAACAATTTTTCTAACGTGACTGAAGTCAAGTGAAGGAAAATTTTGAAAAATATCCTTGTTTTCTCCAAAGCAAACAATCGACAGCGTGTTCATATAGTCAATTCTCACATTGAGAAATCCATCTTCAATAGGCCATTCAATATTCAATTCGTGATCAACTTTTCCACACAAAACATTTTCAAAATTCTTAAAAGCTTTACACTCATCATCAGAGACATTTTTTGACAAAACAACTTGCACACACGCGTAAATTAATAAAAATTTCCAAAATAACCACATGGTTTTAACCTCAATCTTCAACGAATAATTTTTAATAATCACAATTTATGTCTTTACTCGTCAAATGACAAAGCTCAACTAATTAGAATGAGGTGGAAAATGCAATTTCATATGTATAACACTCATGTAAGTGTATGCTTTCTCTAATTTCATCAACTTCTACAATCAAAATTATGTTAAGGAATCAAGTAACGAATGAGTGCATATGAGAACTTTATATGATTGAATGCTATATGAGTGGCATTTGTTTTGATATTTTTTATACTAAATGAATGTATGAATTAAATTCAATCATTTATTTAATTAATTCAATAATTTTTCATTTATTTAAGATATTCATCCTCTTCTCTATCGATCCTTGGATTATAATCAGTTCTTAAAATATTACATCGACGTCCCCACCATTTACCTTCACAGGTACAATTAGGCTTATTTCTTTTAGGAACTCTGTAGCAATAACCATCGTGCAAGCAAAAAGGACTGCCATCATCTAAAATACATCCTTCACGTGACCATTCTGGAATTGTAAAGCGTATTTTTGGCGTTGTTGTCACATAATTCCATGGTCGTTCATCTTCTTCTTTATCTAGTGCAGAATTATAATCTGTCTCAAATATATTGCATCTTCGACCCCACCATTCATCATAACAGATGCAATTAGGTTTTTTTCTTGAAGGAATTCTATAACATTCACCGTTATGCAAACAAAAAGGACTACCATCTTTCAAAATACATCCTTCTTTTGTCTGAATTTCAACTCGAGTTGTATGTTCTTTTTCATCTTCTGATGAACTTTGGCATGCATCTACGAAAACACTGAAATTTAAATTCCTATTTTTAAAATATTTTAATAAATGTATACCTGTGATGAACCAATAGGAATTTATGATGAAAATTGTAAGAATGAATTTCAAAAAGTTCATATTTGATGTTTAATTACTGTAAAATAAATGAAAATGTATAAATCAATTAAGTGCACATGGTGAAGTGAAAACGTGAGCTTTTTAAAATAATAAATATATTGATGATAATTTTTATTTTTAGATATTTCAATTATATTAATTCACTCACTCTTTCGATGATTAAGTTCACTTAATTTTAGTAAAATATCTTACTTTAGTTTGATTGATTTTAAAAAATTTTCTTATTTTGCTTTTTGCAGCTTTCAAGAATTGTCGAAGAAAGGAGTGTGACAAAAATTTTTTATCATACAACTGTTGTATGTGATCAAACACATGTGTGAAACATAAAATTTTGTTTTCTAAAATTCGAATTAGGAATTTTTAAGAATATAAAATTATTTTCAGATTTTGTTGTAAATAAACATTTAAAATTTATTTAATAATTACCTGTAATAATAGATTATTCTTTTTTTAAAAAACTCAATTCTTTTATTATTGAATTTAAATTTCCCGCAAAAATCCAAAGGGTATAGCATTTACTTTTTTCAAACAAAATAAAAACAAGCTGCAATTTGTTGAAATAAATTTAAAATTTAAAAAAAAACAAAGTTATTTGTCTATAAAAAAGCAAAATGATAATTCCAATTCGTTGTTTCACTTGCGGAAAAGTCATAGGAAATAAATGGGAAGCATATTTAGGATTATTACAAGCAGAATATACAGAAGGGTAATATTTTTTTTCACATGCTTTTCTAAATAATCAAAATATTTATTGTTTAGTGACGCTCTTGATGCTTTAGGACTTAAACGCTATTGTTGTAGACGAATGCTTCTAGGTCATGTCGATTTAATTGAGAAGCTCCTCAACTACGCACCACTTGAACGCTAAAAACTCTGATATAATTTTAAGAATAAATAAATGATTTAATGTTTCTATAAAAAATGTCTTTTATTTACAATTAAGGTGAATAAAACAGTTTAATGACTGAAGTTGCAAATTTTTCTGTATCATCATAAAAATCAGTTTCTATACAGACTTTTCCATTTAATACTTTAGCTGGCATCATCTGTGATTCAGGTGCAGCGATAAAACTGCTTATCCAAACATTTGACGTTCCTTTTTTCACTGGTCCCATTGAAAAATTCATTTGTTCTAATAATTTTCCTATAATACCAAATCATTGATAAAATTAAAACATTTTTAACATAATATGAATTCACTACCTTTAAATTTAGCAGTGTGTACTAATCTAAAATTCTTTAATTCTTCTACAGTTGAGAAAGAAAGTTCGCGAGAAACAGCTTTCATGTCTAAAATGCAAGTCGGCAAAGTGATTTCGTGAATTTGCGATTGATCTGAAAAATCTTTTGCTTCTTGCCAAAATATCTCATTTGTTTCCTCATTTCTCAATTTGATCCAATTTATTTGAAAACCTTCCGCTTTTGACATAATTATAATATTTATTAAAAATAATTTTTTTTAATTTTTTTGTTTTGATCGGGGACTACCAACTGAAAGCAGCTAAAATTTCAAAAATTTCCTTTTCGGTTATTTAGAAAAACATTTTATGATCTCTTAAGATATATTTAGCATCACATCTCATAAATTTTTTAAATTTTTTGAACTCAAGAAAATTCAAAACATAAAAGTACTTTTATAAAAAATTAAAACTATGAGGTGAAATGCATGTTATGTATTGAATATTAAATACCAAAATTTAAGAAATAACAAAAATAATTTGACAGCACTTTTCAAGTAGTCTTATATGTTTAAATTAATCACACATGGGTGTCCAAAAATTGCTTTTTTAAATGATCATTATCAAAAGGAGAATCAATATTTTCTCTCATTTGTATAAAAATGTGAATGATTAAAATGAAATTTATTTTATGACTTCCTTTATGGTATGAGAGCTCAAACTTTTAAAATGACACTTCTTGCTAACTGAATCAATTTGAAATCAAGTAAAGAAAACATAATTCAAGAGTGTAATGAAATTCACTTTATATGTTATTCAATTATCGAGAGATTTACTTCTAAGAATTGACACTCAATAGAATGAGAGAGTAAAAATTTCATTCATAAAAAAAGACACTGTGGTAAAGAAAAGGAAGAAGAAGAAATTGACGATTTATGTTTGCTTTTTACAAAAGAAAACACAAGAGCAAGAAAGTAGTTGTTTGAATGAGTTAAAATGTCGTAAATTTTTGGATAATTTCTTCTCTTCAAATGCATGGTCCATGTAGTATCACGACACTCATTCAAGTCACTCGTTTAGAAATATTTTTTATGTGAATCTTCTTTCTCTCTCTCGTTAATTTTCGATAAAAATGTCAAAATATTTCTCGCTCTCTCTTCTCTTTTAATTTTTGTCGCTGCACGATCAAAACTTCTCGTTGTCTACTCACTCATTCATTCATTTATTTTATTCAAATATTTCCATTTTACCCCATTGAGAGTCATCTAATTTTGGAATTCATTTAAATATTTTTCAGCATCTCAGTCTCATGTATAAGAGAAAGAAAAAAAATAATTTTGTGACAAAATATACAAAAATTAGTGTGGAGCTAATTTAGTTAATGGCAAATGACTGAATTAACTTCCTCGATATGTCATTGTAAGGTGTTAAATTATGCTAATTTCTTAATTATATTGAGCTTTATAGAGAAACATTTAGTCCAATTAAGATCATCGATCTCATGCTGTGACAGCTTCTTATGCATCGTTGCATTTCATCATCATCACCATCACTATTTAATCCCAAGAGGGAAATTGCAAGTGTACATGATTTAAAATTCCAATATGGCAAGTGAATGGTTTGAATTATTCATTGACACTATCATCAGTATCATATTTAGTGATCACTTATCACTACTCAACATTTGTAAAACATTTTTTGATTTGAAATGATAAATTGATAGTTCTTGACATAACAAGAGTTAAAAAAAGTTCCAATCTGTAGCGAATGTGTAAAACATTAACAGAATACTAATTACTCTTTCAATTTTTATCTTACCAACATAAAATGCATAACAAACTGCAATAGACGGCAAGGAAGCAAAAACTGTAAAAATTTATCGCTCAATAAGGAGAGCGAGGTGATTTTATCACTCAAACATGCTGTTATTTGCCAAAGAACTATTAATTATTGAACTAAGTCTGGCTAATAATTGTCTTTGTCTCTTTCATTCGTTCACCTAATAGAGACATAATTTACAGTCAATGTTTTTCCTTACAACTTTCCTTCGACTTATGCGAAAAAAGTATTTCATCATCAAAAGTCCACTGCACAACTGCTTATTTACTTTATTAAATTATTTCAATGAGTATCTTGTCAATTGTGATTTGTATATATCGAAATTCCTTCTTTTTATCTCAACTTATGCCGCTCGCTTACTCTCACTCTTTACTATTGCGCGACTATCTGAACAATAATCAGAGTACATGATTGATTTGAATGATTGAATTAATTTATGACAAAATCAAATCAAGCAAAAGTCAGAGTAATAGCAGCAGCAATTCATTTAACTGATAACTTTTTCAAATATAAGTAGAGACACGAAAGAAAGTGAAAGAAAATTGGTTTGAGATTTTTTTAATTAATGTCGTGATTGTGCAATGTCGAAAGCTGCAATAGTTCACATTTGACATTTAACTTGAAATTAATTAATTATCAGAATGTGTGTACACAAATCAACACAGCCATTTTATTTGTTTCTGTTATCTTTGTCCAGTTCACAACATTTTTGTGAATGAACGACTCTCGTGTGGTACATATTTTTCTGTTGTTGCATGCATCACATTTGTTTGAGTGAAAAAAGCGAGCAGATAAATCATTGGTAGAGTGAAGACGACGGCAACAGAGCAAGGCGAAAATGTAATGAAATTGAAAGTGAATGAATGAGATGAGGAAGTTAAATATCATGTCAAGAGTTGAGAGCGCGCGAGCGAGTACAGCTATAAGGCATGAATCGTTTGTACATGAAATGAGGCGCTTAATGGTCAGCACGATACAGACACACAACATAATACAGTACTATGGAATTTATTGTAATGTGCACAACATTGATCAATCGAGTAATAGCAGCAGCAGCAAGTTTATTCTGTCATGTATGGTATTTGATTTGAGAACAAAAGAGATGAAGGCAAAATGCGTGTACCATACTAAAAATATCTTACTGATCATTCGACACTTTTGATAGACTTATTTCATTTCATTTGAAATTCAACAAATACTTTTGGAAATATAAAAATAAATTTCAAAACTTACCGGTATGAATTCTTTGATGAGCTTTCAAATGCGATGATTTCGTATAAACTTTTGAACAACCTGGAAATAAGAAAGATACAATTAATATCTTCATTTTTCAATGTGCATGTGTGCATGTAAAAAAGTAAATTAAACAACTTCAAAAAATTAAAAATTTGATTGACTACAAATTGATTTAAAATTAATGACTAATTCATTTGTCATCGAATAAATGGTTTATGACATACACTCTCATGTGAGGTAAGCCAATTATTAAATAAGAAGTTTATAATAATCGCTTATGTCTGATACAATTTTAGTTTTTGGTAAATGTGCTACACATTTAATGCTCAAGACCGCAGCGAGTTGTAATAATCTGCTGCTGCTGTTGTTAATTTATTCTGCAACTTAGTCATGAAATTTATCATCATAATGTGTCATGCTGCTTAATGGAGTAATTATAAATCAATTAGCGCTTATCATCGATTATGCCTAAAAGCAAAATCGATTGAAATGAGGCTCTTTTATGTAAAAAAGGTAAAATTTTGTAAACTAGTAAACAGAGAAAATGTCGTTAACTTTCTTAAGAGAAAGTTTAGAAATTTTTGACAATCTTCATCAATTAACGAGATAGATACATTCATAAAAGTGATGATAAATCTCTTAACGATGTGTATCGCTTTGCCTTTGTTGCGAAAAATGGCAACCTTTATATTATAAATTTTATAATATTATAAACTTAAGAAAAAGAAGAGAAAGATTACGAAACTCATTAGCATTTGATTCATGAGTTTCACGAGTATCTTCTCTCAATGTTTAGTCCCAACGTCTACGAAAGGTTATTTTGACACTTTCCATTATAAACTATCAATGGTCAATTTATATCATCGTTTATTTTTGTATACTATATATTAAATTTCGAAATAAAAAAACGAAAATCATCATTGACACGATATACACATTCATAGTGAAAATGAATTAATTTGATCTGATGAAAAGATTACAATTTTACGCATTTTACCCTCGTTGAGTATCATTCATGTCTCTTTCGAAACATAAAAGTAAATTAACGCTAGCGAACCCTCGATGTTAAAAATGCATGTAATTTAATTAGTAAATGGACTTTTATCATTCACGTGTTTCAAGTCAAATTTACACAGTTTTTATTACTTTTTTAAAATGACGAAAATATGAAATTTTTCTTCTATTTAATTTTGCACACGTGCTAAAAATCCACCTCCTTATGTCGATATCATGAAACATTACACTATAAAACAAAAACAACTTGCAGCAGATGTGCTGAAAAGAGGGTTCAGAATGATGATGACTTGATAGATCTTTTATTCTGATAGGTAATCATAATTATTAATGTGTATAAATATGTTTTTATGCGTATTATTTCACTTATGCTTATGCCCTCTCATTTATTTGTAGTTAATTTTTAGCGCATTTTTGGAACAACAATGCAGCTTATATTTGCACTTTGAACGGCTGGCTGGCTGAGAATGAGATCTCGAAAACTACAATAGCTAAAGATTTCCGGTTTGTTGTGTTTGATTTGTGCTAACGAGTTATTGGGAAGAAACATTATTAGAATGTTGCCTTTGATTGCATTAATTAGGAAATTACGAATTTAAATTTCCATATTGAAAATTGTAAACAAAGCGAAGTTGGCTGCGAATACGATTGCAGCGCCACCAACGGCAAATATTGAAACTTCAAATAATTTGAATATTACTCAACCATTATTTTCATATCAATAAAATTTATATTTATCTTTAGAAAATTCAATAAATAAAATCAATTAAAAACGCTCGCCGTACTTTCATACATCAAAATTTTATAAACATAATTTTTACCTATATTTTAAATTTATTTTAAAGTGTGAACCTGTTTTACACACAACTTATAGGTCTGTAATTTGTTAACATACACTGATCTTTCATCTTCCCTCGAATAAAAGGACCGGTACTTGTATTCGAATTGACCAAAATTAAAATTTTTCCGAGAATCTGATATTTTCTTCGAATAGAAGGACCTTCAAATATAAGGACCACTTTTGAAAAAACCGTTAAAAAATGATTATTTTTCTTTGTAATTTTTAAAAGTTACCAGATTTTTTAAAAAATTTTGAGACGTTTTGAAATTTTGAGATTTTTCAAAATTTCATGTTTTAATTCGAATATAAGGACCGGTCCTTATATTCGAGGGAAGACGGTAGGCACAAAAATGCAATTAAGTGTCCCCCTGCTACCGCACGGACACTTTCCATGTCATTCATGTAATAGAAAAATGTACATAAAATGAGAAAGTAAATCTTGAAAAAATGATAGGATAAAGGAACGAGTTTTCGTACACTTCATTATTTTAAATTTTTTCTTGTGATTAAAACCAAGATTTAGTGTTAAAATGAAAATAATTAATGTGTCTCAATTATGTAAATTTACCCTAAATATATTTTTGATGAACCTAAATTTTGCAAAAGTAAGTATATATTTTGAACATTCGTCCATTTATTCACAATGTGAAGTCATTTTTCTACATTTTAACATATTATTTATAATAAAAAATGAATACCTTAATGGAACATAATGAAAATCGAATTTAGACACGCAATGTTCGTATTAAATAAAACAATACTTTTTGTTGTTGTGGTTTTCATGCCTTGTTAATATGTATTTTCCCTTTTATAAACAACACTCACTTGAATACATGTGAAAATGATCAAATTATTGATTTTTTTACTCTTCTCTCTTTCTTTCATAAAATAATTTTTTCGTATGAGAAATACACTAACTTTTAAATAAACATATAGTTGTAATAAAAAAGTTTAATTTCCAATTAAAATGATAAGCTGATGCCAATTACTTCTTGGTTGCCATAGGCATAGATATATATACACAATTTAATTAGAAAAAATAAGAGAAATAATAATAGATACACATTGCATAAATTGAAATGATAAATACTTGACATTTACAAGTTTTCACTCTCTGCTCTGTGAAATGAAGTTGCACAAGATTTTTTCCCACAAAATGAATTTAAACTGAAAATTAATTAATTAAAATAAATTGAAAAATTGCATAAGAAATACTTCAGGATACAAAGCGCGCGCGATACATATGTGTTTATGTATACAAAAGATCAATCAAAATACTTGTTAACATACCAAAATTACAATCTCAATAGTCGACTGGTGCAAAAAGGCAAACCAAGCAAAACACAATTATGCGAATAATTTATATATGTGTAGAATAAATTTGCAACTCTTCACGCAGTAATTTATGCTCCATTTAGAAATGATTAAATCACGCTTGTCACTTATACATCTTTTCTTGCACATACATCAAGATGTTGATTTTCCTGTTGTAATATATATCCAGTCAAATAGCATTCATGCTACTGCTGCTTGCGAATTGTGATCACAATTTTCAAGAAGCAGAGAAAGCAATTGACAGGTGAAATATAAATCATTACATATATACACATAATGCTTCCTTTACTTACGGTTTAATAATAAAATTAAAACAAAAGATTAAAAATTTTCCTTGAATAAAAATAAAAATCTTTTCTACCTTATTATTGACAAATTAATAATTTATAAATTCTTAATCACTTTAATAAATCATACCACGTTTATACTAAACGGAAGAATATAAAAAGCTGATAAATAAATAATCATACATGTGAGTGCAAAGTATTTATTGCACTTATGCAAATTGCAATATACATAGTGGTAAGCAGCAGTTAATGCTCAAATAGACCACATTTCAATAAATTATATATCATTATTTATTATAATTACCTTCATCATGATTACTATTTTTATCAACATATTAAGAAATCATTCGGTTGTTTCATGCTTCTACACATACTATTTTAATTTCTTTTCTTTTACATGCAATAAGCGAGGAAAAGATAGCAGAAATATGAAATATGTACATAGATGATAAATAGTAACAAGAAACAATAAGAGTTCCAATTAAATCGTGAAATTATTAGCATAAAATATACAAAATCAACACGCAATATATCACAAGTATTTTGCTTTAGTGCACAAAACTAACATCAATTTAGTTATTTTTATCTTTAGAAGTTATTGTCTATCACCTATTCGTAAACGAGTGTATACACATATGAGCAAAAGTTTAAATTGAATTAAAGACTTTTTAACCAATATAATAAATTTATAATATCTTGCATAGTGTACACATATATATGAAATTCTACTCTTTATGAATAAAATTAATTTGAATTTAAATAGATTTTAAATGGATTTTCTACATTAACGTTTACTGTGTGTCTCTCACGCTCGCTTGCATTGATTATAAATTAAGTGTGGCAAGTAATCTTGTAAATTATACATTAGCTACGACTGCTGTGAAGTATGAGCTGATGATGATTCATAAATGTCTGTTAGATGAAGATTCATAGCGAAAGAGGTGTGCAGATAATGATGTGATGCGAGTCAAAGTAAATAGAGTTATTAAGTATTGAGCCGAGACAATTTCTTCTTTTATCATCTTCCCTCTTTGCTTACTTAAATTATGATTCCCGAGACTGCGACATCAATGCCAAAGATGTAATTATCGTCATTATTCATTATTTCTTTATACACACGCTTATGTGTCCAATATCATAAGTGCATTTAAGCAAGAAGAAAAAGATACACAATAATAACAATAAAGAGATCTTTTTCACCATAATGTATCCTGTTCAGCCTTATATGCATGCATACGCAAATACACACACACGGCATTTTTTTATTATTGTTTAAAATTGACGTTCGTCGTGTGTTTGTTTTAAGAGTGATGCGGTGTTGAATAGCAATTTAGTTGATGGTAAAGTATGGGAATAAATTTTTAGCTAAAGGAGAATTTTTTTATAAATTTATTTATTGAGCCTTTACACTCGATTATTCAAGACAACACAATCGCAATTGATTTTCTTCTCTCTCTTCCTCTATCCTTCATTCTTTTTTTTTCTTTCAAAATAATTTGTATTAAAAGCTTTTTTTGTGGTTTTAGAATTAAATGCAAGATAAGGACATTTAATGAAAAATTAAATTTTTGTTCAAAGTCAAAAATTTGTTTTAAAATAAAAGTTTTCTGTTTATTGTTTGAATAAAAATTTCAAATTTCTTAAAAGAGGATACTTCTATAGAATAAATTTTTTTTGTTAAAATGTCCAAAGAATGTAAAGTTTTTAATGTTCACAATAAAACAACAGATCGCCCACAAAAAAGTACATTCGATGAAAAGCGAGATAAAAAATTCTTTTAATCCGCATTCAATTTTTTATTATTATTATTATATTTTCTCTTGTGAGCCGATTCATATATGAATATATTCCCTTATTCGACATAATTGCATGTTGAGAACATAAATAAAAGAGAATAAAGAGAGTTTGAGAAAGAAGGCAAAATGCACATCATAATAAAGTTGTTTTTTTTTTTCAATTCACACAATCGATAATTTAGTTATTTTGTATTAGCAATAAAAACATATTATTAATTTTGATAAGCGTGATTTTTTTCTCTCTTTTGCTAATTCTTATGCGCCAAATGCAATTTATCTCCTGTGAGGTCATAAATTTATTTCACAGATATCTACATTGGGATAATATTTTCTCAGCTCGTTGCTTTACTCTTGTGAACGAGTGAAAGGAAATTCAATCAGAATCCAAAAAGCAGAGAGACATTCATGTGCGTTTGGCATATACACGTGGTGACCATAACAAAAATTGCATAAATTAATGTCTATCAATTAAGATTTGCATCTTGCAGGTCAACATTAATGCATGTGTGTGTTCTTTCAATCAGTTTCTTGAATTTGATGCATATTTTTGATTAAAGACTTTGTAAACGTTTACTTTTTATGTTGTTTTATCATCAATCAATCTTTCATTATATTTAACTACGATAATTTATCTCTTTCTCTCTTTAGGGATAAATTGCAAATACTTGATACAATTTTCAATTGAGCATGCGGTGGGGCTCAATTTATGTACATAGATTTAATATGGGCTGATTAAGACGTTATTATTATTATTTTAATAAATTTACTATTTCAATAAATTACAAATTAGTCTATCATTATCATTAGATTTACAAAAAAAATTATCCACGAGGCAAAGATTTAAATTATTGAAGAGTTTGGATCAAGTCAATTTTCTTTTTTTATAACAGTGCTAGTGAATTTTCATTTCATTCATAAAAAAGAAACAACTAATCCCGTAGATATGTATGTAAAAATATGTAAATTGAATTAATTCTGAATTATTTATTTTTTTATAGGGAAACACGCAGATTTGGAAGAAGCAAGAGAAAAAAATTGTTAGTCATTGAGTTAACAAAAGCGCATGAAGTGAGAAAGATAGAGAATTTGAGTGTTGGATTTGTGTTTTAACACTTTTTGATTTATTCAAATTTATGATAATATTGATTATCATTTTTTGACACATCTTGTTACCACAAATCGAATTTCTCAGCTAGCGAGAGTGTTTTCTTTCTTTTTGTAAATAAAATGCTCAAGTCATGTTCAAGAAAACGTACAGAGCGAGTGAGATTGTTAACTTTTTTTAATTTTTTTTCTTTCTCGCTCACTCATTCTTTTGCTTGTAATGGCATGCTGGTTGGGCAATAAAAAACACAATTTATCAAGTCTTTATGTTAAATGAGTAAATATTTCGATTTCTTTACGATTAACTTTTATGACTTTAAAACTTCTGAATCAATTTATTTAACACTCGAAAAAAGAAATCAAATGAATCTTTTAATTTTGTGTCTCTCTCATTTTTAAAAAAAATCTTTATTTTATCGACTCATGAGATATATGGGAGATTTTTATTGGAATATTTCATCATTTCATAATCGATTTTGTGTGTATTAATAAGCATACTTTTTTGAATTTAATAAAAATAAATTTTATAAAAAAATATATGAATGAATGTTATGAATGAAACTCGTTTTTTAGTTATCTTATGTGACAAGGATTTTGCATGCAAGAAAGCTGATTGTCATTCTCACAATCGTACACAGTCAAAATCAATGAAGAAAAATCATTTTTTCATGGAGAAATTACTTAATAAGCATATTCATCAATAAGGATTAAATTTTTTGTACACAACAAAGCTAAAGATATTTTATAATATTGCAAAACCAACAAAAATAAAGAAAGAAAATATGTGATTATTGGATATGACTACTCAGCAACACGAAATAAAATAAAATCTTTTTAGTACGATAATAATAATTGAAGTTTTTAGCCTCTAGCTCTTTAATGTTAATATTAAACAACGAGCAGTAGAAACATGTGATTGAAAATGAAGCAATTTTTTAATTAATAGTGACTAATGCAAAACTATATGGGATAGTGTAGATGAATATAGAGAAAAGACAACCATTATGTTCATATTTCTTTAATGATTCAGTTCCTGAAAATCAAAAAAAAAAAAATAGTTGCTGCTGCGAGTAAACAAAAAACAAACTCATTTAATGAATTAATGCAGATTTCAATCAAGCCCCGAAGTAAGACGTGTGTGCGGGAATACTGAGCGATTTCGTGAATTATGAAGCTATTTACAGTTCAGCACAACAATCAATAAAATGCGATACATATAAAGAGTTGATTCAAAGCACGTCTATTACTGGCTATTAAATTGGAGCTCAATTTCATTGTTTTCTTTCTAGATTAGCGCTTTATGATTGCAAAGACAGTTATATTTATTGCATTCTAAAGTTAGTCTAATCACTAAAAGTTTTCTCGCTTTGATCTTTTTGTTTTAATAGAATTCAAGCGAACATATAAGTTTAGGAACAGAATGAAATCAACATTCAATTAAAATTCATGGATAAAAATATTTTTAATTGCGAAAATTATTTTTGATAATTACGAATCAATCACGTCAATTTGAAGTATTTTAATATGGTTCTCGAATTGCTATCAATATGTTGGTTTTCATTCAATTATAGAGTTGGATAGTTGTGTGAGATAATTAACTATAAAGTGCTCATTACAACGCTCAGCAATTCAAGCAATTTATGATGCTATAATTATTCTTCGAATAATATGATCTCGTTTGTTGTTGTTTTTAAATTACTTTGTCCTCTCTCATTCATTCATTTATGTTTAATCTTATTTTTCTCTCAATTATATAAAATCTATGTAAGCTTTAGATAAGTCATTTTTAAATTCACTATTAATTAGCATCTAGTTTAAAGTACGCCTAGTATGCTTAGGCAAAAAAAATTTAATAATGTACATGTTGTAATAAAAATCAATCTTTATTATCATAGTATTTATTGTTTTCACCATCAAAAAATCCTTCTGACTTTTACTTTTTTTTCTCTTTCAACATAACTTATTACGCAGTCATCATTAGCTCTAACTCTCGAGCCTATTGTGCACAAATGACAATATTTCACTTCTCTAACAAAGATATCTCAATCAAATTACATTAATTCTGATCGCTACTTCATTTGAGAATGTTGTTCATACCAATGGAATTCAATATAGTATAATGATATATCGTTCATTTAATCCAATTTCGAGACAAAACACCAAAACGTACACAGAGTGAAAAAAGTATGATGAATTTGATACGATCAGAGTGTTATGAATTATGAGCTTTTCATAAGCCTCTCTCTCACTCACTTCTGTTCACAAAAGATTCACTTTATCATATGACAGAAATCTTTGAAACATTTCGGGAGCTCACAATTTTAAATCCAGAAGCTATAAGAAATTATAAAAGCAATAAACATACACACGCTTGACTTGAATTCTTTTAGCTTCATTCTTTTCAATTCTAACAAAATTATCGGATGATTTAATCGCTCTTCAGTCGAGTAATTCTGCTTTTTCATTTAGTATGAAGGAATTAAATGAAAGAGACAGAAAAAATTGTCTCTCGTGCCACTGAGTGAATGATCAAAATAAATCACTGAATTACATGATACTTCTTATTGTTGCTCTCTCTGCTTTGTCTTCAAATGATAAATTTACATTTAAATGCATTGAATTTCAAAAAAACCCAGAATGATTGATAATTATTTAAAAAGGAAATGAATTTAAAATGAAATTTGTCAGACACTTGATTAATTTATGAGAGCTTTATTGCATATATACATATATAAACTTTGTTTGTGGTGTTGGTTGTTTGAATTTAAAAAGGGTTGAATGAGTTGATTTTCTTTTTGCAAATGTGAAACAAGTTTAATGTTTTCATTTCTTACTTTAATGAGTTGCTCTCGTGCGATATCGCAATTTAATTTCTTCTTATTCTTTTCTTTCGCGTGACATATGAAAAGAACAAGAATAAGAAGTAAGACAATAATACCAGAGAATCACATTAAAGAAGAAAGACAAGAACATAGAGAGAGAAGGAGAATGAATTGTCGAAAAACTCATCAATTTCGTGCTTTAAATATATCTGACAGTATGACATTTAATATTAACACGAGAGGCATACAGTAGAGTGGCCAAAAATAAGCACATTTGCATACCAAGTAAAATATTAATTGCATTATAACACGCAAAATACATTTTAATCAACACAGTGCCACACACTGCTCTATAACAGCAGCTCTACAGTTTACTGAAGTAAAATTAATATTATTTTTATTAGTCAAGAATTCTTTCTCTGTTTTTCCTATCACAGCTAATTGATGGCAAACACTATAACCCACTCAATTTCAATGTCCCTTTAGAGTTTAAACAAGTTTTTCTCTATTTAACTACTTCTCTATGTCGCGCGTATTCAATTTTAATTAAATGACGCTTAATCAAGTTGGAATGAGAGTAAGAAAGAACAGCAATGAAGTTGAAATCAATGTGGAAGACAAGAGAGAAGAAAAAAAACTTTATTTTATCATTAATTGGATGTAGTTAGGTATTTTAGAGAAAGAAAGAGAAAAAAACACAGAATTAATACTTGCCTTGCTTTGACATTTACGTAATATTGTTACGTGTCTAAGGTTTGGCTTCTTATCTCTAATTAACATGATCATAGACATGAGAGTGAGAAACTCAATGGCAACTGATCACTGAAAGGGAGAAAAAATAGCTTAATTGTCCACCCACAATTGCAACAACATTTATTTACTTACAATAATTTTTGTGGAAAGAGAGATAATTATCGAAGGTGTTTAATGTGCATATAAAAACACTAAAGGGATGTTGAGAGTTGACTTTGTCATGTTTTATTTTGTGCAAAGTGAGAGAGAGACTGCAATTGACAACAATTAGCAGCAACGACATTGGATTTATACAAGGTTTAAGGAATTTTACATTGCCATTATATGTCGCTGTTTGTGATTCTTATCTTCTTCTTAGTTTTTTGAATGAAGTGTCCGTTGGAACATTTGAATGAGACAAGGAAGATAATGTTGTGTACATTTAGCGACAAAAAAGACACAAAGAATAAAAAATTATTCTGTTCTTAGATTTGAGATAAAAACGAAAGAATGAAGAGAATAAAAAAGATTAAAAGAAGATGCAAATTTAAAATTATTTTTCAATCAACAAGTAAATAATAAAATAAAAGGGGAAAAATGCATAAACCATGAAAGGAAGTTCCATAAAATAGTTGTAATAATAATTTCCCAATTAATAAATATACAATTCTAAGGTTAATGACAATTTTCATGCTCAGTGAACATTCGAATTTCACATAATATGTTAATTTATATTCATTTAGCAAAGTAAAGGGGAAAAATCATTTCTAAAGGAAGAGAAACTTTTTTTATTGTTCTTAAATGAGCTATGAAAATGATTTTTATGGTTGAGAGAAATTGTTGATTTGATCCGATCTACATGAGAGAATCTGACGACGGACATAGTTGAGAGAAGGAAATTGAATATGCTTAGGATTTATAGATAAAAATGACAAAAATATATTTTAAGCATTGCGTAAAGACAATTTTTCAAAAGCTTAGAAGTATCATTTAAGATATTTCATTTTTTTGAATAAAATTAATCACTCTATGAAATTTGAGATTATTTCCTTACGAATAGCATAAAGAGTTAGTCGGGTCGTATAGAAATGAATTTTTTTCCTTCGTGTGTTTTGTCTTTTGTCGCTTAGATATTTTATATTT
Source organism: Polypedilum vanderplanki (assembly GCA_018290095.1). Classification (NCBI taxonomy): domain Eukaryota; kingdom Metazoa; phylum Arthropoda; class Insecta; order Diptera; family Chironomidae; genus Polypedilum; species Polypedilum vanderplanki. The sequence goes on along the minus strand of CM031380.1, from coordinate 33,873,348 downwards.
TATTTTAAATACCGTTTCCATTGGATGTGTTATGTTAAATTATAATTAATGATATTCATGTGTTTTATTGTGGCTTGTGTGTGCGCATATGAAAATGAAAAGCTCACTATATTATATATATTATACTGTCATGCGTGAGAATTTGTTGAAATTCAATGTTTTTTTTGCGTTCACTATACAGAAGCATATATATGAGGCTAATATTAATAAACGACAGTTTCTAATGCAAACCACAAAAAGCCACACTAGAGGAGATTTATTTATGTTTAGTATTACTAGTGCGAGTGAGTGAGAGAAAAAAAAACTCGATTTAATCAAGAAAAATCCAAATATGATCTTTATTTTACTCTTCTATTATTTTCATTGCTGGTTGTTACTGTAGCATATGGGGATCAAAAAAATAAAGCTTTAAGGCATTAAGTCTCTCTCTCTCTAAAAATACGTTCTGGCATGACTCATGAAAAAACTTCATCGGAATGCAGCTGGTTGGCTTCAAGGTTAACGAAATAAAATAATTTTATGGATTTAATAAATCTCCACAAGTCATTGGTGAACTGTTCCATTAATTGTTAAATGTTATATATATATATATATATATATATATATATATAAAAAATCATTTCTAATAGATCACAGCAGAGAGCAAAACAATGCGCAACTAGTCAACTTCCCAGTCTCCCTCTCCCTTTTAGTCGTCAGTTTGTTGAATTATGATTAAAGTCAGAGCACGTTCATTACTTATTATTGCTATTTGCGTGCGATTTTAAATGTCTGATGCGAGTTGATGGAAAAAATAAATACTGTCGAGAAGGAAGAATAACAACAACTTCTTTTGAGTGCTAGTCTAGTCTAGCTTGATGCTTGTTCAACTTATTCACTTCTGTATTTAACGCATTTGTTGCATGTATCATATTATTATTATTATTACTGCTTGATGCTACTGCTACTGCATATTCCAATCTCCTCCTCTTCTGTCAGAGATTTAAACAAACGACATTTGATACAAAAGATGTTTTTAATTTTGACAACAAATTAACATCTTCCGCTCATTACTCGTCGTCAATAATTGCTATAGTGTTATGCAATTATTTACTGTCAAATATTTCTTGACGCCATTAACGCTCAATAAATTTATTTTTTAGTATAGCATATAAAGCTTCGTTTTGATCATAAATCCCTGCGCAATGTATAAAAGAAGCGAGGAAAATATTGTAAGTTGACCATCACTAGCAGAAGCAGTAGTAAATAATAGCAACCGAAAAAGGTAAATAATGAATAAGAGAGTAAAAGATGAAGCCGGTTTTCAGTGGATATCGTTGTTAATGTGGAAGGAAAACTTTACAATGACTACGAAAAATGTGATAAATGAGAAAGCTAATTTGAAGATTAAATAAGAAATTAATTTCAATTAATATTATTGGCCTTAGCGATAATCAAATGAATGAATGAATGAATGAACTCTCTCGAGTGTTGATGTGAGTTTGATTAATTTCTCCAACTTCTTCTTATTTTTTTAGTGCTTTTGATGATTGATGAAGCAACTTTAACATACTTCTTTCACTCTGTAAACTATTACAAACATCCTTTAGATCTCTCACATTATGCGAATGAAAAAAAGTAACATGCTAATTTTAATATACAAGAAAACATGCATGTAACTCTAGATGTTTCGTCCCACACACACGTGCAACACCGACTGTTTGAATTGAAGAAGAATTTTCATCATCACACACAGCGAACGAGAAAAAGAAATTCAATCAATAGATCTCACGAGAAAGAACTAAATGTAACATCAATTTTCAGTTAAACGAGCTGCAAAAAAGTGTACATAAATGTCAAACAAGTTGTTACAATTGAATGTACATGCTAAAGAGATGTAAATGTCATATTTGGTATTGCTGTAAAATAAAGTTAATTGAAAGCACGATAAAAATAATGAATTCAGTTTTGAAATATTGAAATATAGTCAATTCTTGATGATTGAATAAACTTTTTTAATCTTTCTTTTCTTTCATTGAACTTTTGTAAGAGACTGCTCTTTAATTGAAAAACATTTCTTCACGTTTTAATTTTTTCCTTCGTCAAATGAATGCAAATCAGAATGAACGAAAAGAGTTTTATCAACATCGTATGATGAATACCAAATTTATTAAAAATAACGCTTTGATTGATGTCTATTTCACTCGCCAATCGAAGAATTTAATGACATTATTTTAGAAAATGAGGAAAGTAAAGTATAGTTACAGTGTGTCTATTGTTTTGTACAAGAGTGCGACATTTACATTCATACCTATATCTCGTATTATTGACATATCAATTCTGCTACTTTTTTTTTTGCTAACTCAATTTAATTTCATTTGACAATTCACTGAAATAGCGAAGTAAAAAATAAAAGAGAATAAAGAGAATTTTGTGTTCAGGAATGTGATGTCATCGTGCATTATTGTTATCAGTTTATATACCTGCTTTATATAGAAAGAGAACTTGTGCAAATAAATTATTTCTCTCTCTCTTTTACTAATAAGTTGAGTAAATACAAATAGCTTATCGTACTCGCTCAGGTGTTCAACTCACCGGCTTTCAATTTTAAATCCTCTCTCATGTTTCTCAATCATTTTAAATTTTTCGTCGAAAACTCAGGTAAGAGAGAAAAGAGAGTTGATTTTTTATACGTTTTTACCTTACTGGTTGGAACGTGGATTAAGCAAAAGTAACTAAGTCTATATTCAAGTTATACCTATTTTATTTATTTCATGCTTGCTCTCTCAACATTACTCACTCTTCCCAATGCGGTTTTTGTTGACTTTGGTATTTTTTATATGTTGTGTGTTTTTTTTTTCTTTCCGACTCATTGAATCAATTTTTTATTTTTTACTTCTCTTTCGATACTTTTTTTCCTTTACTATCCGATCAGTTTTATTTTGTCGCTGTATATGATCAAACGTTTTTCTCTTTCTCGTGCGCATATCGGAATAAAGTTAGATTTCTTATTCGTGAAAATTCGCAAGGAAAAAATTAAATAAAATTATTTTTGTAAGATAAGCAGTTTTTATAGAAAAGAATTTTATTGATAAGAGAACATAAAGTGCATATCCTTATCAATTTAATGAGTCGTTTATCGATATTTTGCGCAAAATTTTTTATATGTGACAACTCTAGGTAGTAATAAAAAGGAACAAAAATTAAAGAAATAAAAATTACTTAACTAATTAAATTAATTATTCAAACAACTTAATAGTGTAATGAAAAAGTGTCTATAAGGAAAACAACAAATTACATGATAATTTTATGCATTTTCCTCTGTCTCTCTATAGACACGATTAACGGTATTCTATCTAATAATAATTAATAATAAATATCTGTATCAACACACTGTCGTATAAATAAGTGAGAAAAAATTATTTAGTGACTAAAATATGAGATACGAATGAGAGATAAAATGATGAATTTCAATAATTAATCTAGTAATTTAGAGGAATTTATATTGAAAGTTTTATGGATGCAGTAGGCGATCAAATCGTTCCATCATCAAATTTCTATGTAATGCAGGTAAGCCGAGTCTACTACTATGTGATATTTAACTTCTTAAAGTGAAAATCAATGAAGCTACACACACTTGCGTTATCAGTTATCAACACTTGATAATAATTTTTTATTTCTTATTTGATGTGTTTAAAAAATTGATAAAACGACCAACGCTTTTTTGATAAGGAAAGAAAAAAATTGAGAAAAAGTTTCATTTTCAAAGAAAAAAAACTTCCGTTGAAGTCTTGAAAAATTAACATGAAATATGTCACTTCCGTGGAAAGTGTGTTATTTTAAACATTTACTCATCGCTTTACTTTAAGATAAAACATGAATAATAAAAGTGGAAAAATACTTGCAAGACTGTTTGTCTTTTTGTTTTATTGCGATTTGTTTTGTGAGCAATTAAGCAATAGCATGAGTGAACGAATTTTGACTCATGCCTACACAATTCTGTCATATTTATATTTGTGTGTTTCATTTTTAATGTGAATAAATAAATCATTTCCGATATTGTCTTTAAACAGCGACATATAAATATAAAGAGCTGCTAAAGATAAGACGCGCTAAAGAAAAGAAATGTACTTGAACCTTTCCGACGGCTGTTTTGATTTCTATATAACTCGATGTCATAAAGAGAGTCGCATTTTGTTATTTGATCTTCTGATGAATTTTTATGGGCCATATTTCTTCTAAAAATTAATTGGAAACCTAACGAATTAATTATGGGGAGAATAAATGTGTCAATACGCACAATGGAGGTGATTTAATATCATCACTTTTAATGATGATTATCAAGTTACAATAAAATTTAAAATATTTTTGACTTTTCATGATTCACCATTCTTTTTTTCTTACTTTGACCTTTTGACATTGCGCAATATGCAGGATTTAATGACACATTTGCATTGCGATCTTTATGAAGATAAACAATCTGACTAGAGTGAAGTCAATAAATGCCAATATTAATTCCATGTCGTCAATACTACATTAATTATTATGTACTCATTGCCTGGCTTGATATCAAGTGTATGCAGCGTGTTATTTACTCTTTTAAAAAAATCTTTTTTGCACGCGAGAAAGAGAGAGAAAAAGTGCAAGAAAAAGTTTAAATTCCATTTTTATTATTGTCAATAAAGTAGATTCAACAAGAAGTGTAAAGTGTTCGTATGTGCTATATGCGTTTATAAGTGAATTGAATTCTTTGTAGCAAAAAAAAGAGAAAAAAGTTCTTTCATTAGGTAAAGAGCTTATAGACGAACAAAATTGGTCATAAATATAAATTTTTAAAAAGAATTTCCTCATGCCTGTGTGTGTCTTCGTCTCTTATATGATGGCTAATAATTTCAACACTTTAAAACGCATCCTAAATGAGCTCGCGCATTAAAGTGCTATAAAAATTTTCATTTTATTTCATTTTGTTATAAAAATAATTTTATTTGCATCCTCTTCTTGTATATGGTAGAATACGCTTTCTGCTAAGTGTGTTTATTGAGACTTTGTCGAATGAAATGTTCTGCGTACGATGAAATTCAAAACCTAATGAATAGAACAAACTTATTATTAAGGACATATCTTGCATAACAGAATTTAATGCACTCACTGTTGCTACATTATAATTTGCAATATTTTTAATTCAGTCAACAGAACACAATTTTTATTTAAATGACCAAGCTTTAGAGTCATTTTGCTTAGTAATGAAATTTGATAGTCCAATAAAACACAAAATGTGTGTAATTTTTACTTAAGACTATACATAGAGTCCACATTTTAATGGCAGTCACCGCCGACACCATCGTTTTAGTGAATGTCAAAAGCTCACAATGTATATCGATTTTGATTTTTATAAGTCATAAAAGAGCTAAGAGAGGGATAGAGCACCATCAAATGTTTGTACGTAGCGACTTAAATGATAGAACAAGCGAAAAACACCATAAAATCATTCACAAAGCGATAGATCGAGATTTGCGTAAAAGCTATGGATTGATATAAATAAATTTTTTAAGTAACGATCTTTTTTCTTTGCCTAAAAACTATAATAAATATAATTTATGCGATCGATCGATTTATATCTTATTTTTATGAGACGGTTGTGAGACAGAAAGCGACTTACTATATTTACTCTTTTATGACCACACTTTTTTTTCATAGATATTTTTACATATAAATATTCACGTATAATGAGAAAATATTCTATCTATAAAATTATTGTTTCAATTGTGTAATAATATCAATTTGTTGACTGCTGCAATGAGGTGATAAAAATTTTATATTTTCAATTCATATACTCTCGCATTGCACAGTGCAAGCAAGCTCGAGATCGAAGAGATTAATTAGATAAATTGCAATTTTGTAATTTAATACGTTTTGCATGCGCATATGAATGATTCATTTAATAGAAATTCTGCACTAAACTCCACTCTTCGCGACCGCCTCTGTTATTTTAAGTAAGTGCTTACATTGCTCAATTAATATCTGGATGAATGCGATCAAATATGTAATAATTTTTCAGCAACCATGTACAACATGCAACTTTTTAAGATAAAGCTTGTCTTTTTTAAAGTCTTTAGTGTATATTGGGAATTTCCAATTTTATAAAATATTTAATTTTTGACATAGAATTTCTAATTTATTGAGAATCACAAAATCTATCCCAACCTCTGTATTTATTTATGAAACCTGCACAAAACAGTTTAATTTTTATAAAATGAAGAAAAAAAAAATGAGTAAAAAATATTTATCGATTTTAAGTGAATTTCATTATAAATATTGTGAAATGAGTTACCGTACATGCATGCATATATTAGAGGCAAATATGAAATAATGCACATAGTATAAAAAATATATTACATTCGCGATATGTATCAGAGAATCATAAAAGGTCTTCAAATATGTACAAATAAGCCCACATCAGAGAGCTCTTGCTCTCACTCTTTCTGTCTTTTTAAATCCTCTAGGCAAATTGAAGCTTTGCAATCAATGCACATTAAAAAGAATTGCGAGAGTATTAAAAACTGTGTCAATATGCATGTCAGAAAATCAATACTCTGTCGATTTCATCAAAAATTATGAATATGGTTTAAAAACGGAGATAATTAGGTATGCTAGGGAGGTTCATCGTTTGTATACAGCAATGGTAAGGCTTACTTGCTTTTTTGCTTGAACGCATTAAATTTTTCACATTTCTGAGCTTGCGTGGTAGAAAATTTTTATTTTCTTCTTTTTGCTGAAATAAATGGAAAAAATCAATTAATGGTTGGAAAGTTTAGCACAATGTGAAACTATATAGAGAGGAGGGAGCTCGTAAATTCACATTGAAATGAGAAAAAATTATATATATTTTGTGTTTCACCCAGTTAATATTAATAATTTTAGTAATGTTTTATTCGCTAATGGATTCTTGTAATACTCAATGTCCATTCCATAGCTTTTTGCTGCTGTATATCAAATGCTTTTGACTTAATAATGTGATTCATTCGAAAGAGAAAGAGTATAAGCCCTGCTATAAGTGAATGACTTGTTAACAGTTAATCCTTTTTCCTTTCTTTTCATTCATTTCACAGATTGCAACATTTTTGCATTTTTTTAATAATACTGAAATAACAGTATTCATATCGAATGTGATTATAAAGTTAATGATTTATATTCAAAATTTAAATTTCTCACTTTATGTATTATCGATTTCATTGGACTTCATTAGTGTAAGCTAGAGAGTCGTCGCTTATAGCAAATGTATGTATCAAGTTTGTAATTATCCATCCGAACACAATGAATTACTAACTGACTTAATCATTCAATATGCATCGATAAAGCGCGCACGGGAATGATTGAATAATCATATGAAAGCGATCTAAAAGTGATGAAATGCTCAATGAAATCATAGTAATGATGCATTTTAGGCTCAACACATGTATTGAACCATAGTCTGAACTAAACATATCGTGATATTCAATTCGCATCGGTTTTTTGCTGTTCACATTTCATGCCGAACAGTCATCAATTTGAACTTTAAGCGAATATTGCATGAAAAGCTCTTGAGGTAAAAGTGAAACTAATGCATGTCATTTCAATAAAAGAATAATTTGATGATCTCAATATTACCAAAAATTGAATATAAAAGATAGAGAAGATCAAGGAGGTTTAAATTTACATTTGGGATCATCGTATTATACCACTTGAAGAGATCTCGAAAAAAATATTGAAATTTAGATCAAACACTTGAAAGGTACTTGATGATCGTTTTTCTCGCTTCGAGTTCTGATTAATAATTCAAGTACAATATACACACGCCTTTTGTTATTTTTATTTATTTTTCAATGAGTAGTGGAAGACGAGAGAGATATTATTCATATTAATTGATTATTCTATTAGTAAACATAAAATTGTGACATAAATCAAAAGAGTTTGGTAATTGAATTAAATAATGACGGTGTTGCAATAATACTTTCATTGAATGTTGAGTCATTTTAAAATTGCAATTTAAACTTTGCTTGACAACATGAAGGCAAAAAATTCCTACTTTGATAGAGCTACCATGTCAATTACACTACAGATTCATTCATGCTTGCTTCCTTCTTCTCTTATTTAAATATCAAAGCGCTCAAGCTCTTCCAATTTTTTAGCGCATTTTTGGAACAACAATGCAGCTTATACATTCACTTTGGCTGGCTGGCTGGCTCCCGTCCCTCTGAGATCTCGAAAACTATAATAGCTAGCGACTTACGGTTTTTTGTGTTAGATTTGTGCTAAAAAGTTAGTGCGGCGACGCTTAATTATATTTCTGTCACTAGTCATATAACTTGGGAAATTATGAATTATTTTCCATATTAAAATTTGTAAACAAAATTTTTTTCGCGAAGTTGACTGCGATCAAAAATTTTTTCAGCTGCGCGTAGCCAACTTCGCGTATTTTTGAATTTGACCGTTATTTTCAAATCACCGAAATTTATAAAGACGATTTCGAGAATTTTAATAGATTAGGATTATTAGCAGCAATTACATTACTCGAGTTTTCATTAAATATATTTCTATATGAAAATGTAAACAAAACAAGAAATAGTTGCTAAATTCCTAATTGACTGCTATTTGCTACAACTTAAATTTCAATTATTTCATTCGAAACTATGGATATTACAAATGAAATTTCCAATACATTTGAAATTAACTTTAACCAGTATATCTTATCACATGAATCTGTTTTACAAACGCATCTAATATTTCTGTAATTGTTATAAACTCTGATCTAGGCACCAAAAATGCGCTTAAGTGCACCGATCTGCAACACGGGTACTTGGTCACTGGTTTACAATATCTACAAGCAATATTATTATTGCGTAATTTCCATGCTAGATTGAAAATTTGCCTTTTGTGTTTGCTTGCCAGACTGCCTCTCTATCTATCTATCTCTGTTTCTTTCGTCGCTTTTGAATATCGCAATAATAATGTCACAAATGAGATGCTTTTATTTAGCAGTATAGAAAACCTTTGAAATATTAACAAAAAAAATTGAAAATGAATCAACATGAAAGCATGGAACTCATAATGAAAATAAGTGTACATAGATATTTGAAGGAGGTCCAATATTTTAATTGAATTTATGAAATGATATTTTGAATAGAAAATATGAAAAATCATCGTATGTATTAAATTATTGAATTTGAATTAAGAAAAAAAAATTCATTCGTCATTGCTGAAAGAATAACATTACAACCATTCTCTTTTACATACGTGTTTTTTTATATTCAAATTTGATTGTTGTTGAGTGGAAATTTTCTTTATAAAGGTTTTTTTGATAAGCATAAATAATTTCGCATGATTTCAACTTTTTTTTACATAACCTTCCTACTCTCTCTCTCTCTCTCTTTCTATCTCTATCGGTAATTAATTAATTCAATTTTCCATCTCTACCAATATTTCTCACTTTCACAATAGATTCCCGCAAATCTCATCAGCAATCATTAAAGTAAGCCATAGCCAATTCATGAAAAATATTGGAGACACTTAATTAATGGTCCAAGATCATTAACCCACGTGTATGTATTCTTCACAATTCCCATAAGGCTATCCGATATATATATCGCGCCGCGTGTCTCATGATTCTTTAATCTTTTTTTATTTGTTCTTCTTTACACTTCTTCCTTTATTATCTTGCTCTCTTTCTATCTCTATCTTGCTTCTCTCTTTTCATTCATTCATACTTTAATACAACAATGTACAGCTATAAACATGTGAGCAGAGCAGCAAAAGAATGATACGACATACTAAATAAAACCGCCCACGAATTCAATTCTTTCTTTCGTTCATCACAATTCTTACTTTTTTTCTTCTCTGCTAATGTTGTTGATGAACGCAACAACAGGCAATAAAAAATAATGTTTTAAAGTTAAGAAGTAAAGGGACATTAAAGCGTAATAAAATGCAATAAGATAAGAAATTCTTTTTATATAAATTGAGAGAGAAAGTTTCTTTAAAGCAGCTGTCACATTAAAGTTTTTTCAATTACAATATCCTTTTTTAATCGAATATTTCACATTAAAATCAAGTTAATTAGATGATTGCTCTTAGGCAAAAGGAAATAAGTAGTTTGATATATACGCGTATGCATGTTTGATATTATTATAAATAAAAACATACCCGTGTAACCAAAAATACGTTACAACATGCCGTTAGCATGCCGCGGCATACCAAAGGCATGTTATAACGTATTTTTGGTAACACGGGATATAGCGTGTTACGCCTATAAAAGTCATCATAATAAATTTAATTAAAAGCGTTAAAGCGCTATATAATCTTTAATAATGCACATTTTTAAAATCAGCAAATTGCGATCGTAATTAAAAGATCGATTTTATACGATAGTGTTACTTTGGTCGTGTATAAGAATGCTTTTATTTTTACGATTTCAAATGAAAAGCATTCAAAGTTTTATCATGGTGACTGCAAAAAGTGGGTGTTTTTTCTTTTAATCATCAGCTATTTCACAGAATGTCTCAAGTCAGCTTACTTCATTCTCTCATTACTCATTGAGAGATCACACGATATATAATGAGTTGTATGCTTACTTTTTATTTCTCTCCCTCAACTGCAACATATAAAACACACATAATTGCATTTAATTTAAGTGATAAATCTTGCTGTTTCATTCACAACAGTAAGTAAGTGCATGATCAACAACAACTCTACTCCACAAAAAATATGCTGCAATAATAAAGAAGTCGATCTTAATAGAAAGAAAATGCGAAATGATAATTGGATGAAGTTTCCAATCAGAATAAAAGAAGAAGAAAAGAAAAAATGCTGCAGATGCAGTTAAAGTCGCAGATTTTTTACCGTAAAGTTAAAACATGGAAAAACTAGATACTTCTGCTGCATATCGTTCGACCATAATAATTTATTAATTATTAATATAATAAAGCATTTGAATTTATAAAAAAATCCTCACAAGATATCTTTTGATTTTTTATATGGACATGACTTTAATAGTCGACGTTTACTTATCAAACTAGCGAATCTTTCCTTTACGCTCTGTTGAATTTGTCAGATCTCATAGTCAGTCGTATGCGTTTCAGTTGCGACCCTAATTAAACATACATACCAATTTGCTATTGTTTAAACAACAAAACTACGTGCATGAGCGCGTTGCGCTGACAGAGTTAGTAAGTAAAGGGAGAGAGGGCAGTGAATAATTTGTTGGTTGAACAATAATCGATTTGCATGCCCAATTCGGAATAATGACAGTACTTCTTACCTGGCAATTATCGTCTAAACGGGCGATAAATTTTGAATTATTCGGTCATTATTTTCGGCTTTCATTGACGCGTTATGCAACTAACTTCTACTTTTCGTCTCAATTTCCTGAGTGAAGGGTCACACACATAAGAAAAATTAATTTATTGAAAATCGATTAAAATTCTTCCATGGTTTTTTTCGCTTGTTGCGTGGGAAAGAATTATTGAAGCGTGAAAATAAATTCACACTCGGGATGAGCAAGGACATGACGAAACCTACAGGCAACATTGAAAAATGACACTCTTGCAGTATTCATGGATGTCACTCCCACTCAGCATACTGCTACCATAATAATAAATAAAAGTAGTAACAAAGTATTGAACAAATTTAGTCATTAGTTATGTTTGCTAGTTGCTCACTGTTTGCTAGTTAGTCAATCGAGTTGAAATGATTACCATTGTTGGCTGCATATAAATTTGTTTGTGTGTATGATGATTAATTGCTATGCGAAATTCTCTCAAACAGTAGAAACAACGATTTCAATCACACACAAATTCACTATTGTCATTTGAGTAGCAGTAGCCTTCACTTAGTTAATCTCAATCTATCTATCTCAAGAGAGTCAATCATTATGCGTTTAAAGCTAGAAATAATAAAATATTTTCAAAAGATAATAAAGTAAAGTTTTTGTCAAATGATGAATTTATCTTTTGTTTTAATTCCATTCACATTTAGTCTCACATATAACAAAAGAAAGAAAACAAACAAAAGATGTGCAAATTCAAATTTTTCTGTTAACGAATGCATATACTGATGCGCTATTTGTCAAATATCAAACTCTTTCATTTGTGAGTTGGTGTTTTTTATGCAAATTCTTATATAATTGTGCATAATTTTGACTGCAAAGCAAATAATGACAATCCCTGATGAAAGGAAACAATTAATATTCTATGTTCATAGACAATCATTATTGCACTTTTTGACATTTTTCTTATATTTTCAAATGTATGAGAAAATTTTATTTTGAATTATAAGTTATGGTATACAAAATGAAGAGATTGTGACTCGTCATGCGCATCAGAACTGAACCGACAAATACGAAGCAAGCGAAACGAAATCACATGAAAAATGAAAATGAGAATTTCCAACAACACACAATCGCGTGTTTCGCATAATGAGAAGTAGCCATTTTGGATTCACTTAAATTGTGCCAGTCAGCTCAGCAACTTAGCTCAGATACCTCAATAGAAAAACATATTTAAATGAGACATCAATGTCGATTGAAAATGAATGTGTGAATATGCAAAATTCAGAGCTGCATTCCATGTCACAATTTTCACACTCAAAAATATTGTTTGCATTGAGATTTCAATTTCGTGCGATATCCCAAAAGCAATTTCCTGAGTAAACAAGCATGCGTGGCTAAAGTATTAGACGAATTCAGTGTTTAAAGAGCTGCAAATTGAATCAATTGATCGATCGATCGTAGGCATACAACGACAGCTGCAAAATGAATTATTTTCGCCTCTCTGCCATTGATTTATTTTCTTCACTTTTTTTCGGAGTTTCTTTGTCTTATGTCGGCATGCTGCTGACACGAACGAATCCTTGACCCATTCACTCTTAAATCGTTCTTTAGATGTTTGTGTGTGTGTTTATGTGCGAGATTGAAAATTCCAACACTTTTGTTGTTATTGCTGTCATTAAGTCACATTCATGTATGTTCATATGATAGAGATTTATTGGACGATATTAAAAGACAATTTAAAGAAGGCGAAATGAAGTGAGTCAACAACAACAATAATAATTCAGAGCACATTCTAATGACTAGCTGACTCATTTCTGTTACTTGCTTGCTAGTTTATGGTGCTGAAAAGTCACAAAAATATTAAAACGGTTGTTTTTCTAATTAATTAATTGCTTAATTAAGTCGAAGTTCAATGAGGTCGGATTTTCACACATGGAATTTCATGTAAATAACAAATAGTAACTTTTTTCCTCAATTCAATTTATCGTAAGTCGAATCTATTGCAGAGAGATAATTTTATGCAAAAAATAGTAATAAAAGCGCAGTATTAATATTCAAACTTGTATGTAAGTAAACGAATAGAGAGAAGAAAAAGTGGCAGCCAATGGCGATTTAATAATCTACGAATGTAATTAAAAAAAAAAAAATATTTCATGATGTCATTAAATGTGTTTAACTATGTACATTTTTCTCCGCTCATTTTAAATTGTTGAAAATGTAAGCAGATACATATCATAAAAAATCACGTGCGTAATTTCAATTTATTAGAAAATTCCCATTATGTCACCGATGACTTTATTTTGCTCATTTTTCATCAAATGATAGTTAGTAGTTTGCATTCCATTAACATTTTCATTTCATTTCAGTCTATGTTTTTCCTCGTTAATTTAACACACGGCATCACACCAATAGATAACAAATTTCATTTAATGTACACAACAAGGAACATAATATTATTTTTCACTCTCCATGAAAAGTCATTTTTCGTGCATTTTAACATATTTATAATAAAAAATGAACACCTTAATGGAACATAATGAAAATCGAATTTAGACACGCAATGCTCGTATTTATTTGGTGTTTTATTTCTTCACATTTCATGCAAGCCAGCCTGTTCGCTCGAAAGCAGTACTGTTTGCCTTTTTCTTCTTTTACCTTTTTCCTCTACTCGTTCTGTGTGTATGGCTATGCTATATCTTTTTTTCACTCGTGCTAAATTGTATGAATTATTGATTATTTTTGCTGCTTTCGTTCCGTTAAACTTATTTATCATTTTCTGTATATTTTTTTATGTTTTGAACTGCAAGTCAAAGAATATTAATTAAATTTTTTTTGATTTGTTTTACAAAGTAAGTACAAAATTTTGAAATACTTAAGAAGTTAATTTAATTAATCAATTTAAATGAGCTTTTTAATTGACATTATCATAGAGTTAATTGCAATAAAGTTTTTTTAATTAATGAATAAAATCAGTTTGTTGTTCAATTAATCTTCACGACATCATTGACAGTAGTTTATAACTAATAAGATCAAGACGATTATATCCAATTAACTGATAAGTGGCTCTTGTAAGTAGCCGTAATATAAAAAACATACTTATTTCGTATTAACTAACAATCTCTTCTCTCTCTTTCTCTCAATGCTGTTACTTTAAAGTGGTTTTAACACACGAATGTTATTGTTAAGTAAATTGACTTGATAGGAGACATGACAGCTTTCCTGTTTAACTTTTATATTTCTCTTTCTCTCTCTCGCGCTTGCTTGCTTTTTCATTCTCTTCTTTAATGAACTATAACAAGAGCGTGTCTTTTCCATCTTCATCCCATGAATGGAGCAATTTATAATCAGCATAAAGAAAGAAGAGTCAACTTTTTGCGGATATTCTGAATTCCTGTATTTGTGTTTCCATTATCAATATTTTTTTTAAAAAAAAGTATGATCGGATATTCAACATGTATGTTCATAAATTTCATGTCTCTCTCTTTCTCGAATGATAGAAATTTCGAGGAGATAAAATTAACATGAAAATTCCCTCATTTTTCTGTATAATGTTTGTCATTCGACGCCAATAAGAAATCAACGATTTTTTTATACAATACAGTCATATTAAAATTCAATAAATTAAGCAAGGGATGGAAATCTTCTCTTTTATCTCCATTGATCACTGACCGCTTATATATGTATGTGTATTTATTTTTCTACTTCACATCATCATCTGTGTGGTCCAACTCAAAGGTTGTTTATTTTTATTACACTTTATGACACACAAATTGACCGAAGGTGTTTTTATGATGAATAAATTATTGATTCAACCGATAACAGAATGAGAAATGTATGAAGCTTAAAATAAACTCTCTTTCTGTGCATGACTAGAGCTCTTGCTTACTCGCTGATCATTCTGGTTTTTGCTCTTTAATATTAAAATAATTTTCAAAAAGCAGAGAGTTATTTTTATTGCGTTCATCGTGTATGTGAATACGTGAATATTAATACTATATTTAATAAAATGAATTATGGTGCTAAAAAATTCAAATTAGTTTTTTATTTATTAATGCTTAGAGTGAATATATTTTATTTTGCATAAAGACGCTGACTCAACAGTTTATTTATTTATTATTTTATTTATATTTTTTTTCTTTTTGCAATATGTATATCTAATAAAAAGCGCTATATAAAGAGAAGACCAACTGAGAGAGTTTCAAAGTTCAATGTTAAAAAATTAGTGAGTAATCTAACATTGAATAATTGAAAATGGTAACAGTTCAATGCTAGACTAATTTTCTCAACACAAATAATACAATAGCTTCAAGTTTTGCCTTTTGTCTAGTAAATAAATCAATGGCTCTTCCATTTTTAGAAAGCTTTTTGAAATTTTTTATTATAGCTAACCATAAGTGATTTATTGACAAAAGAATGTCCAAAAAAATTGATATTTGCAAGCGTTGAGAACTCTTCTAAGTTATATATGTACATAAGCTAGAGTTGTCACACACATAGCAACACGACACCATATAAAATTTAAAACAAGATTTATGATATTTTTTACACCAACTCTACATTTACTAGTCTCATGAAAAAAGGAATTTAATATCAACAGAAAATTGCTGTTTTAATGAGGTACTGCATTGATGTTTGATATTTATCGATTTGAAACTTAAAATTTAAATTGAAAAAAAAAATAGATTTATGTAGCTGAACATATCTACATGATGTGGCATCGTGCTTCTAACAACCTTATAGAGCGGGAAAAATCTCGACTAACTTAAACTTTATATAAATTATCCAATTTCAATTAAAATAATTCAGAGAGAACTAATTTTTATTGCCCCATTGTGCAAAGAATAAAAAACGATTTAGGAAGCGAAAGCAATTACATTGTAAATCGTGGCTGATCTTATTGACTTTAATATCATGTCTTGTATCTCACTTACTTGTTTAATCAGCCCTCACAGAAGTTTCATTATATTTCAAATAAATTAATCAATTGAGCTTCTTATTTCGCTTTTGCTGACTGATAAGCGATTGGCAAATGAGCGGACGAAGATGAAATTTTTTTTGTACCTGCAAATTGAACAACACGCGAATGTCTTTAAAGTCAATTAAACCAAATCTCTTTTCTCTCTCGTTTGCTCGCCCAATAGCCTCAGAAAGCATTATTTAATGGAAGCTATGAATAGTATCGCTAACAAGCCTAGTCAAACAATAGCAAAAGCAGCTACAAATTGTTCAAATTATCTTACTGCCATGTCTCGATCTCTCTTCTCTTCTGTATACATATAAATTTCATACTTATTCTTTCGTTCATATGGTAAAACTTTTAGCGTCTTATTATATACATCTCAAAAAGTAATAATATTACTACTTACTTACTTACTAGACGGACTCTACTTGAAATGCTCTCTCTCGCTCGCACATAACGTAATAAATAAAGTCGTGAGAAATATGACCTAATGAACTCCTCTATCGACCCATAACTTCAGCTTCGCTTTGCATTAAAAGAGAGTAATGAAAGAAAAATGAAGTATAAAAATAAATCTTTTAAATTTACAATGAGCGTACGACCAACGTATCGACATGCAATTCAATTGAAAAATATTTAAAGCGAAAAAGACATAGAGAGAAAGAGTGAGCGAGAAATATGTTTTCAGAAGTTGCTCTTTGTTGACATTCAAATGATGCAATGTGTATTGAATTGATTTTTTTATGTCCGAATAAATGAAGTTTATGGAAAATTGTATATGCTGCTACTGGCTCTATAAATTTCACTTGTAAACTCTGAACTTTCTGGCAATCGTTTTTTATATAGGTGGATAAAAAAAATTCAATAATATAGTTTTTGGAACAATTTTGAAATCGTCTAATTATGAATTTTAAGAAAATGAATTCAAATAATTATTGAGAAAATTTTTGCATTTTACCGCATATAATGTAATGTCTAACTTTTCATCAAAATAAATTACCTGAAAGTTTTCAAATAAAAAAACAAATAACTTTAAACTTTTTCATTGTAATTAAATTAAAACTTACAATTGTTAAATTTACTTTAAGTAAAACTTTAAAGTTCTTTTAAATTTAAACATTTTAAGAAAAGAAAAGAATTTATCTTTGGTTTGAAAAAGATTCTATGAACTAATTACAAGAATAAATAGTGAAAATTTAAAATTTAATTTTGACCTAAATGATTTGGTAAAAGAAATAAATTTTTGTATCTAAATTTTCAGTTAATTTATTTTTTTAGGTCTATTTAAATTTTGATCTCGACAAACATTTAAAACAAGCAAAAAACATTTGGGTCTTTATTGATGGAGTTATTGAAGATAACAAAACATTTGATGAGAAATTTAGAATGTTTTTGAAATTACACAGTGAACGTGTCACTTTTTTGAAATCTATGAATGAATGTCACAAATTAAAATTTCACATCACAAAATTTCTTGATTTGATGCCAAATCTTCAAACTCTTAAATTATATGATCCTTTTGTTGAAGATGATGAATTGTTACATTTAATGGATTCAAAAAGCATTCAAGACGATTAAAAATATTAGATGTATGTGATGATGATTCTCATAACGGAAAGATTTTAGATACTTTAGAAGTTTTTGAAGTTGAAGAGTTGAAATTAGATGGTCATGCTTCAATGAATGAAAATTATGTTAGAAAATTTCTTAATTTTGTTTCTAATATGAAAAATCTTAAAAAATATTTTGGCTTTTTAAATCGAGAAATGTTATACGTGCTGGCCTAAAAAGATTCATTAGAAGAAATTAATTTCATTCGAAGGTTAACAAAGGAATTAAAAGAAGGTACTATTGTTAAATTCCTGAAAAGTCGAAATAATTTAAGTTCATTAAATATTGGAAATTCGACTGAAAATATTTTAAATGCTATTGGCATTAATTTAAAATTACTAAATGTTTCTGTTTTTACTGAAAAAGCTTTATCAATAATATGTGAAAATCTACTTAATTTAGAATCACTTCATATAAAATTTGATGTAAAGATTTTGGAAGTTGAAACTTTATTCAAAATATCTCACTTGAAATCGTTAAAATCGTTGACCATAGGCAGAGTTGGAAAAGACAGATTCTGTCACAGATTCTGCCACAGATTTTAACAGAATCTGTTCTGTCACAGATTTTTTCTGTCGCAGATTTCATCTGTGACAGATTTTATCTGTCATCTGCCGACAGATTTTTTTTGTTATCTGTCACAGATTTTATCTATCAACATAAACAACTATTTGTTTACATTTTTGTAAACACTTTAATATGTTACAAAAATGCTTATTAGGCATATTTAACCTAGCGAGAATGAATTAGAGGCTCTAATATGCTAAAGCAAGTCTCTAATTACTGAATTACTGCAGATATACACTATTTGTTAAGTATTTTGTAAATTGCATACAAAAGCATTTCTTAGTGTGCAAATCATTAAACATTGTTCTCGCATTGGTGATATTAAATGCGAATATAATGTTTATGTATGATTTTTAGCGCATTTTTGGAACAACAATGCCGCTTATATCTTCAACTTGGCTGGCTGGCTGGCTGGCTGGCTGGCTGGCTGGCTGGCTGGCTGGCTGGCTGGCTGTGCTGGCTGTGTCTCGGCTGAGGCGCGAGATCTCGAAAACTATAATAGCTAGCGACTTCCGGTTTGTTGTGTTTGATTTGTGCTATCGAGTTATTGGCGGCATTCTTCATTAGAATGTTGTCACTTATTGCATTAATTAGAAAATTACGAATTTATATTTCCAAATTGAAAAATGTAAACAAAGCGAAGTTAGCTGCGAAAACGATTGTAGCGCCACCAACGGCAAATATTAGAACTACAAATATTTTGAATTTTACTCAACCGTTTTTTTAAATCAATTAAATTTATTATAAGATTTTGTAAATTCAGAGTCTGAAACCGTTCGGTATTTTACTTGCAAATAATTAAAAAACAACTAAAACTTATTCAATTAAAATTTTCAACTAAATCCAACTAAAATTAAATCGATTAGGCTTTAATATTTAATCGAATAAATTTAAGTTGATTTTTAGTTATTTGTAAAACGGTTTCTGACTCTGGTAAATTGAACTTCAATTGAAAACGTTCGCCGTACTTTAATGCATTAGAATTTTATAAATATGTTTTTCCCTATATTTTTAATTTATTTCGATCAAATTATTTTAAAGTGTAAATTTTTTTCTCAAACGAATCTAATAATTCTGTAATTTGTTAACATACACTGATCTAGGCAACAAAATGCGCTAAAGTAATCCGTCCTATGGCGGACACTTTTCCACTCGTTTATATTAAACGATAATAAGAAATGCTTTTGTATGCAATTTACAAAATACTTAACAAATAGTGTATATCTGCAGTAATTCAGTAATTAGAGACTTGCTCTAGCATATTAGAGCCTCTAATTCAATTCTCGCTAGGTTAAATATGCCTAATAAGCATTTTTGTAACATATTAAAGTGTTTACATGTAAACAAATAGTTGTTTATGTTGATAGATAAAATCTGTGACAGATAACAAAAAAAATCTGTGACAGATAAAATCTGTCGGCAGATGACAGATAAAATCTGTCACAGATAGAATCTGTCTACAGAAAAAATCTGTCGACAGAATTTGACAGATTTCCAACCCTGACCATAGGTCAAACTAATTTTTCTTATCTGTACATTAAAAACTTTTCTTTATTTTCATTACCAAATTTACAATCATTAACATTGACAAAAATACTCAATATTTCTTTAGAACATTTAGCTGTCAATTTTTCTAAGCTTAAATCATTAGACTTGTATATTGTCGACCATAAAGATTTGATTAAAATCTTTGAACTATTCAATCAATTAGAGCATCTTGATATAAAAAGTAATAAATCAATCGACCTTAATAATGCTCTATATGATCCATTTTATTTAACATCTCATTCAAATTTCACACTCAAGTCTTTAAACATTGATTGTTATGGGATAAATAATGATCTTCCAAATCTTGAAAATGTTTCTGCATTGGAAAGCTTATCACATTTTGATGATGAAAATTTAAAGCTTTTTAACAATCCTGATAGCAAATTTTATTTTGTTAACTTGAATACAGATTCTAACGGAAACGAATTATTAAAACATAGCAGTTGCATTTTTTATCCAAACTTTTTTAAATCAACTAATTTTGTGGTCAGAGCAAAAAAAAAATGGATGCAACGAGACATATTTAAGATTCAAAATGGTAAGTAAATTTAATTTTTATTATCATTTTGAGTTTTTAATTATATTTATTTTTTCAGTATTCGAACTACAAGCAACTAAAAGCAATGCTACATATACCAAGAAAATAATTAGTATCAATATTCAAATAGAGATTGAGTAGAAACCAGTGACCAAGTACCCGTGTTGCAGATCGGTGTACTTAAGCGCATTTATGGTGCCTAGATCAGAGTTTATAACAATTACAGAAATATTAGATGCGTTTGTAAAACAGATTCATGCGATAAGATATACTGGTTAAAGTAAATTTCAAATGTATTGGAAATTTCATTTGAAGGATTTATGAGAATTCGAATGAAATAATTGAAATTTAAGTTGTAGCAAATAGCAGTCAATTAGGAATTTAGCAGCTATTTTTTGTTTTGTTTACATTTTCATATAGAAATATATTTTATGAAAACTCGAGTGATGTAATTGCTGCTAATAATCTTGATCTATTGAAATTCTCGAAATCGTCTTTATAAATTTCGGTGATTTGAAAAAAACGATCAAATTCAAAATTCGCGAAGTTGGCTACGCGCAGCTGAAAAAATTTTTTTGATCGCAGTCAACTTCGCGAAAAAAATTTTGTTTACAAATTTTCAAAATGAAAAAGTAATTCGCAATTTCCAAAGTTATATGACTAGTGACAGAAATATAAATAAGCGTCGCCGCACTAACTTTTTAGCACAAATCAAACACAACAAACCGGAAGTCGCTAGCTATTATAGTTTTCGAGATCTCAGAGGGACAGCCAGCCAGCCAGCCAGCCAAAGTGAATGTATAAGCTGCATTGTTGTTCCAAAAATGCGCTAAAAAGAATCAGCATAGATAACTTTACAAATTATCTCACAACTATTGGACAAAATGTAACGATTTTAAAAATCAAAAGACACACTTTTTTGGAAAAAACTTTTACAACATATTAAATTCAACAACTTATTGAAGCTTTATCAACTTTGGAATCAATTGAGTTAATAGGAATTTATTTAAAATCAACAACAGATAAACAAATTCAAATTAAAAACAAGAAAATTAAGAAAATTTTATATCATTATTATGATAGATTCGAATCTTTGAGGATTATAGAAAATTGTAATTTATACTTTCTTTTAGATTTCATAATAATATTTTGGAGCTTTTGAAGGTTACCATAATTTTCAAAGAGCAACAAACATTTGATCGAAAGCATATTGAAAGTTTTATGAGAAATCAGCAAAAATTAACAAAAAAACATGATTCATGGACAATCGATGATGACAATAAGAATATTTTTATGTTTGAAGCTTGAAAAGAATAGAAATCAGAGAATATAATTATTCTTACAAACTTGCAAGTTTATAAATGACATAGAAAGTGTCCGTGCGTAGTAGGGGGACACTTAAGCGCATTTTTGTGCCTAGATCAGTGTATGTTAACAAATTACAGAATTATTAGATTCGTTTGAGAAACAAATTCACAGTTTAAAATAATTTGATCGAAATAAATAAAAATACAGGGAAACTCATATTTATAAAATTTTGATGCATGAAAGTACGATGAGCGTTCTTAATTGATACCTAATTTACTGAATTTTCTGATGATATATTTAATTGATTTGCAAGAAACGGTTGAGTAAGATTCAAAATATTTGTAGTTCTTATATTTGCCGTTGGTGGCGCTACAATCGTTTTCGCAGTCAACTTCGCGTTGTTTACATTTTTCAATTTGGAAATTTAAATTCGTAATTTGCTAATTATTGAAATCAATGGCAACATTCTAATTAAGATTGCCGCCAATAACTTGATAGTACAAATCAAACACAGCAAACCGAAAATCTCTAGCTATTGTAGTTTTCGAGATCTCGGCCCGGAGCCGTGAGCCAGCCAGCCAGCCAGCCAGCCAAAGTGAAGATATAAGCGGCATTGTTGTTCCAAAAATGCGCTAAAAATTGTATGTACTGCTACTGACTCAATAAAAAAATTTTTTAAAATAATAAAAATTGAATTTTTAAAGCTTTTAAAAATTATTATCTATTTTCAAACATTACATTATCATAAAAAAGTTCGATCGACTGCAAATAAACGATTGCATTAATGCAATGAAGTTTCAACTTCTCTTTCTCTTTTTTTATTTCAATCATCTCTTGTATTATTTTCACAATTTCATTTTATTTAATGGAAATGTCATGTTTAAGTGCTATTTGTTAACAAAAGTCTAATAGATGTAGAAAATACAAATCCATACATTTAATTAAATATCAATAAGTGATTTTATTCACTCTGAATTGTGAGCGATTTCCTAAGCACAGCACAAGCACTGAGCGGGAAACGAATGTGAGTCCAAAGGAGTGCAAAAATAATTTATTAGCACTGCATATTATTTGAATGCGAACATTACTTGTTGTTATTCGCAACTTGTAACAAAACTCTCTCACAAGTATCTACTACAAGAGGCGCGAAACATTGCAGAGCATGCAACTTTGAAATTCTTTTTAATGTTAGTCATTTTTGCTTTGAGAGTGCGATGTGTTTTGCACATAGTAATATCCTTGGTTCTCTATAGAATAATTTATTATTTTCTTTAATGCTAATTCCCTTCCACATCGATATTCTAAATACCTTTTCATAACGCTTACTGTAGAGATAACACTGTTCTGTTCTACTCTAAGTGGCAGTTATTATAAAACACAAACTGCGCAGGCTCGCATTCTATAGTAATGATTTCACTTCTTTCGTGTTTTACTTACTTATTTTATTAAGTTTCAATGTCAATGAATATTGAAATCTAAGGCAGATTGTTAGACAAACGAGTTTAAAAATAAAAATCTCTTAACACTCACGACATTTGCAAATTGTAAGTCACACAAATCAATTTTCCTCTCCTACTATTTAGAATGATTGATTTTTTTATTATTGTCATGATTAGAATTAATATCCATACATATGTTCTTATTAAAATTTTCTATATGAATGAAAATGTTATAATTCACACCAATTTATTACATGACCCGCGCGCGCGACTCGTAAATTGACAGCAGTCGAATGAAGAATTTTTGTACGTACATATATGTTTAAAAGAAAGAGACAGAAAAACATGCATTCTTCATACTCGTTAGTCATGACAACAATCCATTTACATTAATTAATTACTTTAATGAAATGAAGCAGTATAGGAAAAAAGAATTCTATGCAGCAGCAGCTTTGTAGTTTATGGAAAATTTTCTACTAATTTGCTCAGAAATGTTATTTTATATTCTACTATGCGCATATGCCATATTGCCTTCATTGACCATCTATTATTAATTAAAATGTTGATTGTAATTGAATCAAAGAGTGTAACAATGTTGTATTTTAATGTTCATTATTCATTTTAATAATTTTAATTCCTCCTTCATTTATTTTATGTGTATGTAAATTAAGCTTGGAATTTAATTTCTTTTATTAATTAAAATAATTAATAAAAACTGTTTCGATCTAAGATGACTACAATGTTGCTAATTGCAAACATATTTTTTGCACTCAGTTTAAAGTGTCCTATTTCTTCATCATTCACTACCCAATTCAATCAAATTCAATATCATGACATGGGACTTTTTTTCTTTTATGCTCTTAAAAAATTGAATAGCAGTAGAAATAATAAGTATAGTTCAGTACAGTAATGTTTTCTTTTCTTGTGATATTACATAAAGTTAAAAAAAGAAAGAGTAAAATGTCTGTGTTCATTATAGAAATGAAAATGAAAATACTTTAGCTATTGGAATGTCGTCGTAAAATGGTTTTTTAAATTGAATTTATAATTTACCACTGTGTATATTATCGGGTTTGTTGTTTCTTTAAATTAAGAGTAAGTATAGCAGCAGTAGCATAATGTATACATGAGTTCACAAAACACTATGAAACGATGATGATGATGTAACAATTTGAACTTTTTATCCCTCCATTCTCACTACATGCAGTGGCAGCAAATCGACAGCAAAAATGATAATGTAATGATCGCCTAAACAATATTTTAATACACATATATCGCAAGAGCTCATTCTTGTGCAAAACATTTTGCTAAATTGTAATTTTGCCCTCGCGAGATGCACAAAAAAGCAAACCGCATTTGCTGATCATTTTTACTTGATTTTCTATTTTCTTTCTATTCATACCAGATGGCAAAAACATGTAAATATGAATATTTTGTGAAGAGAGTGTATTATTGAGGCAATTTCATTGAGAATTGAAAATATCAAAATCGTGACCAATTTTCCGCTCGAGTCAAGTTTCACTTACTAAAGCGATTTTTTAGAGTGACTATAAAGAAATATATTCATTCATATGTGCAGCAATCAACTGATTTCGTTGTCTTTATCTCTCTGTTGATGACGAGAGAATTTCATATATACAGAAGGCCTCATTTCATCTCACTTAACAGCTTCAAGCAACTGAAACATCATAAAAGAATAAAAATTAAGAAAAAGCTCTCTGAATAATTCATGAGGCAGTCATAAACAGTAGCCAGTTCTAATTTTATCTTATACAGCTTATTTACTCTTAATTTTACTTCTTTCCTCAATAACGCATAAATTGTTTGTGTGCTTAATCTTGTGAAAAATAACCAATAATAATAAAAATTTCTTTTTTTTATTTTTTTACAGTCAACTGACATTGAATTTCGGCATGAACTGATGAATCGTTTGAACAAATTAGATACGGATGTTGAATTGGAAATTCTTCCAAGTCAGCAAAATAATTCAGTGTCGCCATCATCGTCAGCTGCAACAACAACGGCGACAGTTTATGGAGGAAGCTATGAAAGCTATGGAAATGTCAAAGAGTATTATTGTGGTAATTCTTTTAATCAAAACGTCTTTGCTACCTATTTTTTTATAAACTTTTTTTCTTTTTTCATTCACAGGCAATACAAAACGAGAGCCATCATGCTCAGAAAATGACATCGATCCGTTCCTTAGGCCGCCATTATGGGAAGATATTACGAGTTCAATACAAAATATCGATCCCGAAAATGCCATCATGTTAAGCGCTTTAACTGGTGCTACACAAGTAAAACTTGAATCTTCCGATGATACTTTTCTCGAGTCTCTTTCTTCACCTCTTCTTAGTCCATTAGAAATTAAAACTGAAAAAGGCTACTATCAACAGCAGCAGCAACAAACAGTTCATATCAACAATAATAATATTATTCATCTGAGTCACTTAGGTCATAATAATAATAATAACAACAACAATGCTGCAACAAATAACAACAACAATAATTCATATACAGTACAATCGCATTATAATTCGCAAGCTCATTCCAATCATCATCATCATCAGTTAAATGGCTATCATCATCAAGATTTCAATGTTCATCATCATGCACACGTGCCACCATCTCATCAACAGTATTCAAACAACTACTATAATTGGCAGCAAAACTCTCATCATCACCATCATGCTGTAAATCAACAAAATGCTGCTACTGCTCCTATATATGGTAACAAATATTCATCTCAAAGCAATTTATGTGCTCCAATTAGTCGATTGATGTATGTACCTCCGCTAACACCACCATCAAGTGATCCTGGCAGTCCCGGAAATTCTATTCAAGTAAGTATTCAATGTTACTTATTTTATTTGTAATATCGATAGAAAAGATGATTAATGGCCGTAGCGTGCCAATCGTTTTCAGGGTCCTGGATTACGAAGGACACCGCCTCCACCTTATCATATTCAACAACAACAGCAGCATCTCATGCAAAATATAGCAATTAATAATAGTAATAACAATCAATCATCACCTCAGCTCTCTTCACTATCACATCAGCAACAACACCCTCATCAGCAGCCTTCGAATGCTCCTGCGTGTCTGACAATTTTAAACAACAATGGTAATTCAAATGACAACAATAATAACCTGAGCAACATAAAGAGTGAAAATATAACAAATAACAATGTTAATAGCAGCAACAATAGGAGTAATAGTAATAAGATAATTATAAAGAAAACATCAACAACCACCATTACTACCAATCATTCATCAATAATATTAACAAGTTCGGGCGTAAAAACAATTGTTGGTAGATATAATCGTCGAAATAATCCCGAATTGGAAAAACGACGTATTCATCATTGTGATTTTATTGGTATGTAATATTTTTTGTAATTATTATTATTTATTAAGAAGCAACTTCAATCTATCTCACGTTGAATGAGCAAATAAAAAATTTCACACAAATTAAATGATAGTTGACATTAATACGGACACAATGCAATGCGAGAGATGTTATTGGATTGCAATTATCGATAAAATTATCGAAATATTCTCTCTGTCTTATTGCTATTGCTGCAATTGCATTGTGTATTTGGCTTATAATGTGAAGTGAATTTTGCTCTCACTCTATCGTGTGTGCTGTATTATATATGTGCAGAGGTATTTTAAAAATTAAATGTATGTGATTCAATGTGACACAACAAGCTGCTAAAAGATCTTGTCTTTACACAAGAAAAATGCAATGTCTCTGCATTAAATATCTTAATACGATATGATCTAAAGAAATATTTTGAATGAATGAATAAATGGAAATACATATTGGAATTTAAAGAAGTAAATTTATTTTAAATTAAAAGAAAATATTGAAGTCAAAGAATAATTTTTTTTGCAAAATCACGCAAAATTGCAAAAATATGCCGAATCGTCTATAAATCACAAGAATCAATCCTCTTAAGACCTCGTGTCAAGCTTTCATCGTTTTGACACTAATGAGAAAAATTGTCTTCTCCTCTACTTGCAATGAGCCGCAGTCAATCATATAATTGAGAAACTGATTTTTTTTCGCTTTGTATTCTTCAGCTCACATACTCAATTCTCGACGTCTTTTTCTTTTTTGCCATGTATTTATTTAATTTGAGCTTTTCTCACATATTCACAATTGTCTAATCATAAAAATAAATATTTAGTTAAACGAAAGCGCCGAAGAGAGCGAGAGAAAAACAAAAGCTAAATTAAGCGTACGTTAAAGGCATATAATGCGTTGCCATTCATGATCTTTTGTGATCTAAGAAATAACAAAATACTCTTTTTTTCTCTTTATCTGTCTTCTATTTGCCGTTCAAAAGAAGGTAAAAGAAAAAGAAAAGCTGGTAGTAATAAACATAAAACGTGCTCAGCATTTTATGCCTGATTATTTCACTCTTCACAATTCAATAAGCAAAAGTCTCTTTACTATAGAAAAAATCAAGGGAATGATAACTTATGGTATTTTTTCTGGTCCATTTGAATGGTTATTTCATCATTATTTCAAGTCAATTCTCCATTGTACATTGTCATTCCATTCAGAAAAAATCAGTAATATTAACCGTCAGTGACGTGTTAAAAGCGCATTTTCCCGCAACAGATTAGTTTTGTTTCAAAATTCATTGAAAGTTTAAAAAAAACTTTTTACGGCCTTTTTGAAGTCTGTACAACCTAAAACACAACTTGGTCCAATGCCAAAAATCACTTCTGACATGTTTTCTCAACGTTTCATGACATTTTAAGAGTTTTTGGGAAAAAATTTTTGTTGCATGTCATGGACATCCACCACATGCATGCCCTTGGGTCAACACCAATCTAAAAACTTTTTATGCCATCTTATTGTACGCTTCAAGACATTTCCAACGAGTATAAATATGTCTATATTTAGAAAATTTCGATTTTTGGTCCATGTGATGCACCTGTGCGGCACATGCATACATTTGGGATAAAATGTTCAAAAATCATTTTTGACATGTTTTCTTATGTTTTATGATATTGAAAGACTTTTTGGTGAAAAAAAGTTTTTTTGGTTCATATGGTGGACGTCCACCATATGCATGTCATAGCTCGGCATGGAGAACGAATCTCGCGGAAAGCTTCCGTTACACCGGTCTCATAGTCAGAACCAACAGATTGGTGCAAAAAGTTTTGAGAAAAACCGTTTCTGGAAAGACTAGTTACGAAGACAGACAGACAGACAGACGGACAGACAGACAGACAGACGGACAAAGTGGGCAGCACAATAGCGCCTTTTTTCTAAATCTGATGGAAAATGCGCTAAAAAAGTCATTCATTAGAGAAAGAGAGACTTTTTTCAGTGAAATTAATTGACAAATATCGTTAACTAAATTGCATCGTGATAATAATAAAATTTAAGGTTTTATTTTGACATTCTTGTTCTCTTTATTATGAGCGCGGCGTATATAATTTAATTAAACCAAATGATCTCAATTTCATCTCTGACTTTAACCTCGAATGGAAGCAGTCAAGAGTATGTATTGATTTTTTTATGCAAGATTACTATCGGAATGCTATTCATGTAATTTTTTTTCTGTCTTGTTGTTTTTGTTTGTTTACATTTGTGACCTATGGCATTGCGAAAAACTAAAGAGCGTAGTTGCGCAGAGAGAGATAATAGGCCATAACTTGAAATTTATGAGAGCAATCATTAATCCAAAATTAAATCCCATTACAGAACGATTTATCAAATGACCTCGGCTTGCTTCGCTGTTTTAAAAGCATAATGAAACTGAACAGAAACTGACAAAAGCCCTTTCTATTCAAAAAAATTAAATCAAAAAATAAGAATATGAATATGAAAAATTTATGTCTCGCGGATCTCACCATATGTGTGTGTGTGAATATTATGCATTGTGTCAGATTTGTTAGTAGAAAAAAACTGGATTTTCATTCCCAATTTGATTCATAACCAACATTGTACGCGCGCGGTCGATTAGTCACAGTCAACGCTAATTAAAATTAACTTTATGTATGCGCGATTGAGCATTACTTCTTTTTTGGCTTTGCACATTTGCAAGTCTCGCATGTTATCCATCACAGAGTATGTGATAATGCCTGTAGGCAAAAAACATGACATTCAATGTGATTAATTTAATCGAATATAAATTCACTATGTATATCTTAAAAGACAGCAGTAGTGAATTAACAGCAGATTATTTCAATATTCATTATGTTGATTTTTCTTCAATTTATTAGAAACACACACGTTTGTCTTTCCTTTCTTGTTCATATATTAAAAGTGTAGCACATTTACCAAAAACTAAAATTGTATCAGACATAAGCGATTATTATAAACTTCTTATTTAATAATTGGCTTACCTAACATGAGAGTGTATGTCATAAACCATTTATTCGATGACATATGAATTAGTCATTAATTTTAAATCAATTTGTAGTCAATCAAATTTTTAATTTTTTGAAGTTGCTTAATTTACTTTTTACATGCACACATGCACATTGAAAAATGAAGATATTAATTGTATTTTTCTTATTTCCAGGTTGTTCAAAAGTTTATACGAAATCATCGCATTTGAAAGCTCATCAAAGAATTCATACCGGTAAGTTATGAAATTTATTTTTATATTTCCAAAAGTATTTGTTGAATTTCAAATGAAATGAAATAAGTCTATCAAAAGTGTCGAATAATCAGTAAGATATTTTTAGTATGGTACACGCATTTTGCCTTCATCTCTTTTATTCTCAAATCAAATACCATACATGACAGAATAAACTTGCTGCTGCTACTACTCGATTGATCAATGTTGTGCACATTACAATAAATTCCATAGTACTGTATTATGTTGTGTGTCTGTATCGTGCTGACCATTAAGCGCCTCATTTCATGTACAAACGATTCATGCCTTATAGCTGTACTCGCTCGCGCGCTCTCAACTCTTGACATGATATTTAACTTCCTCATCTCATTCATTCACTTTCAATTTCATTACATTTTCGCCTTGCTCTGTTGCCGTCGTCTTCTCTCTACCAATGATTTATCTGCTCGCTTTTTTCGCTCAAACAAATGTGATGCATGCAACAACAGAAAAATATGTACCACACGAGAGTCGTTCATTCACAAAAATATTGTGAACTGGACAAAGATAACAGAAACAAATAAAATGGCTGTGTTGATTTGTGTACACACATTTTGATAATTAATTAATTTCAAGTTAAATGTCAAATGTGAACTATTGCAGCTTTCGACATTGCACAATCACGACATTAATTAAAAAAATCTCAAACCAATTTTCTTTCACTTTCTTTCGTGTCTCTACTTATATCTGAAAAAGTTATCAGTTAAATGAATTGCTGCAGCTATTACTCTGACTTTTGCTTGATTTGATTTTGTCATAAATTAATTCAATCATTCAAATCAATCATGTACTCTGATTATTGTTCAGATAGTCGCGCAATAGTAAAGAGTGAGAGTAAGCGAGCGGCATAAGTTGAGATAAAAGAAGGAATTTCGATATATACAAATCACAATTGACAAGATACTCATTGAAATAATTTAATAAAGATAATAAGCAGTTGTGCAGTGGACTTTTGATGATGAAATACTTTTTTCGCATAAGTCGAAGGAAAGTTGTAAGGAAAAACATTGACTGATAATTATGTCTCTATTAGGTGAACGAATGAAAGAGACAAAAACAATTATTAGCCAGACTTAGTTCAATAATTAATAGTTCTTTGGCAAATAACAGCATGTTTGAGTGATAAAATCACCTCGCTCTCCTTATTGAGCGATAAATTTTTACAGTTTTTGCTTCCTTGCCGTCTATTGCAGTTTGTTATGCATTTTATGTTGGTAAGATAAAAATTGAAAGAGTAATTAGTATTCTGTTAATGTTTTACACATTCGCTACAGATTGGAACTTTTTTTAACTCTTGTTATGTCAAGAACTATCAATATTACATTTCAAATCAAAAAATGTTTTACGCAGTTTGAGTAGTGATAAGTGATCACTAAATATGAACTGATGATAGTGTCAATGAATAATTCAAACCATTCACTTGCCATATTGGAATTTTAAATCATGTACACTTGCAATTTCCCTCTTGGGATTAAATAGTGATGGTGATGATGATGAAATGCAACGATGCATAAGAAGCTGTCACAGCATGAGATCGATGATCTTAATTGGACTAAATGTTTTCCTATAAAGCTCAATATAATTAAGAAATTAGCATAATTTAACACCTTAAAAATGAAATATCGAGGAGTTAATTCAGTCATTTGCCATTAACTAAATTAGCTCCACACTAATTTTTGTATATTTTGTCACAAAATTCTTTTTCTTTCTCTCTCTTATACATGAGACTGAGCTGCTGAAAATATTTAAATGAATCCCAAATTAGATGACTCTCAATGGGGTAAAATGGAAATATTTGAATAAATAAATGAATGAATGGGTGAGTGGACAACGAGAAGTTTTGACCGTGCAGCGACAAAATTAAAAAGAGAAGAAGAGAGCGAGAAATATTTTGACATTTTTATCGAAAATTAACAAGAGAGAGAGAAAGAAGATTCACATAAAAATATTTCTAAACGAGTGACTTGAATGAGTGTCGTGATACTACATGGACCATGCATTTGAGAGAAAGAAATTATCCCAAAATTTACGACATTTTAACTCATTCAAACAACTACTTTCTTGCTCTTGTGTTTTCTTTTGTAAAAAGCAAACATAAATCGTCAATTTCTTCTTCTTCCTTTTCTTTACCAAGTGTCTTTTTTTTATGAATGAAATTTTTACTCTCTCATTCTATTGAGTGTCAATTCTTAGAAGTAAATCTCTCGATAATTGAATAACATATAAAGTGAATTTCATTACACTCTTGAATTATGTTTTCTTTACTTGATTTCAAATTGATTCAGTTAGCAAGAAGTGTCATTTTAAAAAGTTTGAGCTCTCATACCATAAAGAGAGTCATAAAATAAATTTCATTTTAATCATTCACATTTTTATACAAATGAGAGAAAATATTGATTCTCATTACTTTTGATAATGATCATTTAAAAAAGCAATTTTTGGACACCCAATGTGATCACTACTTGACATAAAGAAATTTTTTTTAAAATAAGTCAAAACATGTGTCACAGCAGAGTAAGCTACTGTAAGTAAGTAGACCTAACTACTTACCTCTTTTAATTACTTTTCTATTCACATGAATTGTGACTCGAATGGATGATGAGTACCATGAATGAGTAGAGTCAAGTAGTAAAAATTGTTTTTTCATTCAAAAAGTTAACTTAACGGAACATGTAACAAATAAAAATAAATGAATGAGCGTATATATGACATTCCTTGTGGTTTGCTGTGTAAAATATCTTAAAATATTTACCTTTTAACGATGCCTATTACCTTGAGAAAATGTTTACATTGTAGCCGACACATCACACAATGATGATTATCATAATGATTGCAAAAATATTATTAAGTTTTAATAGTCTTTTACTTATTAATTTTTTTTTCTTTTCGTTACAGGAGAAAAACCGTACTCTTGTCAATGGCCGGAATGTGAATGGAGATTTGCACGTAGCGATGAATTAACACGTCATTATCGCAAACATACTGGGGCTAAGCCATTTAAATGTGTCGTATGTGAGAGATCTTTTGCAAGAAGTGATCATTTAGCACTGCATATGAAACGTCATCTACCGAAGAACAACAAATGAGAAAGAATAAAGCAGAAAGAGTTGAAAGTCAATAAACCTATTTCCATACAGCATAATAATATGTTTTAAATTCCCATAATATTGCCGCTTGTGTGCCCGAAATTTAAAATAAGTATATTAAATGAAATAAATAAATTATAAGAGAGCGCATTCATGCCTACATATACATAACTGTTTGTATTACAAACGTCCAATAAGAATAATAATGATAATACCAATTGATGTTTATTTTAATCATTCAATCACAAATGCATACCAAATGAATCTGAATAAAAATGAATTGATAGCATAAATGCAAAATACACACATTCACAGTCAAACAAAACACAAAATTCAAAGTTTCTCTCGAATAAATATATTTGATTAGCGGCTGCAGCAAGGTACTTTTTTTATGATTATACATTAACTTTAATGCAGGTAGCAATATCTTGATGTGCGTCAATATTTATGTAAAGTAAACGAGCATTTAGGAATAAATAATTTGCTTGATTTACGTTATGGAAAAGTTGGAGAAGATTTTTCTTTTTGTTTCTCTCTTTTTGCAAAATAAATATAAAAATTGCTCATAAAAAATTATGATGATGATGATGATGATGATGCAAGTGAATTAAGTCTAATAAAATTGAAAAAATTGGAAATCACCAAAGAATATTTGTTCAATATCACGAAAAATAATACATTTGTGAGGAGAAACATATTTGCCCTCAAGCAGTCCATTTTTATTTCTTAAAAAAAATAGAGAAAAAATAAAACAAATCATAATTTTGCTTCATTGATTTAGAAATCTAGAAAATAAAATTTGATGTTAGTTAATGTTTAATGACAGTATGTGTGATTATTGTAAAATAAAACTTTTAAGAATTGCATACATTTAGAAAATAAAATCAATGTGAAATTGCACAAGTAAAAAAATCATTCCAAATCACAAAACTCCAAAACGATAAAAAGCAAGCAAACAATGACGACGTGAAAAATGTGTTACCATAGAAGAAATATTGTGTAAAATTTCATTTTCGCACTATTTACAATTTTATCAAAATTATTTTAATTTAGCAAAACGCATCGTGTTCTTAAGTTGCCATTATTTTTTATTTGAAAACTAAATTGTGAATTGAAATCAAGATACGTACTTTCATAAATATTTGATTCAAAAATAATTTATAATTTTCTGGATCATTGATCTCTACCTGTTTAATCGGTTGTAAGTACAAAAGAACAAATTTTTATATTTCATTTTCATCGCTCTCAAATTGGCAACAAAATAAAATTCTCTTCCTTTGACGTCTTCTCTCCTTTTTTAGTTTTATTCATTTTTTAATTATTCGCACTTTAAAAAAAGAAAGTTTAACTTATTAAAGACACATTATTGTGCGAACAAAAAATCGAGAAAAAATATTGAAAGAATATCCTCAGATTTTGTCATAAAAAGCAATTATTATTAATTATTAGCTTTTTAATTTTATATTTTTTACCTTTACTTTTCTAAATAATTTACTGAAATATAAAATTGTAAAATTAGAAATAAAGAAAATTCTTTTTGAAAAATCATTATTTTGTATTAATTTAACCTTTAAATAAGGCAGATAAATGAATTGAATTCCGCCATCAGCAAAAATATACTACTTTTTGATTGTCATTTTTCATTAACTGAAATTAGTTTTTGCTCTTTCAAAATCATGTTAGTTGCAATCACAACATTCACTCATTTTAATTAATTCCTCAATCAACACTTGCAGAAAAAAATATCCTAATTACTCTCTGCAATTAGCATTTGCAATTTTTTACAACCCGCATGATAATGACTTTAACCTTTTATGGCACAATATTATTGTTGGTTTACTCATTTAGTATTTCTTATATGAAAGAACAAAAATTTATACGCACCAACACTCATTTGAACGATTATTTGAGTTCTCTTTTATGCAAATCTTTAGCTTGTATAACAAATTTATTGAACACGATATGCCATTTTATCGTTTTCTAATTTATTTAAATGGACGCCATAAGATTAAAATTTAATCTTTATAAATTGCTGTTGATAAAAATTCTTTTGACTCTCTTATATGCATAGATAAAATATCATTTGAGAAATGAATGAAGCCAAAAATATGTACATTTGATATCCATGATGAACATTTTTGTCTCCTCAGGTGTCAAATATTTCTTTTAATATAATGTCCATGATGAGTCATCGAATAGTCCAAATATTTTGCATCTAATGATAAATCATCAGTCGATAAGAGTGAAAATATACACAAAGAGTCTTTCTTTCAAATGATAAATAGAAGCTTGATAGCTTCAAACAGTATGCATCAAACTAAAACAACTTGTAGTTTTACCAAAATGATTTTTAACTTGTGATTTTGCTGCTGTGATTGCCATATTTGCTAATTTTTTTATTTTGTGTATGTATATAATGTCAAATAACGTCAATTCATCTCTCAAAATAACATTACAATACAATACAGCGCGAATCCAAAAATTATCATAAAATTTGAATAAACTCAAAACATGTGTGTTAAAAATGGTATTCATTCATGAATCTTTCTTTTCTATTCATCCACATACATAGATACAAACTGTGCAATATTTGTCTGTTTGTTTTCTACCTTCTTCAAATACATTTCCACTTGGAAATCGGCCTATATGGTAATATCTATCAATAAATTATAACGAAATATTGATTTAACATTAATTTGTAATGTGTCGCTTTTGAGCTTCATTCATTCCGATTTATTTTTCATATAAAAACTCTTTTTTTATATAAATAAGAGATTTTAAAGTGATAAATTTTTGGATTTTCCAATGAAGATTTTTGTCATTAATTTAATTTAATAGCTTGATTTGGTCAATAATCGAGTTTTTTAATTATCAAAATTGACCTTTAAGAAGTTTAATTACTTTTATGATGATGATTCATGTTATTCTATGAAAGCTAAATAAGGAACATGTTCATTATAATTAAGTAATTATCATCAATTGTTTAATAAAGAGAGAATCAGAAAATAAACGTTAAGAATCAACAAAAGCAAATCTTAGAATAAAGCTATAAAAATGTAATAATAATTTAGTTTGTTGTTTAGCAAGAACTTAACATGCTATCATGATGAAAATTGATCAACTTTCAATCAAGTATATGTCTTACCTTTTCTTTTTACATTCTATATTGTTTAATATGCACGCTTACATTATATTGTGGGCGATCAAATTCATTGTAAATTTTCATTCCGTTCTTATGTAGAATGTAAAATTTATTCCTCATTCTCAGCTTATATAAAGAAAGAAAGGAAATCAATTGTTTTTGATGCCTCTCATGCGTGTATGATTGCAGATTTATAAATTTATTTTTACAATATGAAGGAAAAACCACTATGTATACGATATGATGATGATCATATGATTATGATTAAGACGACAACAACAGAAAATCTTGATTATAAAGATGAGAGGATATTTTATTGTTTTATTCATACATGTAGGGTAAAGGAACGAATTTTCGAACAGTGCCGAATTTCCGAACACTTTTTGTTTATATTTAAAAATTTAATCATAAAATCTTTTAGAAGCACTTTTTCACACAATTCAGCCCATTAATAGATTTGTATGAATTATTTATATGTTTCATAACTTTTAAAATAGACAGTCAAAGTGAATCTGCAAGTATATTTATTTCAGAATATTTTGAAACAAAAGATAGAAAGAAGGAGGAGAAAAACAGACACAATGAATAATGATGATAATTACATCTTTTGCATTTATGTCGCAATTTAAAGAAAAGGAGTAAGAAATAAACACAGAGCATCAACATAATTTTCCCATCATAATGGTTTGCTCTTTTATTGCATATACGAGAGAGACAACTGAAATGTGTCTATAGATGACAGTTAATATCTCCATTATTGTAGTTATTCATCGTTTATTCATGCCAATATACAATATTGTCGCAATCTATGTGCGAAACGTTTCTTATAATCTAGAATGGACATGTGGGAGACAAGTGACTTTATTGTGAATATTTTGTATCTATTTAGCGTACGTTAAATATATGTAAATCACATAGTCAAAATTAAAGGACGCAAATTTGAAATTTAATTGAAGTGCATTTCATTAGTTTTAGTAATTATTCTGTCACGAGCTGCAGGCCAGCCTAAACGCATTCATTTGTGAATTTCAAGTATTGCAACTATGCTAATTTTAAATGTATCTCGTTCCACCACATAAGTGAATTATTGCATTTTCATGAGACGCGTTAAAAAGGAAAGTAGCGAGTGAGTTTGAGAGATATCTGTATTAATTAATTTGCTTCCTATTTGAGCGCATTGTACTTGTAAGCTCAAGCCATAGATATCGCATGACTGTTTTTGTTCAGCTCGTTTGGCACATGCTACAGTAAAAGATTTATATCTCACCTGTCAGGCCTGTCAATCGACGCTTTTTTGCCCCTTATTTATTCTCTCTCTATATTTCTCATTCCGTACATACATGCATGCTTGGCTTCTTGAAATCATAATCACAAATCAACGTTAATGTGATCAACAAGTCAAAATATTATGTATGTGCAACTCATGTGGAAAATATTGGCTTATGTCCACCACGACGTTTATGTACTAATGCAACTTTTTTTCTCTCTCAATAATTCAATTTATAAACTTGACTGCAATGTGTAATACAGAAGCAATTTTGTTGTGATTCTTCCTGCATATATTCATTTTATTAATTGATAAACTTGCCATTAAAATGTCAAATATATTTAAATTTATCCTGAATTTCAGGCGTGCTTGCTAAAGAGTTGCATACGATATAAATCATACAAATAATTGTCAATCATTTCACTGCTAACAAGGCAGCTTTGAATCTAGTTGCACTTGCAGTAAAGTTATGCGTAAATTTAATTATTATTCTCATAAATTATAATGAGTTTGTAATTAAAGCAAATAAACGTGCTTTATTAATTTTTATTTTTTTATTAAATTTTGTTTTTTCAAAGACAGTTTTTTTAATTAAACGAGTACATGAATGCCCAATAATAAAATACAATGTAAAGAAATTTTGTTTTCTTTTTTGAATGAAAAGATGCTGACTGTTGTTTTGTTTGGGGTCGTGGCAAAAGGAACGAAAGGTGTTTTTAAACATTATGTCTAGACACAAGTGAAGAACTTTCGTGAAATACATCATCATGGGAGATCAAATGGTGATGTTTAATGTTTTACAAGCTCTTTTTCTCTCTTCTTTTTTTCATCTCCATTCAATTCAATTCTTCTTGTTATTCTCTTCTATAGGAAGAAAAAAAACAATTATTAATAAATAATTTTCAATGAATGAATAAATACAATAATGTAACAATAACAATAATAATAATGAATCAGTGCTGTTATTGTTTTGATTCATAAGAAGAGAGCTCTCTTGTGAATTATGAATAAATCATATTGTATGATTTTAATCTCAATCCTGATCTTCTTGTGCCTCTTTTCTTTTTTGAAAGTCATTTCCGCTCGACTTTAGTTCATTTTATATCAACTCAAGACACTTTGCTATTAAATTAATGGAGTTTTGAATTTGGTTGACTTCTATGTTGATTTATTACAATCACGATAAACATAAACCTGCTCTTGCTCTCTATCTCTCTCTCTTAGTGTCTCAATATAATGCCTAGTTAGTTAAAACTCAAGTCTCATGTATGACAGAAAAAGTACATGTGCAATTTTTTAAAAGAAAGATTTAACGGCTAATATTTCTTGAAATGCATCTTGAGTTAAGTAAATTCCTTGATAAATGTCATAAATTTCCTTTCATGAAAAAAAAACTGTAAATACAAATCAGCTTTTGTATTTTTAAAGCGGTGCAATAATTGAAACATTAAGTTTCTTTAGAGTCGCAATTGTTAGTAATAATTGTTGTACAAGACTTCTGTGCAGTTTGATTGCTCAATGTTGTAGAAAAGAAAAGTTTATTATAGCCAAATAGAGACTTAATAAAGTGGTCAAAGCTTATGATTTATTTTCTACATTTTATAAACTAATGGAATCGTATCCATAGCGACTCGAGCACAGTTCAATAGGTCACAAGTCTCACGACTCAGACTCAATTCATGCAACTGAATTTAATTGAATCCACAATATGCACATATTTGAGATGAAGTCACCAAAAAGGTATGTCATGAGATGAAGCATTAAAATGAACTAAATTCCTTTCATTCTCGTGTTAAGCAATTGGCAATTAATATTGAATTTGATATTGCATGTCTCAAACATTAAAAGATCCTTAATGAAATAAACACGATTAAGTAGCTTTAATGTCAGAACTTCTCATTTTTCTCTATTTGGCTATATTTAAAGCGAGGCAATTTCTCATAATGAAATTGCCATGATTTTATGAGAAAATAATTGCATAATTATTGATTATTTCAAAATGGTGTTGAAAAAGATAATCAATATATTGACTTGCTTATGAGCTTTTAAACAAAGGTTGAAGAAGCAGAAAAAAATTGTTCATACTAAAGCTATTTGAAATTTCTCACTAAATGGAAATTCCAAAAGTCAAGTAAACGAGTTATGTGAGGAATTTTACTAAAATACCAAGAAGCATGAGAATCTTATCAGTCTTCAATTTTTCATTCATATCCAAAAAAGATTTATAGTTAAAAACGCTGTTGAATAGATATATATTATTAAGCAGTGAATGAAAGATTCCGTTGACATTTCAACTTTTTTTTTGGAGTCTCAATCATTCGCCATTTCTCATTCTATTATCGCTTAAATATCAATAAATTATTTATCATGGAAACATTTTTGGTCAAATTGTGTATATAAAAATGAGCGCAATAAACATAAACAATAAACAAAAAAGCTTTTGGACCACACACGAACGAATAAGAGACAATTTTAATAATAATAATAATATGAGAATTGAATTGAGCCGTGCGAGAGAAAAACAATTTTAGATAAAGAAATACATGGAATCTCATAATAAGAAAGAATTGTCTTTAAAAAATGCCCACAACTTGTAATATCCAAAACAGAATTCATAACTTAACTTTTTTTGAACTCATTAAATAGTTTTTTAACGTATTATAAGAACAGCGGAAGACAATTTTTACCGCATTTAAGCAAGGGAAAATCACTCGATCAACAGAATTTAAATGTTACGCAACATTTTTAGCGCATTTTTGCAAAAAAAAACGCTATTAGGCTCACGATGGCTGACTGGCTAGCTGTATGTGACAGTGATAACTCGACAACGGTAAGTCGTGGAGAGGTGGTTGATAGCTTGTTAGAAAGGTCTTGACGTGTAGGTAAGCCATCAAAAGAGTTTTTTTGGGTAAGTGTTGACCCAAGGGTGGTCCACCACATACATGTCCATCACATGGACCAAAAAAATTTTTTTCACCAAAAAGTCTTTTAATGTCATGAAACGTAAAGAAAACATATCAAAAAAAAATTTTAAAAAAAATTGACATGTCGCTAAGAAAATAGGACTAAAAATATGTAAAATTTTGTTATCAAACACTGATCTGTTAGGCAAAAATGCGCTCTAATCGTCCGACCATCCAAGGCGTCGAGATTGATATATTTTTTTGTTTCATGTGACATGTGGTTTTTAATTTTCGTTAATGGGTGATTCCAGGGATAATGCGACAATGAATTTTTCAAATTTTTTTACCTCTCTAAATTGAATTTTAAATTTTTTTTTCCGTTATTTATGAATGAAATTTTTTTGTGATGTTCCAACAAATAGAAACTTAATATTAATTTTTTACACAATATTTGGTAAGTTGAAACGAATTATGTTAATCAATCATTTGAATCTTCTATTGGTGATGGAAAAGAAAAATTAAAAATTGATGAAAACAAAAAACGATTTTTTAAAATTTAAACCAATGTTGTAACAAACCAGTGACCAAGTACCCGTGTTGCAGATCGGTGTACTTAAGCGCATTTTTGGTGCCTAGATCAGAGTTTGTAACAATTACAGAAATATTAGTTGAGTTTGTTAAACAGTTGTGATAGCATATACTGGCTGAAGTAAATTTCAAATGTATAGAATATTTCTTTTGTAATACTCATGGTTTCGAATGAAATAATTGAAATTAACCGAATAGCAGTCAATTAAGAATTTAGCAGATATTTATGATTTTGTTTACATTTTCATATAGGAATAAAATTTATGAAAACTCGAGTAATGTAATTGCTGCTAATAATCTTGATCTATTGAAATTCTCGGAATCGTTTTTATAAAAATTTCGGTGATTTGAAAATAACGATCTAATTCAAAATACGCGAAGTTGGCTACGCGCAGCTGAAAAAACTTTTTTGATCGGAGTCAACTTCGCGAAAAAAAATTTTGTTTACAAATTTTAATATGGAAATTAATTCATAATTTCCCAAGTTATATGACTAGTGACAGAAATATAAATAAGCGTCGCCGCACTAACTTTTTAGCACAAAACTAACA
The DNA here is from genome assembly GCA_018290095.1 of Polypedilum vanderplanki. NCBI lineage: Eukaryota > Metazoa > Arthropoda > Insecta > Diptera > Chironomidae > Polypedilum > Polypedilum vanderplanki. Next base: position 33,831,915 of record CM031380.1, on the reverse strand, counting down.
CAAAAAACCGGAAGTCGCTAGCTATCATAGTTTTCGAGATCTCAGAGGGACAGCCGAACAGCCAGCCGAACAGCCAAAGTGAATGTATAAGCTGCATTGTTGTTCCAAAAATGCGCTAAAAATAGCGTTGTTTTCTTAAAAAAATTATAGATCTACAATAAATAAAAAATTGAAATAATAAGACATTTTTCGATCTCATTTATAAGTGTTACGTTTACATTAAGTTTAAATCTATGAATTCAAATAGATTTTGCTTGGTAATATTGAATAATTTAGACTAAAATTGCAAAATAATAAAATGTCCCAAAAATGAAGCGGAGATTTTTCGTTGTATTTTTGATATTTCTCTTTAATTACTCATTCATTTCTTAAATGGCTTTGCTATATAGTAGAAAATCACAAATAACACATATTTCTGTGTAAATTATAATGATTAAGTAGGTAAAAAATGAGAAACTTCAATTTCAATTTTAGAACAAAAAATCTCCGCTTCATTATCCGTGGAATCACCCTAATTTATGTTGCACGACAAAACTTGATTAAAATTTTGAAAATCGTTGAATGACAAAGACAATAAAATATTCATTAAAATCAAAAAACGTTGGAAAAAGAAGGTACAATAAATAAAGAAAATGTTTAAGGGATATTTTAGACTTTGGATGATTTGAAAATAAAGTATGATTACAAATTTATAATGAAATGTATTAAAAGCCACTCACACAAATATTTTCGTGGAATTCTTGATAAATCAACATACATAAATATGTATCCGATAAGTCAGTTGATTTGTGTCGACTGTCTTTTTATCGACGTGTATATCATATTTAATTATAACTCAGTTTATATTATCATATAAAACACATATATATGAAGGAATATTGCATTGCGTGTCTGAAGTCAATTTCCATTATTATCCATTAAAAGTGTTAAACTTCACATATAGTGATGTGATATTGTGAAGTCGGAATACAAAAAAGACAGAGAATGACTTAATGAAAATTAAACTCTCAGGTTGTATGTGTGTTTGCAGATGTTTCGGGTTAATGAACGTAAGGATTTTACTGAAGAAATAAAAAAATCATCCCTCGTGTCAGCTGTTGTTTTACTTTTAATTAAAAAACTCATACACCACATGAGAAATGCTAATAAATTACAATTTAAAGGCCAACATGACTTCAACAGAACATAGGACCAAATAATCGATGTAAATAATATCCTTAGTATTATATAAAACCACGTGTCTTTAAGCAAATAAATTCTCATTCTAATGTTGAATTGACAGCTACAAAATGAATGTTGGAATGCAAATTCAATGACTTTAATCTATCTGAAATAGAATTTGATTGGCGGCTGCTACTCATAAATTAATAGACAGAAATTACGCATTGAATATTTACGATATTTGTTTAGTGCACATACACATTTACTTTGACTTTAATAGCATCATGAAATATTTTTTAATTACATTCGTAGATTATTAAATCGCCATTGGCTGCTACTTTTTCTTCTCTCTATTCGTTTACTTACATACAAGTTTGAATATTAATACTGCGCTTTTATTACTATTTTTTGCATAAAATTATCTCTCTGCAATAGATTCGACTTACGATAAATTGAATTGAGGAAAAAAGTTACTATTTGTTATTTACATGAAATTCCATGTGTGAAAATCCGACCTCATTGAACTTCGACTTAATTAAGCAATTAATTAATTAGAAAAACAACCGTTTTAATATTTTTGTGACTTTTCAGCACCATAAACTAGCAAGTAACAGAAATGAGTCAGCTAGTCATTAGAATGTGCTCTGAATTATTATTGTTGTTGTTGACTCACTTCATTTCGCCTTCTTTAAATTGTCTTTTAATATCGTCCAATAAATCTCTATCACATGAACATACATGAATGTGACTTAATGACAGCAATAACAACAAAAGTGTTGGAATTTTCAATCTCGCACATAAACACACACACAAACATCTAAAGAACGATTTAAGAGTGAATGGGTCAAGGATTCGTTCGTGTCAGCAGCATGCCGACATAAGACAAAGAAACTCCGAAAAAAGTGAGGAAAATAAATCAATGGCAGAGAGGCGAAAACAATTCATTTTGCAGCTGCCGTTGTATGCCTACGATCGATCGATCAATTGATTCAATTTGCAGCTCTTTAAACACTGAATTCGTCTAATACTTTAGCCACGCATGCTTGTTTACTCAGGAAATTGCTTTTGGGATATCGCACGAAATTGAAATCTCAATGCAAACAATATTTTTGAGTGTGAAAATTGTGACATGGAATGCAGCTCTGAATTTTGCATATTCACACATTCATTTTCAATCGACATTGATGTCTCATTTAAATATGTTTTTCTATTGAGCTATCTGAGCTAAGTTGCTGAGCTGACTGGCACAATTTAAGTGAATCCAAAATGGCTACTTCTCATTATGCGAAACACGCGATTGTGTGTTGTTGGAAATTCTCATTTTCATTTTCCATGTGATTTCGTTTCGCTTGTTTCGTATTTGTCGGCTCAGTTCTGATGCGCATGACGAGTCACAATCTCTTCATTTTGTATACCATAACTTATAATTCAAAATAAAATTTTCTCATACATTTGAAAATATAAGAAAAATGTCAAAAAGTGCAATAATGATTGTCTATGAACATAGAATATTAATTGTTTCCTTTCATCAAGGATTGTCATTATTTGCTTTGCAGTCAAAATTATGCACAATTATATAAGAATTTGCATAAAAAACACCAACTCACAAATGAAAGAGTTTGATATTTGACAAATAGCGCATCAGTATATGCATTCGTCAACAGAAAAATTTGAATTTGCACATCTTTTGTTTGTTTTCTTTCTTTTGTTATATGTGAGACTAAATGTGAATGGAATTAAAACAAAAAATAAATTCATCATTTGACAAAAACTTTACTTTATTATCTTTTGAAAATATTTTATTATTTCTAGCTTTAAACGCATAATGATTGACTCTCTTGAGATAGATAGATTGAGATTAACTAAGTGAAGGCTACTGCTACTCAAATGACAATAGTGAATTTGTGTGTGATTGAAATCGTTGTTTCTACTGTTTGAGAGAATTTCGCATAGCAATTAATCATCATACACACAAACAAATTTATATGCAGCCAACAATGGTAATCATTTCAACTCGATTGACTAACTAGCAAGCAGTGAGCAACTAGCAAACATAACTAATGACTAAATTTGTTCAATACTTTGTTACTACTTTTATTTATTATTATGGTAGCAGTATGCTGAGTGGGACTGACATCCATGAATGCTGCAAGAGTGTCATTTTTCAATGTTGCCTGTAGGTTTCGTCATGTCCTTGCTCATCCCGAGTGTGAATTTATTTTCACGCTTCAATAATTCTTTCCCACGCAACAAGCGAAAAAAACCATGGAAGAATTTTAATCGATTTTCAATAAATTAATTTTTCTTATGTGTGTGACCCTTCACTCAGGAAATTGAGACAAAAAGTAGAAGTTAGTTGGATAACGCGTCAATGAAAGCCGAAAATAATGACCGAATAATTCAAAATTTATCGCCCGTTTAGACGATAATTGCCAGGTAAGAAGTACTGTCATTATTCCGAATTGGGCATGCAAATCGATTATTGTTCAACCAACAAATTGTTTTATTTAGTTCCTCTACGCAGTCAAATTCAATTTAGTATTGCGTCGATTTAACTTTAAAACAACAGGAATAGTAGCAATACAATAGAGAATTCGATGTTTAATTAGGGTTCTAGAAAAAAAGAGAGGGATATTGTTGCGCTGCACATATAAAAGGTTATAAGTCTAGCTAACATTTAAAAATTGTATACAAAAACTAACTACATACATTCTGATGATCAGTAAAGCATGAAAATGATCATTTAACAAACAATCGAAGCATCGAGTCGTGAATTTGAAAAAAAACTCGATCAAGGCACTTCCGTTGCTATAGATTTATTGCTTTATATATTAAAATATTTAAATTGTCTATTGAGACTGTATAATATTCGTGATAACATTTAAAAGCACTTACTAGTTACCTCTTTTTCTCTATATGAGAATTTCTCTACTAATTAATTAAATTCACCCTGACAATGCCGTTTCAACAACTTTTACTTTTATTGAGAGCTATTTAATTTCAAGCAAAGAGCACTTGTGATATCTATAAATACATGCTCAAGTTGTCCATCCATTGACTCTTACAAACTTAAAAAGATTTTTTTGCTCTTTTTTCTATATATGATAATCATTTTCTTCTATACCGCTTAGTTGCACTTTATTTTTTATATAAACTATTTTTAAGCCATTTCAATGCTGAAATGTGACGATGAAGTAACATTGAGATTTATCATAATGAAGAAATTGCAATTTCTTTTTTTCTCTATTTTACTATTAGTATTTGTTGATCTCAAGAAGAGAAGCTGTATGTTAATGCACAAGAAAGAAGGAAAAATGGCAGAAACACCTACTGATGTATGACTGTAAATTACATTAAATCTTTTTCTTCTATAGAAGCACAAAATGTTTCAATCTATCTCACACAAGGTAAACGCTCAAGAAATTAATCTCGTAAAAATGTCTGATGAAATTTCATAGATGATTTGTAAAGCTTACAAAACGAGGAGACATAGAGAGAGAGAGTGCGCGACATGGCTGCCATGCTATTGTGTTTAATGCATTATAATATATCATAATGCGAAATTGAGATCGTTAATAGATTAAATCCATTCATATATTTGACTTTTATTGCAATTTTGTATTATTTTTGCGCGCAGATTACTGTAAATTGCTTATTAGGCGATTTTGTCTCCCAACCATGATTGTAATATAAATTTAATCTTTTCTTATTAATCATTGTATGCATCATCATCATAGCATTTTTAGTGTTTATTAGAGAGGAAGTTGTGATGATTGTAGGTGGTGGAAATTGCTTCTCTCTGTGCCATTGTCACATAATAATCGCAATGATTGTCTTTTGCTTTTATGGTAGGCTAATGCAGCTGTTGGTTGGCTAATATAGCAGCCGTGATGCTCTCTTGTGTGAGATATTAATAGAGATTAGAAAACGGTTTCTTAATTGAAGATTTCTTGAAGATTGCGTATGAATGCAAAAAGATGATGATGAGAAGGAGTGATGATTTATTTAATGCAATTAATTAATTAAGGTGGTGCACTCTATGTCATTATTATGAAATGTGTCAGTTAATTAAAGAATTCAAAGAATTCATTAATTTCGATATACGAAATATTTGAAGGCCAATTTAATTAAAATAAAGACGAGAATTTTATAATAATATTGAAATATATTTAAAATAAGTTTACTTGTTCAAAAGCTCATGAATTGTTAGAGAGAGAAAAAATGTAACAATAAGGTTAGGATTGAGATTCATGTTAAGTGATAGAGCTCGAATTTACAAGCAACTTCACATTGAAATACAAAAGGAAATCACTTAAGAGAGCAACTTGAAGCCCTTGACTTTTTTGGCAATATAATTTTAATCGATGAATTATGCATTATAATGGAGAGTATTCTCACTATTATTCTTTTATTGAAATGACATGCATTAGTTTCACTTTTACCTCAAGAGCTTTTCATGCAATATTCGCTTAAAGTTCAAATTGATGACTGTTCGGCATGAAATGTGAACAGCAAAAACCGATGCGAATTGAATATCACGATATGTTTAGTTCAGACTGTGGTTCAATGCATGTGTTGAGCCTAAAATGCATCATTACTATGATTTCATTGAGCATTTCATCACTTTTAGATCGCTTTCATATGATTATTCAATCATTCCCGTGCGCGCTTTATCGATGCATATTGAAGTAAGTCAGTTAGTAATTCATTGTGTTCAGAAGGATAATTACAAACTTGATACATACATTTGCCATAAGCGACGACTCTCTAGATTACACTAATGAAGTCCAATGAAATTGTTAATAAATAAAGTGAGAAATTTAAAATAAAAAATATTTAAATTAAAACGAATAATAAAAAATTGTGAATGTAAGTGATTAACTTTAAATGGTTATAACACATGTATCCATAATCACATTCGATATGAATACTTACTGTATTTACTTAATATATATTTAAAAGAAATGCATGAATTAATTTTAATCTCATGTTAACATTGAAACATTTCTTTGAAGAAAAAAAAACAAGTTTAAAAAAATCGAATAAAAATTCTAAACAATTTTCTCAAGATCTTATCATGTTTCAAAAAATTTATTATTGCAAAATCTTAGAATCAAATCACATTCTCCATTTACTTATGCATCATATGAAACACAATTATTTACAAGAAAGGCATTCACATTCAAAGTCAATCAAGATACGATTACAAAGAGACAGAAAATGGACATTATAATGCAAATATTAAAGAGTGCAAAAGTCCATTAGTTTTAATAAAATAACTGGGTGAAACGGGTAAATCAAATCGATTTAATTGAAAAATCCATTTATTTGGAATCCTCGATACAAAAATTTTCAATTAACTCAACTGTCATAACACCCAAAAGGCCAATCTTTTATACATTCAATATATTCAAGCTGCAATAATTTGTCTTCATGACATAGCAATAGAAAGAAAAATATGAATCATCCGACAAATTATTTATTAGAAAACATAAAAATGTCGTCGAAATTTATGTGCATAAAAGTGCAGTTGTAGTACAAATATTATCTGTCATTGTCTTACACTATGCTAAATTGCATAATAACAATATAATGCACTGCGACATTATTGGTGTTAATTTTTGCGCGCATGCACAATATGCTAGTGCCATTTACAAATGTTTAACATAATTTTCCAACAAGAAAGAGAGAGAGAGAGAGGCCATTAAATTTGCTATTAGAGTTGTTATTTATGGCAATTATACATGTAAATTGAAATTTATGAGAATTTTAAAATGGAGGATTCCACTTTGAGTGTATGAAAGAATCGATAAAGAATGCAGTTTTTTCTCACTCTGACAGCTGTTCTATTAAAGAATTTTCCTCACCCTATAATATTTGCATATCGCCACTCGCCAAATGAACATTTTAAGCTATCGAATTTCTATCTGCTATATAAAGAATGAAAAAAATTAAGGCGAGAAAAATGTTAGAATTTTACCATTATATTGTAACTTTTCTAGAAAGGTAAACGAGGTCAAAGTTTGAAGTATGAGTAATTTATGTCCACTAAAAATGCAATAACTCTTTTTATTATACATAGCAACCTCATTTGGTTATTTACGCACATATTGCACGGCGTTTTTTCTTATGAATGAATGAGACTAAAGCATGCCAGTCTCATCATGAATGCACAAATTGAAGCTCTCATGGCGTCCTCTTCGTTTATATATTGATGTGTGATGAAAATAAAACCTGTTTAAAATATGTATACACTTACTTCAACTGAGATAAAAATTTTATTTTACGATTTTTATATTACTTTAAATTATCAACAAAGATAGTTGGTGGTGTCAAAAGACATTATTTGCAACACTTTGGGTCTTATTGATTCTTCACTGACCATTTTAGATATTCGAATAATTAAATTTTATCTTTCTTTATCTTTATTAGATTTTTACATAAATAATTCTCATAAGTAGATGTTAAACGAAAGATTATCTCTATTTTATTGAAAGATAAGCTCAACTAAATTTTTTTGTGGAATTTTCCATTATTTGTTTAGCTTTAAAATATATTTTTTTAATATGAAAATGACTGACTGCATTTGATAAAAACAACCACAAATATTTTTAATCTGTCATAAATAATAGTGTCAAAAGGTCAAAGTGTAAAAAAAAGTAGCGGTGAATCATGAAAAGTCGAAAATATTTTAAATTTTATTGTAACTTGATAATCATCATTAAAAGTGATGATATTAAATCACCTTCATTGTGCGTATTGACACATTTATTCTCCCCATAATTAATTCGTTAAGTTTCCAATTAATTTTTAGAAGAAATATGGCCCATAAAAATTCATCAGAAGATCAAATAACAAAATGCGACTCTCTTTATGACATCGAGTTATATAGAAATCAAAACAGCCGTCGGAAAGGTTCAAGTACATTTCTTTTCTTTAGCGCGTCTTATCTTTAGCAGCTCTTTATATTTATATGTCGCTGTTTAAAGACAATATCGGAAATGATTTATTTATTCACATTAAAGTGAAACACCATGAATAAAGAAGAATTCAAATAAATTCATTCGTCATCGCTCGCTCTAAATTTGTTCATTCTTTTTCTATTGCTTAATTGCTCATTAAACAAATTGCAATAAAATTTATGTGCTTTTTCGAGAGAAAGAGAAAGAGAAAGAGATAAATAGAAAAGTAAAACACATGTAAAAATTTGTATTATTCATACGAATTCTTATTTTTTTATATTTATTTTATCTTGAAAAGTAAATGTTGAGCGAGAAAAATATAAAGTTTCTACGGAAGTGACATGAAACTGACATGTTCAAAGCAACTAGCCGAGACTTAGAAAGAGAAAGACTGGAGCTTTAAATGTGAAATTCAATGGAAATTCCTGATATGAAACGTGCTCTTTATTGTATCTACTTTTATATTATGCATATAAAGATATCAATGAAATGTATTTTAAAAGTTTTAATCGTAAATGAATTTTAAAAGCAAAATTGTTTTTTTTTTTGGCATAAAAACTTTTCAATTACATAAGCAATTGGTCTTTCTTATCAGTAAAAATTACAAATTTTTGATAAAGAGCATGAAAGACACACAAGTATTGATTTTTTTTGCGCGCAAGTAAACTTTAAAGCTAAATAAACTCTTATTATTTCGCTTTTGCGGATATTTGTCTCGATATTTCTTCACATATAAGAAAATATTTCTCTCTCAATTTTTATAAGAATTCGTCTAAACTTTTTTACTCATTCTCTTATTTTTATAGTTGAGAGAATGAATTTTTTATGCAGGGTTGAATCAAACATTTTAATTTTTTTATTCATTTTTAGCGCATTTTCCATCATATTTAGAAAAAAGGCGCTATTGTGCCCACTTTGTCCGTCTGTCTGTCTGTCTGTCTGTCTGTCTTCGTAACTAGTCTTTCCAGAAACGGTTTTTCTCAAAAGTTTTTGCACCAATCTGTTGGTTCTGACTATGAGACCGGTGTAACGGAAGCCTTTCCGCGAGATTCGTTTTCCATGCCGAGCTATGGCATGCATATGGTGGACGTCCACCATATGAACCAAAAAAACTTTTTCTCACCAAAAAGTCTTTCAATATCATAAAACATAGAAAAAACATGTCAAAAATGATTTTTGAACATTTTATCCCAAATGTATGCATGTGCGCCACAGGTGCATCACATGGACCAAAAATCGAAATTTTCCAAATATAGGCATATTTATACTCGTTGGAAATGTCTTGAAGCGTAGAATAAGATGGCATAAAAAGTTTTTAGATTGGTGTTGACCCAAGGGCATGCATGTGGTGGATGTCCATCACATGGACTGGCAAAAAAAATTTTTTTTGCAAAAAGTCTTAAAATGTCATGAAACGTTGAGAAAACATGTCTGAAGTGATTTTTGGACATTTTGACTCAAGTGTATGTTTTAGGTTGTACAGACTTCAAAAGGCCGTAAAAAGTTTTTTTTTTGAAACTTTCAATGAATTTTGAAACAAAACTAATCTGTTGCGGGAAAATGCGCTTTTAACACGTCACTGACGGTTAATATTACTGATTTTTTATTTTCTTATTCATAGTCAAATCTTTAAATAAGTTTTTAATTTTTAATAAAAATATAAATGTTAAAATAAAAATAGAAATAATGTCTAACATATATCGCTTATTAAAAGGAATTTTAGCACAAGAATATTTAAGTCTATTCATTCCTTTATTTCTTATTGCATACTCAATCCACCATATAGCCTTTTCTCTCGATTTCATTGGTACATCATTGATTAATTTTCTTAAATTTTTTATTTTATTTTTATATTTTCGCTGCATAGCTTTTCTTATGGCAAAATTTAAATTTTCTTCACTTAAAGAATGAAAATCTAAAATCACTCCAATTTGTTCATTTTTAACTTTAAGAGCATTTTTAAATTGATCTACTGCAAAAGGGATTCCAACTATGGGAACTTCACGATCGATTGCTTCTTCAACAGAATGCTGACCACAATGAGTAATAAAGAGCTTAATATTTCTGTGAGCTAAAAGATCTGCTTGTGGTAGCCATTTTGAGGTGTAAATATTCGTTGATTTATTGACAATTTCCCTATTTTCGAATTTCCACAAAACGTCATATTTTAATTTACTAAAGACTTTAAAAAATATATTTAATGTATTTTCACTTAATTCTTCTGTTTTTATATTTGAGCCAAAAGATACATAAATTATTCCATTAATAGATGAATCAAGAAAATTTTTTAGATCTCCAGTTAGCTGATTGGGTGGTTCAATATGCATATTTCCAAGTAAAATTGTGTTTGAAGTAATCGGTCTATTGCATCCAAAAACAGGGCTTGAGTTAACCAAAAGAAATTCAATTCTATTCTCAAGTTCATTTAAGCTCAATTTTGAATTTGGAAAATGATGTTTGACAATACTTTTTGTAAGAAATTGACCAATTTTAACTATAAGTGATGTTGTTAAATAAAATGTTGTTGATTTTATGCGTTCAATCATTGTCATTTTGCCATCTTCATATGGGGTAAAAATATCTGAGTGAATATTCGGATTTGCTGGATTTCCAATTAATTCATGTACAGATGAAGTTACATCCATTGTGCCTATTGCAATAACTGGACAATTAAAAAGTTCAGAAAAATAAATGAGTGGTGTTTGAAATAGAAATTCTAGAATTAATAAATCAAAATTCAGATTTTTAGCTTCTGCAATTAATTTCTTTACTTCAGGATGACTTAGTTGATTTTCGATACGTTTCCTCAATGAAGATGCAATTATGTAAAGCATTTTTAATATACCAAATTTCTTTTCTTTTGATTCAATGAAATTTAAACTTTCATTTTCAGATCCTCCCATACAGATTTCAGTTACATTAGGAAAATTTTTATTGATTGGATAAACAGTTAAAATTGTCAAATGATGACCACAACTGCTTAAATCTTGAACAATTTTTTGAAACACTATATGATGACTATAACTTGGATAGTGGAAGACACCGAGAATGTTTGCACTATCTGAAGGTGAAAATGTGTGAATTACAATTAGAATTACTGAAACAATTAAATGCTTCATATTTCACAAATGACTAAACATTCAACTCGTTATGCAATCTGTATTTATAGCAGAATATGACGATGTGCATTTTGCCTAAACATGTAAAACAAAACTCTTAGCACGTGCTAGTGTCGTCTGACTTGAAATGTGAATCTGTAAGAAAACTATGTAAATATTATGTAATAATAATTTTTAATTTTTTTTCAGAATATTTCATTTTATTAATAAAAGTTTTATTAATCTTTTTAGTTTTTTCTTTTCAAACCATGAGTTTTCTGTTGTTTGGCTTAATTATTTTTTTAAAAAAATTAAGAATCAAAAAATCAAGTGACAATAAATTGTAAGCAAGGATTTTTTCTCAATTATGCGCATATCCTCTATATTTCATAATCAAATGTTTTTATAATATTTTTGGATATGTTTTAGTGTATTGTTAAAAGTTTTTTTAATTTGCACAAAACTTGCCAATGGTCCAATCAGTTGGTTAGAATTAATTTACGTCTCTTACACAGATGATTTTTCTGATAAAAGAGAAAAAAAGAGGTGAATGAGTGTAGAATAACAAGGAAAAATTCAGTCATCATTTCATTTGTAAATTTTCTCAGTGAAAGTAATCATATCCATTTTTATCATTTTTTTTCATGTTAAGTAAAAATAAGCTCTATCACGTTGTGGAGGAAAAAAAATCTGTTCAAGAAATATTTTTCACTATATATTTTCAATGAGGAATCTGTTAATATTTCATTTCATTTGTGTTGAATGAATCATTAAAAAAATAAATGATGAATTTTTCTTTCTCTCTTTTGTGTTTGTGTATTTTGTATATGTTACTTTTTAGTACTTTTTCATTAAGCAGCGACTAGATTTTTTAATTTATATCATCTTTATCGCTTTTTAAGCATAATTATTTCTTTCTCAAAAAAGGTAAACTTATTAATAAGCAAAGCATTTCAATATAAAAACCAACAAATTTTACAAAAATCCTATCTACAAAACAATGAGCTTTTTTCTTCGTGTGCTTTGCGTCATTATCCATTGAAATCAAAAGCGAGTTTTTCATTTTGTCTTTCTATATTATAATTCTTTTGTTTTCTTTTGGAAGCGCAAAAATGGAGACATTAAGTATGTATAATTAAAATCAAAGTAGATTTAGATTTGGAAGTAAGGAAGAGAATTGAATTTTTTGAGGTGATGGATGATCACTACAGTAGACTTTTTTGAATATTGGGTTTATTATTAAATTTTTTTAAATTGCCAATTAATTTTTATATATTATTTATATGTCTGGAAAATTCTTTCGATTGATATATTGATTTAAATTTAATAAATTTCTATTACATTATCATTGCCAAAGTATGTATTCTATACTTATAAATGGAAAATTCATTTTCTTATTTCATTCATTTTTTTTTTTTTGAAAATATTTCAATACTAAAAACCGACTTCAATGTCGATTTATGAAAAAGTTTGCTCAAATATTCATTCACACTTTTCTGATAATATTTATTTTTTTGCAATATAATCTTCTGTTTTATAATATAATAGTTTATGTCATCATCATAAATATCCAAAAAGCGTAACTTTCTCTATCATCATCCTCTTTTATTCAAACGTGTGTTTTATTTTGTGCAAATTTTGTTTAAAAAGAAGAGCAAAAACTTGAATTTTGTGTTACTGCGTTTTATTTAGCATGACCATTACTTAAAACAGCTGGAATTACAGCAGCCTCTTTCTTGATTGCATCAATTTCTTTCTTAAGAAAAGCATCAACACCTCCACAACCATCAACGATTTCGCTTTCAACAATGTTTCTCTTTCTCAATGTTTCAGCACTTGTTGGTCCATAGACTTCTGGCTCATTCATACGCATTAGATCATCTTTCAATTCAACAATTCCGCTGACAGTTTTATCAATTAATCCTTCAATATTAGCTGCTTCAATTTTCTCTTTCAATAGATTCGATAAATTGTCAGTTTCGTCCTTTATTTTGTTACTAATAAGATCCTTTAGTAGATAATTAGTGTCTGTTTTTCGAACATGCATTTTATCACTAATGTCACTCATACTGCTATTAAAACTGCTGCAAGTACTATTTACATTTTTCAACTCTTTTTCATGAACTTTCTTTGTCGCTGCAATTGCTGTGACAGTTTTTCTCTCTTTAGTTGCCACAGAGTCGTCGTTTTTTGGGCTATTATCATCAATTGTCGTATTTTCATTATTATTTTTATTTAATCCAGCATTCACTGATGTAGTCAAACGTTTTCCATCGCTGCTACCGCGCACCAATTTAGGAAGAACGTATATGGTGAACAGAGCAACAAAATGAAGGCACATGAAAAATCTCAGGTACAATCGAATGCTGACCTATAATATAAATAGACATTATTAAAGTTTTTTACAATCAAATAACTAAGCTTACTCCAAATTCAAGTAACACAAATGGGAAAGTCGCATAACCCATGAATAAACGTGTTACAATGCATGTAATTACATCATAGAAAGTTCTTGATAATTCCGTCTCTTGGAATCGATGACGGAACATTCTTCTTGCCTATAAAACAATTAAAAGTAATCAATTGAATTTAAAAGAAAAAAATATTTTTTACCTTTCGAGCAGCAGTCACAATAAGAGCGCCAGTTGCAAATGTCAAATAATAGCCCGGATAGAAGCCATGCCATAAAGCTGACAATGCAAATGTTAAACCCGTTCCATAATTCTTATGTACACGTTCATATACAACCATGCGAAGCCAAGAATTTGTTCCAATATTCCAACTGTTAATACAATCACGAAAATTTGTTCCCAACTGAAAAAAATAAAAACTAAATTTATTTAAAAATTAAACAGAAATTTCACAGACCTCAAAAGGTATCACATAAATGTTTGTCAACATATCCCATTTAGCTGTACCATCATTTTCATAACCATTAAAACCAAGACCAGCGTTATTGACTATTGCTTCAGCGAACATCCAAGCAAAATAATATTTAAAACGAACTGCCATTGTGGCCATCATGATGTACCAAAATTTATAAAATACATTTGCATCATTGATAAAAGAATCATCTATAAAAAAATTTTAACAATGTTGTTAAAATTTATTTTTTTTACAAGAACCATTATATTATTACCTTTCATATTTTTAATTGGATAAACGTTAATCAATTTGACAAAGATGTAAGCACAAACAACACTGGCGAGAACTTTTTTCAAAACAGCTTTTGTTGGTGATGGTTCATGAATTTGTTTTCTCTCATCCAATTTTCCCTATAATATTAAAATTCTCTTTTAAATTAAGACTTTAAATTTAATTACATTTCTCAAATTACATTTGAGTTGGATTTAGTAATCATGTTACATCCTTCGATAAAATCAATATAGTCTCGATAGAAAACCAACGGACCAGCCATGAGACTTTGAAAATTAAGAACATATGAAAAATATTCTAGTGGTGTCGGCACTTTCTCAATCACATGATATTGCTGATTCTTTGAAAGTTGCTGTAAAATAATATTTGATATTTACCAATGAAAAAAATATTGATTTAATAAAGATACCTTTTCTTTTTTTAATAAAAATCCATCATGAATGCTAAACGCTAAACTCGTGACTTTTTGAGTAATAATCATTAATGGACCAGTGATATCTAACGTATATGCTCCGTTGCTATTATATTGTCGATGCAAGTGAATACATGACAAATAAGTGAGTGCAACAGCCATGACAATTCTGTGAAATAAAAGTGAAAATGAGGTTCTGTGTAACTTTTTGAGCTTTCATTATCATACCTTTGAACAATCATTGGATTTTGAGTGCGTAATACAATGTAGCATATTGCAGGTAAACCAGCAATATGAACTGCTTGTAAACCAAAGCAAAAATAGCCAAACAATAAGCCAATTACTAAACCAAAGGCATGACGAACACTGGCTGTTACTTTCGATGGATGCAAATAAGATCGAAATAATGAAGCCAAAAGTAATGCAAGTCCTTGTGTGATCAAAAAGTTTGTCTAAAAATAAATATTTTATTAAATTGAAAATATTAGTATAATCCTTTTTATAAAAAGCAATTTCTCATAATTTTATTCAAAAGTAAGAAAATATAATGAAACAAGCATGAAAACAAAACATGAGAAGCGAAATAAACTAGAAAATGAATGTATTCTGCTTAAAAGAAAACAACAAGTGAAAAGGTCCTATGGTGTAATGGTAGCACTTTGGACTTTGAATCCAACAATTCCAGTTCGATCCTGGATAGGACCTGGATTTCTTTTTTTTATTTTTTTTTTAATAAAACATTGCTTAGTTGTGTCTAAAATGATTTTTTTAAGTATACAGATAAATTGATTGAGTCGAAATAAAAATGGTCCGAAAAAAAATTTATAATCGAAAATTATTTATACTATTTCTGATAAAGTTTACATTATTTTTCTTTTTTTTTTTGTATAGAAATATTTATCTTAATTTATGTCAATTATCAAAACAAAAATAAATGGAATTCTATCTAAAATATTGTTTTATTTATTATTTTTTGAAAATGAATTTTTGGACCATTCTTTTATTTTTTAAAAAGTTGTTTTTTATTTAATTTTAATGATTTACAATCAATTAACTTAATTTTTATCAAAAAAAGTCATTTTAGATACGATTAGGCGTTATTTTATTTAAAAAAAGTAAAAATAAAAAATGTAAAATTTAAAAAAGAAAGCAAAAAAAGCACTGCTTGAGGTCCTATCCAGGATCGAACTGGAATTGTTGGATTCAAAGTCCAAAGTGCTACCATTACACCATAGGACCTTTTCACTTGTTGTATTCATTTTGGCAGAAATACATTCTTTTTCTATTTTATTTCGTTTTTCACGTTTCATTTTTATGTTTGTTTCATTTTAATTATGAAAATTCAAAAATTGATTGCTCACAAAACTTCTGATATATGACTGAAATTGATTTGAAAAAAAATTTTTTTTAAAACATTTGCATTCCGTTTTACATTTAAAAAAAATGTTTAGAATTTGATGTTTATATAAAAAATTCACTTGTTGTATTCATTTTGGCAGAAATACATTCTTTTTCTATTTTATTTCGTTTTTCACGTTTCATTTTTATGTTTGTTTCATTTTAATTATGAAAATTCAAAAATTGATTGCTCACAAAACTTCTGATATATGACTGAAATTGATTTGAAAAAAAATTTTTTTTAAAACATTTGCATTCCGTTTTAGATTTAAAAAAAATGTTTAGAATTTGATGTTTATATAAAAAATTCATCAACCATCTATTATTATCTCTCTATTGTGATTCAATAGAAGAATATAAATTTAGTAATTTTCTTCATCAGTTCATGACCTTAATAAAACAAAAGACATACAGCTGTTACTACTACTTTCATTGACATGTTTTTTAATATACGTTGACTTACGATGGCAAAAAGAGCCTTCTTATCACTTTTTTTTATTAAAAAAGTAAGGAGATAAATTGGCAAAATGTGAGTTTTGTATTTGTTCTAGGTTTAATAAAAACTTTATCATTTTTATCAATTGCAGATATTTTTTTTTGTATGTACACTCAAGAGGAATTTGGGAGTGGTAAAAATTTCATTAGGTATTTCATTACTTTTCATAAGTTTATTCGTATTTGATAAGAATAATGAACATGCAACTGGGTAATTGTAATTGCTCATAAAACCCAATCAAGAAAAAATCAATTGAAGTTGACACAGATATTCATTAAATGATTAAATTAATTGGAACAGTTATTTAAATATATAAAAATTGTATCAATCAACAAAATGATCGTATGATGATCAGCTGTTCTTTTAACATTGTATTTGTGAGTATTCACAATGACACATCATTTATTGCAAACTTTCAATTTCAGTGTATTCAAATAAATTGCTTCTTTAACTAGACGACATTGTTATGATCATAACAATGATTACTAATTACTATAGTTTCAAGTTCATGATAACTCGATGAGCCATAAAATTGGTGCAGATTAATACACACTTGTGTAAGTAAAGTATATTATTAAATAACATTCAAATATTCAATGACCTTGTGCTGCCGTGATACAAATAAGAGTTTATTATTCTTTCCGCTCTTTCTCTCTCATTCATTCCGTCATTTTTTCGCACGATGGATTTTTATTTTTATATTTGTCCCCTTCCCTCTTTCTCTGATTTATTTTTGGGTTCAGTTAATTTTTTTCATCAACCATTAATTGAATATTGTTTAAAAGCGACAGCAATTGCAACACAAATTGCATAAAAATGTTGATTTTCTAATAAAAATTGTATAATTCTAATAAAACACCAACACGTGGACTTTGTAAATGTAAATAAAAATGACATCAATTCAGTTAATATAAATGAAGAAAAAACTGTCAATTAAATGCCAATGCACTGTATGCATATTTTTTGTTGTTTGGTTATAATTAGCAATGAACTCATAGTACTCTGTAGTTGCCGAAGCGCGAAAAAAAAATTATCTTTAAATTATTCTGCATTATATTCTTAATAGATCAATCAGGTGCTGATTGTTGATTGGATAGTAGAGTCTATAAGTGCCAAGTATTGTGAACTATATATACACACAAATACCTTCACAACGTTTGAAACTATCGAATGATTTTTTTTTTCATTTCGTGACTTCTGATAATATGTAGAAGGGAAAAAAGAGAAAACTAGAAAACTCTTTTGTATTCAGTTTTGAGAAGGAAGGAGAAGAACACAATTAATGATTGGTATTTTTGGACTGTGCCTATTGCTATCGCAAATCGATTCGAATCAATATTAATTTCGATTATTAGGAGTTTTTCACTAAAAGTAATAGATCATTAAATAAAAAACACAAACAAGAACGCCGCTAAAATATGGAGAAATAGACATTATATCATGAATTTTGTCACACAGTCATAAACAATTATGAGCACATTTTTTTCGCACACTCTTTCATAGAATGTCGAATAATAAGTAAACACACATGTGGAATAATTTATTCCTATTTTTCAATGTCTCTGTCTATAATTCCACAAGATTCTTTAAGAAAATTAATTTAAAACTTGTTTATTTAAATACGACGCATTTTAAGAAAAATTGTGCATTTTTCAAACTTTTCATTTATTTTTCGCGTGTGAAAACGTAAAATTTCTCATTCATAATATGTATCGACACATACTCTCACAATATGCCAAAAAGGATGAGGAGAATGAGGAAAAAATTTGTCATGATTTTCTTTTGAAGTGGGTGTGATGGTTAGAACGAAAATTTCCCGACATTTCTAAGCCAATGTTTTGCCGAAAATAAAGCACTTTTAATAATTTAAAATTTACCAAATCCACTGATAGTCCAATTGCATCAGCCAGTGATACAAAAACTTTGCTTCCTTCGTAACCCGATTCCTCTCCAATCTCAATATCCAATTTATTTGTCATCTTGCAAAATTTCAAAATGAGCTTTCAAAATTTTTAATGTGAATTATGTGCAGATATTTTGTGTTTTTAGCACTGTGACACGGAATGTGGGAACTTTGTGAGTCCCTTATTTTTGGTTTTTTTCACTCCACTGTATATTAGCTTGTTGCACTTCACTAGAATTAATTAAAACTGAGGAACTTGATTCAATTTTCCTCTCGTTCACTCTTATGCGGGGCAATTTACGTACATAAAAACAAAGTCATTCTAGGCTGCTACACAAATAAAGTTCATGTTAGAGTTGTTGACTAATGTTATTTTTGTTATTAGCTCTTTAAAGATGTACTCCATTGATTACTTTAATTAAATTAAAGTAGTTGACAATTTAAATTGCTTATAAAAGTGTATAAAATCAAATTCATATAAATATTTTGAATGAAATGTTTTTAAACATCCTAAACGGTTTAGAAAAATTCAAATCCTATTCTACATACAAAAAAATTGTTTTTGTTGCTTATATGTAAAAAGATTATTAGGTAGTCAAGAAGATTATAAAATTTATAAATTAAATGTAATTTGTCATTTTATTGAACTTTTAAATTTATATTTGTGCATATTAAGACTCTCTTGGTAAAATTAAAATCAAAATTTAGGAAAAAAATACAGGTAGGTCATAGTTAGTAGTGAAAATATTTTTTTTATAATCAGCATCTATTATTTTGCGACCTTTCTAAAAAAATTTTACCCATATTTTGTGCATAATGGAAAATTAAAAATTTTATTTTTACATTAATTATAATGGTAAATTAAGTTTGTGTAAAAGTTATCAAATACGTGATGTTTTTAATTAACTTGGACCCGCAGAACTCGTTTAATATCTAAAATTTCATCCAAAACTCGCATTTTTTATTGAGCCATTTCTCCTTGAAAATTACTCTTCTGTATTTATGACATCGGCAAATAAGTGAGAAAATGAAAAAAATCTGAATAATGTAAAATTAATTCTCTCATTTAATTCACATGATGGCTAAAAATAACTTCTTACAAGTAAAGTATGCGAATGTCGTATGAATGAAATTATGAGAAATGCGGAAGTCTTTGTATAAATAGATTTTTTATGTACAACAATTAATTCATCATAGAGTGTTTTAAGTGAACACATAATTTCCATTTACCACCAGCTGATTTTGAGAAATGAGACCAGCTGATTTTTGACACTTTGCTCTAATAGTCAATCATTGTAATGATTCTTTATTTTTTGCTTTATCGGACAGTTCAATGAACTTTAGTTGTGCTGAAATCAAAATCTAATAATACTTTTACAAGATTTCTTTAAATGAACGTGCTCAATATCTTCATTAACTCTTGCTCATTTCACTCAACTGAATTAGAAAAGGAAAATTTTCAAGTGCGCATAGCAAAACAATAAACTTGCATAAATTTCATTTGCCAACTTTTTTTCATTACTCGAAAGAGTATGGTCGTGAGAAAATTTATAAAACAAAATCAAGCGAGTTTGCTCTCTTTCTCTTGTAACTTTTTTTATTTTATTAAAAAAGTTTTCATCAATTGAACATATTTTTTTTTAAATCAATGTCTGTGGGGCAGTGATAAAATGAAGAAAGTTTAATTTATCTTGAGAAATCACCGCATTTGAAGCACTTACACTCTGCTGGTTCCTTTAAGCGCAAGTCCATTGTGGCCAATTCACTGGTCATTAAACGGATGCCATCAGGATCATAACAATGAGATAATGTAACGAGTGTGTCTTTTAAATATGACTCACGACAGCAATAGCATTCTTTGAGAAATCCTGTTGGTGTAATAACTGATGGTTGCACTTGACTATTGCAAAAACCTTCACATTTATTCACAGTCACTTCTCCATCACATGTTCTTTGTAACCTTCCCAATTCATCATACTCCTCTATATCAAAATATTTTAAAATTGATAAGAATAATTGGTAGTTCACAAATACTAAAATCACTAACCTTTTATTAGATGTAATTGAAATGGCAAAGTTTCACAATTTTCATCTGATTGCTGTGCGAGAGCACTAGAAATGCACAAAAACAAAAGTATAAAATACGATTGAAGCATGTTCACGAGAACGGTCAGAACTAAAAAAGTTTTGATTTGCAATGAGCTTATCTTATTTATATCCAAATACTGACATTTATTTTATTGATTCCTGTGGTTAAACATGAATTTTCCATTTTCTAGAGTCAGAATTGAGATTTAGAGCGACAACAAGTCAAAAGCAACATTTTCAAACATGAACCAGTCCGACGTAAATTCTAACTCAGAGTCCCACACAGTCAACGCAGTAGTTTCATGCTCATCATCCACATCAAACCATTCCAATATAGCGACTTCATCTAATGGACAATACAATGGTGGAAATAAGAGCAACAATGAGCAGCAAAATAAAAATAGAATTTGTAGAGATTTCATTAGAGGCTCATGTCGTCGATTATTTTGCAAAGTAAGTACTAGTTGAAAACTTTGAACATTTTTTATTTTAATAAAAACAAATATTTTAGTATCCTCATGTGCAATCACCGGATCAAGTTGTCTTTTGTCATGACTTTCAAAATAATGTTTGTCCACGAATCAATTGCAAGTAAGCTAAAAATATTTTTAATATTTTTCTAGAATATTTTTTTTTTCAATGTTATACACATATTTTTTAGATTTCTACATTATACTATTGATGAAGAAGAACATTATAGAAAATATGGTGAATTTCCAATTGGACAACAACAACAGCAGCAGCAACAAGATGAATATGTCAATAGTAACAATAATAATAATAATCAAAATATAAATTCTATAAATGGAAATCATCCTGATTATCCAGGTGATTATGAATATAATGGCAACGGATTTTTCAATAATAGCAACAATAATTCAAATGGAAATCATCCACATCGTAATCTGCCATCGTTACTCGATTCAGACTTATTTCATCCAACATGTCAGCAAAGAATCGAAGGAGGATGTAGCATTCATTGCATTAATCATAGTGACAGAGCTTTTTCAAATGGTTCAAATAGCTTCCGAAATGGACTCAAAAGGCTAGGTAGTCCACAAGATCGTGATTTTTTGCAGCAACAGCAGCCAAAATTTAAGAGATGTCGTGAAGATGAAATTATGGCAGTATTGAGGAGATTCGAGGAAGAACATCAAATGCTTAAGAGACGAGTTGAAGCAAATGAATTGAAAATTGCTGAATTAAGAGCATCAAATGAATATTTACTCAACCAAAATGCTCAACTTCGTTTATCAACAGTGCAAGTTTCTAGAGTTGTAAATCCAGTGACAGTTACTAACACTCAATCACAACAACAAACACAAACGCCACAAGTAATAAATGCCTCAATGGCTCCTGTTCAGAACCCACAAGTCATCAATGCTCCAATTATGTCGATTGCACCACCACCTACACAACTTATTGCCACACCTCCTGTACAGCCACTTACAATTCATGCCACAGCAAATACATCACAAGCTGCTTCACAGATATTAGGCACATCACAAATTACATTGGCACCAGCTGCTGTTGGTCTCTCAATAAATACATCTCAAGCACTACAAGCAGCAATTTCAAATGCAAATCAACCAATCATTTCTTATCCTATAATGACACATAGCATTCTTCCTCACTGATTATGTATCACAAATACCATTGATGGTTCTGATCAAATAAATTTCTAAAAACATATGGACATGAGTGAAAATGACTATGAAAAAAACTTACACAAACTTATTTTAAATATTTGATTCTAGAATAGTGAATGATAAAAAATTGTTTTAAGATGGATGAATGAATAAAAATACTTATTAAATTTAAAATTAGATTCAAAATTTAAATTTACTTTTTATTGTGTTTTTCAATTTTGTACCTTTAAAAAGGAGATAATTTTTTATTTAGGCACATTTAATACTTTACTTGCATCACATTTTGCTTCAATAAGTAAATAATTGTTTTGTAAGTAATTGTATAAGTAAGTACCTGCATCAAACAAGTTGCTTAAGTAAAACAAAAAATTAATCTTGAGAAATTAATTGACAGGAACTACATTATTCTGTCTTTTTCTTTTTATAAGTCTAGAAAAAAATAAATTAGTTTTTATTTAGAAGATATAAATTTAAAATTATTTTTACCTCTTCTGCAATCTTTTTTAGCATATCAAAAGTTGTTTTTGGAGTTTCTTTTAGCATTTTGTAAAAAACTCTTGGTTCTTCTTTCTTTATTAACAACTCATAAGGTGATGAAAATTCAACACATTTTCCAGCATCCATTACCAATATTCTATCACTATCCATAATTGTATTAAGTCTATGAGCTATAGTGATTAAAGTACAGTCAGCAAATTTATTTCTTATTGTCGTTTGAATTAATGCATCTGTCTCTAAATCTACATTTGCTGTTGCTTCATCCATCACAAGAATTTTATTTTCTCTCAAAATGGCACGAGCTAAGCAAACAAGTTGCCTTTGACCGACAGAGAAATTTGTTCCTCCTTCTGTAATTTTTGTGTTCAATCCTGCTGGCATTTCTTTAATAGGTGTTTTTAAATTTACTTCTTCAAGTGCACTCCACAATTTATCATCGGCGAATTCATCAAATGGATCAAGATTGTAGCGAATAGTGTTTGAAAATAAAACTGGTTCTTGAGGAATAATTGAAATTTTTGATCTTAAATCATGAAGTCCTATTTGTTGTGTATCTCTTAAATCGATTTCAATTTTTCCATCTAAATATGACAATCTGAATAAAGCATTGATGATTGAACTTTTACCAGCACCTATAAAAAATTAAGATTGTATGAGCAAAAAAAATTAATTTTAAAAATAATTACCTGTTCGGCCTACCACACCAATTTTCTCTTGTGGTTTGATTTCAAATTCAAGTTCTTTTAAAACTTTATCTTTCATATCAGGATAGTAACTCAATGACAATTTATTGAATTTAATTTGACCCTTTTCTGGCCATTCTTTTGGTGGTTTTTTATCAGGTTTCGACTCAAAATCTGGTTCAGGATCTACTGACTGGTACTCAACAACTCGTTCAACGGCTGTCATATTATTTTCAAGCTCGGCTGATTGACGTAAACCCCATTGAAGCTAATTAGAAATTATTTAATAAAAATTTACCATTTTTAGTCTTATAATATTATTTACCATTCCAGTTAAACCCATTACTTGAGTGATTGCTAAGCCAACATTTCCACCGGAATTGCCCATTATAAAGAAGCTTAAAATGACAAGAGCAATATAGATGCAAAGCGTAAAATCTAACCAAAAACCGAAAGCTCTTGAAGATCCCAAAAACAAATAAAATGCAGTGCTATTTAAATCTTGATGAGAATCAAATTCTTTTGTTAAAATCTCTTCAGCATTAAAAGCTCGAATTGTTGATAAACCATTTAATGTTGCAGAGAGATGTGAGAAAATTGGGGATCTTGTTGTTGCATCTATTCTTTTTATATTCCTGCTTGATTTTAAATAAAAACTTCTCATGAAATAGAATAGAATTGCAATGAAAAATGTAGGAATCAAAGTGTATGGATTGACAATTGCAACGACTATTATAATTCCCGAGAGTGATAAAAAGATCTGTAAAACATCGACAATTGTCATTGGAAGAACTTCATCTATTTGTCCTATATCTTTGCTAAATCTATTCAAGATTCTTCCTGAAGGATTTGTATTGAAAAAGTACATTGTCGCATGACTTATTCCTGAAAACATTGCATCATGTAAACGACGACTTGCTTTCATTGTCACATTAAAGAACATGAAACTTCTGCTTAATGTAATAATTACACAACCAACTGTCAATGCGCTGAATATGTAAATATCAATGTTTCTATCATATACGACTCCTTCAAAGATATATTTTGCTGTTTCAATGAATGAATCATTAGATTGTTGAACAATTTTTTCGAATGTTGGCACTGTTTCATTTAGAGATGATGTTAACTCAGTAATGCTTCTCTCTTCCTCTTTTGATACCCAATAAGTTAAAAAATAATCACCAGCACTTGCAAATACTTGTGCAAGAATAAACATGAATGCAATGAATAAAGTAGTTGTGTAACCTCCTGTTCCTTTTATGTATGCTTTGTAATGTCTCCAACTAATTGATCCTTCAGAACTTTTTTCTTCAACTTGCATTCTCTCAGTTGTGCTGATTTCTGTTTCAATAGAATCACGTGAAGAGACACTATTATGTCGTTGATTTGTTGATTTACTGTCTCTACTTGTATTACTGCTAGATCGACTAAATTGTCTTTGATATGAGATTGAATCATCATCATTATTTTCTGCTTTTTTATCCTCCTCTTCTGGTAAAAGTTTTGTAAAATCTAATCCTGTATCTCTCAAACTTTCATAAGTTCCATTTGCTTGAACTTTACCATTATCAAGTAATATTATTTGATCAACATTTGGCAAGTAATAAAGTTGATGAGTTACAAAAATTACGATTTTATCTTTGAGAAAACCTTTTATACAATTTTCAAACAAATGCCTTTGTACATGCGAATCTACTGCGCTTAACTGATCATCTAACAAATAAATGTCAGCTTCTCTATAGACAGATCTAGCTAAATTAATTCTTGCCTTTTGACCTCCACTTAAGCTCATTCCACGCTCACCAACTATTGTTTTATCACCATCGGGCCATAGTTCAAAATCTCTTGTTAGTGAGCATGCTTTAACAACTGCACGATATCGAACTTTATTCATTGGTAAACCAAAAAGAATATTTTGACGTACAGAACTTGAGAAAAGCCAAGCCTCTTGAGAAGCAAAAGATATTTTTCCATTAACTTCAATTTTACCGCTATTAATTGACAATTCACCCAAAATTGCTTGAACTAAACTTGATTTTCCAGAACCAACTCGACCAATGATCGCATTTACAGTGTGTGGCAGAATTCGAAGGTTAATATTTGAAAGTGTTAGATCTGACGCTTCACCTTTCCATTTTGCAGACACTTTTTCCATATTTATGCCGGGTTCTTGAACATTTTTTAATTTTTCTTTTATGTGACCATTTTCATGTGGTTGCTTCTCATTTTCACTCATTTTTGAAGTATTTTGAAAATCACGATCAAGTTCCTCATAGAGCATAAACTTTTCCAATCTCTTTACACTAACAATTGTTTCTGCAAGAAAACCAATTGCTTGAGGAAAGAAAACTGTCATTGTTTGTCTTAATACATTATAATAGGCAGTTACTGCAAATGCTTGTTGTGCAGTTAATGTGTAGCCGAGCAACGCAAACATCACAAGACTGAAAACATTTTTTAAATTTTAAAACATATAAAAACACAATATGTAAACATGTACCTTGTAAAAATTGACACACGGGAACTGAACATAATGAATGAGAGTAAAATTCCACGTATCCATGATGCAAATCTAATTGCACGAATTTCTCTACCACGAGCCATCGAGACGACTTTGGCGAAAGGTTTTTCCCAAGCGTACATTTTAATAACTTGTATACCTTGAATGATCTATAAAACAATAATAAAAAATAACTATGAAAGAAAAACAATATTCTTTATCATTAATTTACCTCATTCATCAACCTTACTCTCTCATCAGTCCTAAGAGCTACTCTTAAACGAAGTTGCGATGTTTTTTTTCCAAGATAGACTAGAATAAATAAATATATAAATTATATCAATGTCAAGAGGTGCACTTCAATAAACTTACATTGAAATGGAATAAAGAGCAATAAGAAGAGAATACCAGCTATAGCAGATATTCCAATTTCCATATACATCAATACTCCTATCACAATTGTTTCAATTGGACCAACCCATAAATAATGCACAAACATAGCAATAAGTTCGAATCGTCCAACATCATTAGAAAGCAAATTAACAACTTGACCACTCGTTGTATTAAGTAATGCTGATTTACTGAGACGTAAAGATTTTCGATATATCAATGAACAAGCTGAAACTCGCATCTTCATTCCAACATTCAAATTACTCAGCATCAAACCATGTGCACAAATGACATTAAGAAAGCTGCACAAAATCAACCCGCCAGCATAAAAATAAGCAATTTTAGGATCCGAATTGTTTGGATTTCCATAATACCGCAATATACCACCAAGCAGAAGGGGCATTGTGACTTTGAAACACATTTCAATTAATAAAAGAAAAAATCCATGTGACATTAAATTAGGACCAAAAACTTTTAAGCCCGCACGCATCAAACTTGGATTTTTATTTTTTGATCGCTTTGAATTTACTTCATTTTTCCATGATTTTTCCAATTTTGTTCCTAAATTTGCTGCCAAATGTTGTGAAAGAGGTTGATACAAGTCCTCTAATTCTAAAGTTTTCTTTCTTCCTTTTAGCAACAACGGCAATACCCAACTGAATTAAAAGAAATTTTTTTATTATTTCATTAAATAATTGACATGTGAGAACTTTCATACCTAAATGTTAAATATGAAAACACGCTTCCATTTTCTCTTGGATGTTTTGGTAAATTTTGTTGTTTTGAATTTGACTCCATTTTTTTTTTGATGTATGATAAATTTCAATCAACTAATTGATATCATTTGAGTCTGTAATCAGTAAGAATAATTTAACCTTAATATGGAATTATTTATTTTTAGTTTATAATTGACTTTAATTTAGGTTTTCAATCATTTGTCATAATTTAATGTTTTAATTTTTTTGAAATTACTTTTTATCAGTCATGAAAAATCAATTTATATTGCGCAACTAATTATAATAAAAAAGAAATCTCTTGAACAATTGTTTGATCGTTCACAACATTATTAATTTCAATTTATTTTTATTCTCTGTTGTGTCTGCTTTCATGCTATTTTATTTATAAAGAACAATGTTATGATTAGTCAGAACTACTGATATATAAGAAATTAAATGTTTATGGAAATGACTAATGATGAAAATTTTCCAAAAAATTGCTAGAAGATAAAATTTTATTCTCTTCTGCCAATCGTTACTTTGTGTTCAAGGTACTTATCATTAAAGTTTTCTTATCAAAATTGTAATTGCTCACTTAAAGGCATATAAAAGTTGCATAAAAAAGACTCGCAACTTGTTGCTTCTTTTTTAATAAATTATTTTTTTGTTTGATATTTTTACATGCGGCAATGATTACTCAATAAAAAAACATTTAAACACTTTGTTAATGGCAGAATATAATATTTTAAAACTTTATCTACGCGTCTACTCTTGTAGAGTGTCACACTTATACTGAGTGAGAATTTTTTATATATGAAGCTGTTGTGAGCGAGTTGATTCGTCAGTTTAGTCAAGAGTGCTATTTGTAATGAGAGATAATTTTTATTCTCCAAAAAGAAGTTTTTTGTAAATGGCACGTGTAAATGCGGAAATTTTACAATGATAAGAGTATTTTATTTGTTTTATTATAGACGTCATATGTGAAATTATCACAATGGTTATTTTAGCGATTTCATCGTGACTAAGCAATATTTTTATTAGTAAGAGACTGAAGAAGATATCTTTAGTTTGCTATCATGAGCCGCACCTCCTTTTATTTTTTTATTATGTAGCATTGAACTTGACTCGAAAAACCGCAATTGATTGCTACAATTAAAATATTTCAATCGATAAGAATTCTCATGCAATACTAAAATGCACTTTTAAATAGAGAGTGGACAAGTCATTGAGATAGGTCAGTTTATAAACAAAAAACAGCTGCTTTCTCTCACTTATTCTTATTATTATTTTTGCAATAAAATTTTACTCTTTCTCTCTCTTTTCTTCACATTCTTTTTCTTTTTCCTTTTTTTGACACACAAAATTATTTTTTCGGCTTTGAGTTATTAGGCAATTCTTTTGATTTTTTTATTCTTAAATTTCAAATTTATTGATTTTTAATTATTAAATTTGCAAATCATTTATTTATTTGATTTTATTATCACTAAATCAACAATTTTTTTTCACCTTTGAAAGCAGTAAAAGTAAAATAAAAAAAAATTTAAAAGAATAAAAAAATTCAATACTTTTCTTCTCAATTTTTCGAACAGACTAACTCTCGTTTATACAATTCTCTTGCTTACATATAAATTTTTACACTCTCTCAAAATATCATATCGTAGTTTGTGAGTCTCTTTTTACCTGTCGTTCTCTCGAAATTTCTCTCCTTTTATTTATGATCATTTACCTTTTTAATATCGTTTTATGTAAAATTGTGTAATGAAATGAACCTAAAATAATGAAACCAAAATTCATCTTAAAGTAAAAATTATTAAAAAAATCAACTGAAAGAATTTTTATAAAATTGTTAGGATTGGTGTTTTTTTCTTGATTTCACCTATGAATTAACATCATTCAATTGTATTCGAAATTTTGAACTTTCAACTTATAAAATTTTCAAATAAAAAACCACTTGAAATTATAAATTCATGAGATTGAAGCTTTCTGTAAAAGTACACTGTTATAAAAGTTTTTCTTCATTAAATATTTTATGACATTAAGATTAAATTTTTAAAGAAATGAGAAAATTGACAGATGTTGGCATGGTTTAGTCTAAACATCACCTAATTTAATTTTTTTTTACCTTCAACTCATTTAATCTCCTTTCTCATTAAAACAATCACTGTTGACTTTTTAAGTTGATTCTAGAGAGTGAAAATTTATGACCATATATATTCATTTGCATATGTGAGAACAGCAAATTTATGACATTGAAGTTTTTTTATTTCCATTAAAATAGCAGGAAATGCAGAAGTTTTTTTTGTGAAATAAATTTTCATACATGCATATATAGATAAACATAAGGAAAATTGTAAAAAACTTAAAATTCAATAATTTATTCCTCAAATTTTCGAATTTTTTGTAGTCACCGACATTAAATGTTTTTAAAATGTGGAAAAAGAAAATATAACAACGGTTTTCTGAATTAATAATTATGGCGAGAAGTTTTTCTAGCACTTTTCCAGTAGTCTAAGTTATTGTTATAGTTTCTGCTCGCATGTTTTCAGTCTACAAGCAAATCTTGTACTATACAGACATGAAAAACTATTGTGCGAGAATTTTATCGTTTTATCCTTTTGAAATTTTATTTCAAAGCTGTTTCATACCGAATCATGTTTAGAAAAGTGTGAATAATTAAAAAAATTCATCAATTGAGCACGTGCTTATAGCAAAAATAAATAATTTAAAATCATTTTACAAAAAAAAAACTTTTGAGTATATGATAAAAAATTCTGTGAAATTCAAGTTTGTTTGGTATTAGTGTTTCTTCATAGAATCAATAAAAAATATTTTTATTCACACATAAATGAATTCATATAAAGCAAACAAAAAAAATTATTCATAATCAAATAATAAACATTCAATTAAAAGAATATATAGAGAAAGTGTCCAAAAACCGTGAGTTATCAAGCTTAATGGATAAATGGTTTGGTGGTGAGTTGACAACAAAGATGCAACAGTTAATTTAATCAATAGAAAATGTGTTTTTGTTTCCTTCCACTTATATGTATGTGCTGATGACAACAATGACAAAATTATCAACCGTTTACAAAATTTAGGTGAAAAAAGATTTTTTTTATTTGGAAATCATCTTCCTTTATTGCCTAGAAGGTAAGAAAAAGAATAATTACAAGTCATTAATCAAAACTCATGAACTTTTATCTTTTTCATTTTATCTTCAATTAATAACATGAATGAAAAATCTATGCATCAATTATTCATATAAATAACGCGCATTTTTTCATTCGCTCTACATACATTTCAACGTAATTTTTTCAGTTTCGATTTTTTTAATAAAAAGGATAAAGATTTTTTTCGCTATGCTTCTCTCTCCTTGAACATAGAACTTTTTTCCTTGAACTTAACTCTTTTTGTACAAAAGCTTAGAGACTTGCGTTTTCATGTCTAATTCTTTACATTTTGTTAAAGTCAATTATGGGGAAGCAATTTTCTTGAAACTTTCTTTTCTTATGTTTCTTTTGCCTTTTATGAAATCATGCAATTTTGATACATTCATGAGTAATTTCGTGACAAAATAGCTAAGCATTGTTTACGTTTTCATGATGAACGTTGATCTAAAATCAATACTAATTTGACCCTCAAATGGTCATCAATTAATGATTTATGAATTCATAAAAGTTAAGGGTAACTTTATGAATTCATTTTTAAAAAATTTATATTGTGCATTTTTGCATTAAAGTCATTGTTAAGAAAATTACACTACAATTATTTATTTAAATTATACTAAGTAAAAATTCCACCTTCTTTGAAATTATGACCAACCATTGTATACATATACAATTTTACAACTAGGCAAGGTATAAATTATGCAAATTTTTCCATACATACATTTCACATTCTTTTATATTTCACAATACTTCGACTCTTCGAGTAAGAACAAAAGCTGAATTGGGACAAAGCAATAGAACGAATGAGCACACATTTAGATTTATTATGATTTCCATCGCTACCATTTTAATACATTCTATTGTTCTTGATGACGCTCGCGTCTTGCATGCAACGGATAAATTTCGCCTGATAACAAATCAAACATCATACTTATTGCTTTACTTTCTCTTCTTTAATTCGCCATTCTATTTTTGTGAAACTAACGCAAAAACATAGTATAATGCGAAATAAATTAAGGTAATTTGAATTTGCAGAAATAAAAATAATTTTACGGTGCTAGTTATAACCTTTTCTCACTACATGTGCTGTGTTGTTCAAACATATGTTTTTTGATAAATGAGATCGTAATGTGACAATCAAATGACATAAATCTTCAGTACTATTACGATTTACCATGACGACCTCTAGCTAATTTAAATGATGATATTCAAAAAAGTTCAATCTTTTTTAGTGTATTTTACATCAAATTTGAAAAATGCGCTATAGTCGGTTTCTATAATTAATCTTAACACAACTGTATTTTGCTAAACTTTTCACTCCTGATTCTAAGACCTTTTAACATTCAGATTTTTATTTGTATTTTTGGCATTTAAAGCAAGTTCAATTTTTCAATAAACAACCATTAAGTTTTTTTTTTACTATAAGATTTTTAGTTTTCATACTCATAAGAATTATTAACAATTATCACGCGCAACATTTCAATTAGAAATATGTTTGTTAGAAAAAAAGAATTGTGACATGAAACATGAACATTCAAAAACACCAACCGCGATTATGTACAGAAATCCTAATATGAAAGTGAAATAAAAAAGTTAAATAAATGTCTCGAAAAATCTTTTATGTATATATCAATCGAAGGAGTAAAACTTTCTTTGAAATAAAAAATATAAAATAAAGAGAAGGAAAGAAAGAGAGAGAAAGACGAAAATGCCCGAAAAAAGTTTACAACACGCAAAGTTCAAATGTCGTAAAAATATCAAAAAACAGCAAGCGGATAAAAGTCAGAGGTAGTGGTGAAGGTAGTGCTAGCTGATTGCAATCTTCTTTTTTGTATCGCTTTCCAAACGTTAGTGCACACTACACTGTATAGCATTGAAAACCCTTCATTTACGTTTCCACCACCAACCAACTAACGGGTTGTTGTTGTTATTGCATGAGGAGAAACTAACTTGAACAAACTACACTCATAATTACTTTTTGTGGGAGAGGAAAAAAACTTTCATTCGATTTGCGGGGCAGTTGGTCGCTGTTGTTCGTTCGTAACGGATCGAAATAAAAGTGTCAAAGTAAAAGAAAAATCGATATAAAAATTAGCTGTTTTCCGTTTTGTTTTCACCTGTGCTGACTCCTTCCAGAAACTTTTTACTTACTTTTTCTCTCTATTTGTGTTTTCCCTGTTTTCATATGGTGGTGACGATGTAAATTTCCCTTTTACATATTTTTTAAAACTCATTATTCATTTTTGCATGCAGTGACATAATAGTGTAGTAGAAATTAATCGCAATAGAGCTGTTTAATCACTCTAAACTCTATTGTAAATTACAGGTCGCGAGGAACTTCAACGAGAATGGATCGATATGAAAAGCTGGCTCGCATAGGTGAGGGCAGTTATGGAGTTGTATATAAGTGTAGAGATAGAGAGACTGGTAATTTGGTTGCTGTTAAAAGATTTGTTGAATCAGAAGACGATCCTGCAATAAGAAAAATAGCTTTGAGGGAAATTCGATTATTAAAAGTAAGTAGGCATTATTTTATTTAACATACATACATTTTTATTAAAAAGTATGAGTAATCAATTCAACTAATGAATTATTAATGTCCATTCTATCGATTTTTCTACTATGATATTATTCTATAATTTTCTTTTCTTTTTTCTTTTTTTTCTATTCAAATAATAGAATTTGAAACATCCGAATCTAGTATGTTTACTTGAAGTATTTAGACGTAAAAGGCGACTACATTTGGTTTTTGAATTTTGTGAACACACAGTTCTTCATGAATTGGAGAGAAATCCTCAGGGTGAGATAATTTAAAAAATAAAAATTATATGCAATATCTATAAGACATTTAAATAGGTTGTCCAGACAATTTAACTGCTCAAATTACATATCAAACTCTTTTGGGATTAAGTTATTGTCATAAACAAGGATGTTTGCATCGGGACATTAAACCTGAAAATATTTTATTGACAGCACAAGGACAAGTTAAACTATGTAATTAAAAAAATTTTTGTGGTTTAACATTGAAAACTTTTACTCAACAATTATTTTCCTTTTATTTATCAGGTGATTTCGGTTTCGCTCGTATGCTGAGTAAGTATCGTATATATTTAAAGGAAAAATTTTCTCTTTGTTTTCTATTGATTTTTTAATCGTTGATTTGATCATGAATATTTTTTTAAGTTTAATTATCTCTTTTATTCAGCATGAATGTTTATTGTTTTTTTTTTTCATTTTATACTTTAGGCCCTGGTGAGAATTATACTGATTATGTTGCAACCCGTTGGTATCGTGCTCCAGAATTACTCGTTGGCGATACAAGTTATGGAACTGGTGTCGATATTTGGGCAGTTGGTTGTGTATTTGCGGAATTAATTCGTGGTGACGCATTATGGGCAGGCAGGTCGGACGTTGATCAATTATATTTAATTCGTCGAACGCTTGGTGACCTCCTACCGAAGTGAGTTGATTTTTTTAAAATTAATATTTTAAAAATAACGTATTACTCACTCATTGATTATTTTTAGACATTTGCAAATATTCAGCCAGAATGAATTCTTCAGAGGAATTTCATTACCAGTCCCTCCAACTCTCGAATCATTAGAATCAAAAATGCCTCCAAGAATTTTACAAAATCCATATGCTATTGACTTTCTTAAGGTATAAATTATATGATTTGAATCAAATTCCATATATAGAATTAATTAATTATTTTTTATTATAGAAATGCCTTGATAAAGACCCTAACAAGAGATGGTCATGTGATAGATTACTTCAACATCCATATTTTGAAGATTATATAGTAAAAACAAAAGATCAAGAGATCACAACTAGCCTACCAGATAGTAGCAGTCGACAAAGAGAAAAGTCAAAAATTTCACAGACCTCTCTGCCGACACTTGTTCAGCAAGAAAATAGAGGAGTACAACAAAAAAATACATTTTCACGAGCTGATTTCAACCATTTACCAACGATATGAAATTGTATCATTTCTTAACTTATCTTACTTTCACATGTTGCTTAATAGATTTCATTTTATATTTTGCAAAAAACTTTTAAAATTAATTAATTTTTTTTTTTAAATTTGAAAGTTGATGAAAGTGTAAATATTATTTTATAAACTATATATATATCATAACTCTAAATAGTCTATATAAAACTAATTTAAGCAACAGCTGAAAGAACGAAATAAAGAAGAAACATGTTTATAATCGTCTAAATTCAATTAGATATTTACATATTTTATTTTTTTCTTCACTTTTTGATAATTTATATATATATATATAATATAAAGATTACACATCGACAAAAGATTTTTTAAATAGTTGTTTCATGTTCATAGAAAAACAAAAAACATGCAATATATATTTATAGAAAAGCTCAATTAGTAGGCAAAAATTTTTGTAATCTACGTTTTCTTATTTCGTTTGCCTCGTTTGATTCACATTCACCACTTTCGTTTGCAATAAATGAAGCTGATGATGATGACGATGGACTATCTAATGAAGATGATGTCTCTGCCGTTTTTATTTTGCTTGAACTGGGCATTGATTTGTTAGTTGATGTTGTTGGTTGATCTAAATGATCATCTTCCATTCCTATATCTTCTAATTTTACTTTACTTGTATCAAATTTAACTTCGCTTGTAGAAGAAACTGACGATGAAGATTTTTCTTCATTTTTCTTTATAATATCACTAAATGAAGATGATGCAGATGTTGATGGTTGTTGTTGATTAGACTGTTGTTGCGGAATTGATGGAAGATTTGCTACTACCATATTATATTGATTCATTAATACAACTGATGCATTTATCATTGTGTTTATATTTTTAAGTAATTTAAGTCTTTCTTCAATGTGTTTTCTTTCATTTCCTTCCATTGCACGCAATTCTTCTACTGACAATTGTTCCAAATTTTGAGGCATTGGTGGAGGAGGAATTGAGAATGGTGTCATAAATGGTGTTGGCAATGAAGGAAAAAATAATGGAGGAAGTGGACCAGTTGATGGTAAATTTTGAATGTTAAAAGGCGGAGTTATATTGGGCGTTGGTGATGTGGTTGAAGAAGTTGCTGATGACGATTGTTGTTGTTGATTGCCCATCGCTGCAGCATGATTTAATAAATTAAGGAATGGATTTTGTTGTTCGGCAGCATTCGGCCTAACATTTTGATTAGCATTTGCATTATTGTTATTTGCTGCTGCTGCTGCTTGCTGAGGAGGAGTTGAATTTGAGGTAATTGGAGTTCTTAGAATGTTTAATCTACATGTTGGACAAGTTTGTTGTCTTTGAAACCATGATCTGTAATATAAATGAATTTATTTTTTATTAGGTAAACATATTTTATAAAATTTAAAAATATTTTTTTAAACAAACCTTAAGCAAGCACTATGAAAAATATGATTGCAGGGCAATTTTTTGGAACTGTTGACCATATCTTCACTGTATAAAATAAATTATTATTAACAAAATGATAATTTATAAAGTATTAAACATTTCTTACCGACAAATGATACAAATATTATCAGACATTGCGAGCTCTTCGGGAGTTGCATCTGGATAAAGCGTATTCATATTGTGAATAGCTCGACGAGATAAAATGACATCGTTGAGTGCTTTTTTAAAGTTCCTGTAAAGTATGTAAATATATAGGAATGAAATATTAAAGAATATTAAGAAATTAAAATTTACCTTATTGTATAGTACATTGGTCTAAATGCAAATAATGGTAGTGTGTAAATTTTCACCATTAAAAATACAAAAACAATATAAAGAATGACTCGAATAAGTCCAATGACGAGCTCAGTATAGAGCAAAAAGACAGCCTTA
This sequence comes from Polypedilum vanderplanki, assembly GCA_018290095.1. NCBI lineage: Eukaryota > Metazoa > Arthropoda > Insecta > Diptera > Chironomidae > Polypedilum > Polypedilum vanderplanki. The sequence continues at coordinate 33,795,808 of CM031380.1, read as the reverse complement.
TTCTCCCAAGGTGATTCTGAGCGTAATTCTGCTGCATGAAGCACATATTTGATCATTGTATTTGCAACCATTGTTATAAGAATTGCATATTCAAATCCAAAAACTAATTGCACAGTTGCGCCTTTTGCAAGAGTTGATTGATATGCATACATGATTAGTATGTAATCAAAAATTCCCAAAACACTCAATAGACCAGCTACTCTTACGTGAAATATCCAACTTATCACAGGACTTCTTTCCATCTGTAATAAATTATTAAATATCATCAAAATCGATTCATCGATTTCATGACGATGATGACATGCAATTGTTGCCACTAAACTCACATAATCAACTCTATCCTCAACTAGCCAATGAAATGACTTTAAAAAGAGAAGGACTGTAAATAGAGCAATAAACTTCGGATTGAAGTCATCTCTAAAAACAGTAAATGCTAGACAAGTCTCTGTAAGCGCGTACCAAAATCGTTCCATCAAATGCTCGAATTCTGCAGCTCTTAATGTTCCAAGGAAAATCTAAACAATTTTATTATAAATAAAGTTTAATTAAATGATTACTACTGATAAATAAAAATATTACTTACTTTTCTCATCAATTTTCCAAGCATCAAGACCAAGATTAACGATTGAAAGTAAATCACCTGTAATGATAATATATAATTAAAGCAATGTATAGTGAAATAAAGGGGAGGGAGTGATAACATACGTGTTTCTTTTTCTATGGAATTTAAAAATAAATACTTACGGCCATTGAAGGATTGCTTTTTGAAATATAAACAACAGAGGGATAAAATTGCTTCTTTTGAATCACAGCATTTGCAATTACTGCCCCCGAAAGGACCGCAGAAGCGAGGAATATAAGAGAAGTTCTCATTATTATTCCAGAAAGATTCGAAATGCTGATGAGAAAAAAATTAATTTTGATAAATTTTCGTATCTATGATTGGCAAATCGATATCGAATAACTTTAAAATATTATCGAATTGTCGTAACTTTGTTTTGTTGATAAAATTCACATTTCAATCGAAAATAACTTGGAAATGACTAAATTGTGAAAAAAATTACTTTTATTTTCGTGGCCAATTGAAATATTTCTTCGTTAGGTTTCTCTACAAGTTTTCTTTTTCGTTAAGTTTTTAAATTTTATTTATTCAGTTACATTTTGTAGACTTTACAATTAATTGTAATCTGATTTATTTCTTTAATTTTATGTTATTCCTATCATCATTTATTAATAGGGAATTTTACTACTTATGTATTTTTAACTTTTTCTTAAAATAATATACAATTATATAATTTCATAGTTTTTATTTATTAATTTAAATTGATTATCAATATATACATTAATCAACAATTTTTTTGTCAATTCTAATTTAGTAAACCATTTTCTCACATCGTATCTAATGACAAACATTATAATGTTAAGATTTTATTTTATTGCATCATCATTCGCGTTCAATAAAGTTTTTATGATAAAAAGTGTTCTTGTCGTCACTTTTTTACTTTGTTCTTTTAGTTAGTTTTTTTATATCATATGTTTTAATTAAAACATATTTTTGTTTTGAACATTTTCAATTTCAATATATCGTTTGATATATTTCTCACAAATAATTTTTGTAGTTAAATATCTAAAGTAATTTTGCGTAAGTGATTTTTATGTGAAATACGGCTATTTAAGTCATTAGATAGTTTTTTTCGTCATCATCTCTTTTCTTTAAAGTAGTTTTCTTTTCTTTTTTTTACGCAAAATTTTATATAGATAGTTCTGTGGTCATATTTATTATTTTATTGGACCACTGTACATCAATCAGAATTATCACAAAAAATTTGTGAAGAAGCTATCACAGAAAAAAATTAAAAGGTGATTGGGTGTATTTTTTCAGTAATCGTGAGAAAAATTTTTGTGTTATGTTATTGTTAAAAAGTGGAATTTCTTTTCATATTATAATAGTTTATAAATATTGGTGAAAAAGTGTGTATGTTTCCTTTTTTTCAATTATATCTTTTCCTCTTTTTTATCATTTTATAGGACCATTTATCTAAAATTCAGACTTTTAAGTTCCTTGTGATAATGTAAAAATCTCAAATATTTTTTTTCGCATGCCAAATATGTTTTCCAATTCACATAATACGTTATTTTTAATTTCCTTTTTGATAAATGATCCTTTGATATTTTCATATTATAATTTTTATTAAGTATTTTATTTTCACTTATATAAATAGAAGTAAGGTTTCATTTAAATATATATATATTCTCTAAGTTATATATGGTGGTGGGAAGTTTTTCCTCATTTTCGCTTCTTCTTTGTGTTAATGAGTTCAAAATTTATATGCACAATTAAGTAATAGGTATTTTTTAATAATAAACCGATTAAATTAAGAAAACCGTAATAATTATTTATAGTTATGCAGAATTATTAGACCTAAATAATTAATTAAGAACAAAAATCCTCTGACTAAAGAAACTACATTTAAGGGAGTCAATTTTATATAATTTTTTTTAAGATTACTCATCATTTGATGGCTTTTTCAAAATCGTCATGGAGTCACGGGCAATGTCACCAATAGTGTGGCTCTCAAAAATCATTAAGTCATCACATACCAAAGAATCATCAATGCTTACATTTGAAAATTCATCAGAAATTGCACTTTCATCATCACCCACCACAAATAAAACTTTGTTGCTATTACTTAATGGTGGTGATGATGTCTTTTGTTTTTCAATTCCAGTCAAATTATCACATAATATTGTATTTTCGGGTGAGATATTTTCTTTAAGTTCTTTTTTAATATTCTTTGGAATTGATTCTAAAATTGTTTGTGAATTTGAAGTACTTTTAACAATTGTATTTTCAGGAGAGATATTTTGTAAAATAGAAGATTCATTCGATGTTGTTGCTTTTTCTGTATCTTTTTTGTGTGTTGTTAGTGATACGAGCGAATGAATGAATCCTGTGAATGAATTTTCTTTTTGCATCGAAGCAGAAGATGACTGCTGTTGCTGCTGTTTTTCATCTTTTGGTACTAATGTGCTCTTTGTTATAACCGTTGGTGGTTTGCTATTTGAAGATGATGATGATGGCGATGAAACAGTTGTTGAATCGGGACTAGTTTTTGTGAAAATGCTCGTCGGATGTTGAAAAAGATTAAGTAATTTATCGAGCGTTGCGGGATATGTTGAAGAAATATTTTCATTATTTTTTGAACTGCAAACTCCTCCTCCAATTGCATTGATTGACTGTATCCATGATGTTTTTCGTGTTCTTTTATTTGGCTCTTGTTTTGGTGACATTTCTATTGGACTATTGGTTGTTAATGTTAGCCCCTCATTTGACGATGACGACGAAGAGGAAGTTGAGACAGTTAAAGTATTTTCATTACTAAAGATTTCTTTCTTATTTTCTTCTATAGCCTCAGCACTATCATTTTTTGATATTTCAAATGCTGTTGGTGATTTTTCAACTATATCAAAGCTATCTGTTGAACTAACATCATCAGTTTGGCGATCTATTGAGTCTATTGAACTACTGAATGAGGAGCAACTATCTAATTCAATAATTCTTTTAACTTCATAATCTAATTTTTCGCTACTTTCCGACGACACCATTGATGAACTCGATATATCCAAATAGGTTGGAGATTGTTGTTGCTTTGAACTAGGAGCTGGAATATCAATTTCTTTCGTCGCTTCTGTTTTTAGCTCTAGCACCTTCAATGGAATTATTTCTGATTTTTTCTTGGGAGGTTCTGTTACAGTTATAACACGAAAACGTGAGCTGCCTGTTGGAAAAAATGTTGGACTACTACTAGATGAAGATGGCGATTTGCTACTAATTCCACTTGAACCACTTTCAGAAACACGTGAAACTTGAAAGCGACTTCTGGATGGACTTGTTAGTGGAGATGACGGAGAGAGTGTTGTTGTTGGACTAGGCGATCGTAAACGATTGTTTGCTTGTTTCTTAATTGGCTCGAGAAGTTGCTGCTGCTTAGGCAATGTTTTTACGCTTGAGCATGTGAGGGAAATTTTTCGTGATCCGAAATTTGTTTTTTTCATCCTCTGAATGGCGGTTGATGAAGGTTTTGCAGATGTTACATTTGAAGCTTCATTAAGTTCTATGGGATTTTCATTAAATGAACATTGTTGTCGTATTGTACTAATAAGTCGTTGATATTCTGAATTCTTCTCATACAATGGTAACATATCACTCTTTGGTGCATCGTCAAGATCAATTCTAATTAAACTTTTATTTGATTTTAAAGCTTCACTAAGTGCACTCAATCCTGCTACCGAAAGACTATTATTGCGCAAATCGATTCTTTGAAGCGTTGAATTTCCACCAAATTGAAGTAATTCAGCAAGAATTTTAAGGCCATCACATGAAAGATTTGTTGCTTGTAAGCCCAAACTCATAATACTCTCATTTGATTTTAATGCAGCTTTTATGTCAAACAGAAATTCGTTGCCAATAGGATTTTGGCCAAAATTAATAATTTGCAAATACTCAGTACATTCAAAGAGATCGGCTGTGTTAGCAGCACATGCTGATGTGAGATTATTGTTCCAAATTATCAATACTTGAAGACCAGTTGGTGGTTTTTCGGTACAACTTATAAGAGTTGATGACTCTAAATTATTGTGATTGTGATTGTGGTGTCGCTCTAGTGTTCCATTTTTATTGTTAAATTTCGACTCAATTAAACGAATGGATGACTTTGAGTCATTTGACTCGACTGATGTCTCAGAGCAAAGACTTTCTGAACTAAACGATCTCTCAGGTGATCGTGAATTGAATAACTGATGATTAGTAGTGGTGTCATCATATCCATATGATGAAATTGGTGAAAGTGACTCGGTCGTATACTTGAATTTGTTCGCATTTGCTGTTGCTACTACTGTGGCTTTATTAATTTGACCAAATGTCGATGAAGATTTTGTACTAATAGCAGCACCTTCATTAACAATTTCTCCTTCATCCTTATTTTCTTGCTGATCGTCTTTTCTTGATTCAATAGCATTTGGTTTGTCATTATCACATTGCATTAAAATACTGTTATTATTATTATTGTTGTTGTTATTATTATTACTACTATTTAATGTACTTGAATTTTCACTTCGCGATCGAGCAACTGGAGGTGGCGTGGGAGAAAAACGATTTCGATTGTTGTTAATGTTATTAAGATTTGTTGTAAAATCATTAAAGTCAAACTTTTGTAATGACGATGATGAAAGCGAGAGCGAGTCAGCTGACGAAGTTTTACTAACATGAACAGATTGATAAGAAAGTGCTTCAGCAATATGTTTATATCCTTCATCCTTTTCATCATAATATGAAAAAAAAAAAACAAAACAATCATTTTTAAATAATTCATTTAATTCAATTTACTAACTTGAATGTCATTATTTGAAATATCTAATAATTGTAAATGATAATTATTTTTCAAAATATTTCCAATATGAAAGGCATCATTCGAATTCAAATCATTATTTGCTGTAAAGAAAAGTAATTTTGCTCGATTATTTAAACTTCAAAATAGATAATCTTTGCATAAAATACTTGCCTAAGCATAGCTCCTTTAATATTTTATTCTTTTGTAAAGCACCACCTTAAAAAAGACATAGAGAAGAAAAAATGACTCTCATTAAACACATTCATGACAATTTGCATAAATTTCTTAACTGCTGCTTATGCACTTACTTAAGCATAATATTGGACGACCGCTCAATCCGCATTGCTCCAATTTCAGTGTGTAGATGTATGATGACAGCAGAGCATTACCGAGTAAGCCAGCTAAATGTAAATATATGAGAGTAAATATGTGATAATAGGTAAATATATATATTTGTATCGATTATATAATTTAGTTGTTTTGACTCACACACACACACACACACTTACCATTTGAGTCGCTTAGAATTGTGCCTCTTGTTGATAAACTATGAAGTGCTTGAGATCGCTTAATCATGCTAATACCTGGAAAGAAAGAAAGAAATGATGAATATAATAAATAATAAAAGTCATATACATTCTATACAATTATAAACAACACATGTTATCAAACAAAAAAATAATAAAATGAAAAAATAACAAAATAGCAAACTGCTAGCACTGATAAGGATAAATTCATCTATATGAAAAAATAACTACTTACATGATTGCCACCCACGATTTTTAATGTTTGAGTTTTCCGAAATATTTAACTCATTACAAGCCTCATAATACTCAATCATATCAAAGAGAGATGTAGCTGATACATCATCAAGTGAACATGAAGTCAAATCGATTGATCGATATCTAACTCTTTTGAAAAGTTCCTCTAATGCTTCACACGATTCATGTGATAGAGTCTCTTGTTTCAAATTAAGAACCTCTGTTCGATCAGTTGATGATCTATCGAGATTAATAGTTTTCAAATGCTCTAAAATCGACGAGATTGGAATTGTATTGTGTTTTTCACATGAATTTTTGTACAAATTTGAGAGCTCATCGGCTGTCGAGATTGGCACAGCTGTTATTTAGACATATAATAAAATAGTAATGTTACATTGTTGCAATATATGTCATAAAATAAAAGAAAATAAAGAGAGATAAGTTTTAATTGCAAAGAAAAGGATCAAAGGAGCAATTGAGTGAGAGAGTCTGATGATTGATCGTATTACACATTCGTGATACAATGGAAAATTACAGAAAATGTTGCTTAATGTAAGAAAATTATAGGTAGTGAACTATTTAGTCAGATTTGATTGAAGTGTAAAATTTTTTCTTCATCTTTCTCATTTTCTCATTCGCTCAAGTTTGGCGCATTTACCAAATGACTCGAAAGGATTGATGGGCTCTAAATATTGTGAGGAGCTGGCAAAAGATACTCGTCGATTTTTTGATGTCTTTGGTATATTTGCGTCCTTCTCTTTCTCTGAAGTCTGACTTTCCAAAATAATTGGTTGGCTTTGTGTGGTATGAAAGGACGATGAGGAAATTCTTGCTGCTGTTGCTGGATCATTTTGACTTTTAACATTTTCACCAATTTCCATTACTCATTAGCTATCGAAATTAACACAATAAAATGTTTGTTTCCTATTTACAATTTTTTTTTCAGCATTTATTCACAAGTACACATTCTCTTTAAAGAGCAAGAAAAATTTCTTTGCATATTTTTATGGATACACAATGTTATTTGATTGATAATGATTAACTATTGAATAACTAGGCATGAGAATAAAGAAGTTTAAAAGGGAATTTAAAATAAAACGCCTTATATAAACACTACAATTAATAAAATCAAAAAATTTTCTTAGCTTTGAAAAAAATCGTACAAAAACTTATGTACACTTGGTATATCACCATAGAGGTAAAATTACCCATAATTCTACGTTAATTCAAAATTATACGTAACGTATTATGGTGTATATTTATTATTTACACTATACTTCTTTAAAAATTAAAGCTGTAAATCAGAGTCCGAAACCGTTTTTCGACTAAATAAAAATCAACTAATTTTTAGTCGATTAAAATTATCGGTTAAAAAACAAATAAAATTTAGTCGATTAGTGTTTTATTTTTAATCGACTAAATTTAGTTGATTTTTAGTTAGTCGCGACTAAAATATAAAACGGTTTCGGACTCTACTGTAAATTAACCAAAAATTAACGGTTTTAATAGCAAATTTTATTAAACAGAAAAATATTTTAGAAAAACTAAAAAGAAAAATTTTATGGTACGTTTTTTAAATTTTAATAACAGTTAAAATTTGAATTTTATTGAAATGAAATGAACTTACATTGTATAAAATTGTTAAAATCAGATAAAAAAATCAAAATACAATGGCAAAATTATTGTATGAAAAATTTTATAAAATTTTTAATTTATTTTATATTGAAATTTAAAGAAAGAGAATTTCACCATAATTTGTAAACATTTCATAGTCAATTAAAAACAAAATATTAAAATAAATTCTTAAAAGGAAATGTCATCAAAAAATACTAAAAGAAATGAAAAGCATAGTGATGATGATCCTGCATATTCAGAAAAACGAAAACGAAATAATGAGGTATAAACAAGATTTTTAAAGAAAAAATATTTATTTGTAAACAAAAATTATTTTTCTTTTTTTAAGGCTGTCAGAAAGTCTCGAGATAAATCTAAGAAGAAAGCTGAAGAGACAATGGCAAAGGTACAAAAATTAAAAGAAGAAAATAAAAAATTGGAGAGTAAAATTGATGAGCAAAAGAAAACAAAAAAATTTCTTAAAGACCTTTTCTTACAACAAACAACTTCAAAAATACAAAATCCGACATCAGAACAATTGACTTTAATAAATGAAGAAAACTCTGAGGATGATATTGAATCAGAATTTTCAACACAATCATCTGTTGAAGAATCATCTTCATCGTCTGAAGAAGAGCCAACTTCAAAAAGCAAAAGAACGAAAAAATAATGTAAAACTTAATTTGTATTTATACAACATAAAAAATACATTTATTTAACAATTTTCAATCCTTTCTCTATGATTGTTTGATTCAACTTTGAAATTGTCAACAACCATTGTGTAACACATTTTTATCATCTTGTTTGCGTAATCAATGTGATGCTTCTGTAGTTCTAATAACTCATCCATTATTGATACCCACGCTAAAAAAAATTTAAATTTTTTTAAAAAATACATTTTTTTACTTTTTTTTTCTTACGCATAGCACGTCCTAATAATTCTCTTAGACGTCTATTAATGTTACGATAAATTGTTCCAGATTCTTCAAATATTGAATTTTGTGAAAGAATATTTAATCCTTGATTTTGAGTGTGTGCAGCAAGCTGTTGCCCTCTTGGATGATGTAAATTTCTAGAATTCATTGATTGTATATTAAACTTCTACTTTTCATTGTTAAATTTTTACTTACAAATCATAATATTCCATAGTAATTATTCTATGAGACTCTCTTATACAAAATTGCAATCGAGAACCGATAATTGTAGATTGTCTTTCCCATCTCCAGTGAACATCTCTTTTACAACTGTTTGACTGAAATTTTAAGATAAAAATCAAATTTTCATATTATAATTTTAAAACTTACTTCAAAAGAATTAATGTATTCAAATGTATCATCAATAATTGTAATAATCTCATCACGTGCATCGAAAAAACCTGGCAAAACTGTTTCTTGGGTTATGATTGTCAAATTATCAACCCACATTTTTAATTGTTCCAACATATAAAGTTCTGTGAATTCATGTGCAATACTTAATTCTCTTTGAGCATTTAACAACTCTTCAACCATGTTGATGTTTGCAGCATGAACACTTGATAGACAAATAACGAAAATTGAAAATTTCACAAACATCTTTTTAATTTTATTATAGAATTGTTGTTTAGTTAACAAACTATCAAATAAAATTGAAGTGATTTTCAATTTCACAATCGAATAAATTCATTCAAAATGAGTCTGATTAAAAAAACGTAAAGATAAGTATATTTTTTTGATAAGTATTAAATAGCAGTAATAAAAATTATTTCATAATCCCAGTGGAAAGAGGAAATTAAAGTTCAGAAAAAAAAGACCTTCCATGGAATATCTAATCAATAAAACAAAAAAACTGATTATGATATCGTTTCTTAAGTTATTAAAAATTATAAATTTTATTGCCTCTTATTATCAACGAGTTGTTTTTAAAATTATGCGATAAAACTAAAACGGAAATGATTCTTAAAATTAATTTGTAATGATATCGATTTTGGTATTTTTCATGGTTTTTTGGTCTTTAAGAGATATACTCATAGACACATTGGAGAATTGTAAATCTAGCTTATTTTGTAGGATTTGGGTCAGTTGGACCTTGACCAACGCAGGCACGTGCACGTGTAAGTTCTGCTTCAATTTCACTCAATGCTCGTTCTTCAAGTTCACGATCACATCTTACAAAGTCTATTTGAATGTTATCGAGGTCAATTGAGATATTTCTGATAAATTCTTCGACTGAATCAACAACATCCAAAATGCGTACAATAGCATTCCACAATTCTCTATTGATCATTGCTGGGAAATCCTCTGGACCATCATAAAGTTGTTGTTGAGCAAACATTGAGAATCCAATATTTTGAACTTGAGCAGCAAGAACCTGACCATTTTCATGAGCGTTATTTGTGAATCTATGTTGGTTAAATATGAGATTTATAAGAATTTTTTTCATTCAAATTTTTTTTCTTATGACTTACGAGTTCCATGTCAATAGCACATTTTGAACGTTCTGTACACATCTGGCTAATCCTTGTCCCAAACGTTGTTTTTGTAATTCGAATCTTCTTTGGAATCTTTCGACGCAAGCTCGTTCTGCATCGTTACCTGGAGTCAATGCTTCAATTTGAGCTCTAGCATCAGCACCATTCGTAAAGATGAATTCGTAGGAATCCAAATGTGATTCAAGAACAACACGTGTCACTCTATAGATATAAGCTGAAAGCTGGCCTCTATTAATGCCCATAATTGTTTCAAAGAGTTCGTGTGTGAGTGATAAATCGCCTTGGGCACTCAATAGGCGTTCTGTGAGAGCACCATCTTGAGCGTTAACTCCAAACGCGAAACAGGCAACCAAGATTCCGACTACGAATTTCATTTTTCTTGTTCGAGAAACTTAACAGAACTATGACAGACTCGAAAATGTCCCGACTTATTTAAAGCATGCATTGAAATCTTATCAAGAAAAATTATACAGGATATTGAATGAATTAAGATAAGATTATGAAGCTTTTCAACCGATAACATTTAATTGTGCCAGGTTGTTGATAAAAGGCTTCTTCCTTTATGTAATTTTTCTCAACTGTAAATGATTTCCTAAAAATTGCCAAAATATCTGATGACATTGAGTGCATTTTAAAAATTATACAATAAATATTTATTTGTTGGTTTTAAAACCATTTATTTAAAAATTTTCATTTTCGAATTTAAAATTGTTGCCTATTAAAAATAACTTTTATTTTTATTCATACATAAAAATGTTATTCCTTATCCGGTGCTATCTTTATCTTTATCAATAGTAAAACGTCAACACAAAAACAATAATCCAATGATTTTTTTTTTAAAAATTCATTGAACAAAAAATCGTATCCTGATAAGACAAGAAGTGTAAATTTATTTTTTAGATAATAATAGCAGCTGTAGAAATAAAAATTTAAAGATTATGGACGGAAGTAATTGATTTAATATCATAAAGGAAATTATTTTTTAAACAAAAAAATTGTATTCAACGTTTGCGGAAAATTCAAAGTACAGTGAAGACTTTTTACTGATACATCATCTGACTTTTGAATTTGTATGTGTGCAAAGAAGCATACAATAACAAAACTAATCATTCTGTTTACAGTCTTGTTCTACAACGTAAAGCGGTGCAGTCATTTTCATAATTTGTGCGAAGAATTTCAATCTAATTTAGAATGCCAATTTCATCTTGCTTTGAAAAACCAGCTGTACAAATAGCTACTGCTATTTTAATTCCAAATCTTGGCGGATGGATATCCGGAATTCAAACAAAAAAGCAAATTAAGGGCTGGTATGAGACTCTTGTGCTTCCAAAATGCCGTCCACCAAATTGGGTATTTCCAATAGCTTGGACTTCTCTATATACTACAATGGGTTATGCGAGTTATATCGTTTGGAAGCAAGGACATGGTTTTGATGGACCGGCTCATTTTCCTCTGATTTTGTATGGAGCTCAGCTTGCTTTGAACTTTGCATGGACACCAATCTTTTTTGTAAAGCATGAACTTAAATGGGTAAGTTTAATGGATTTTTAATTGAAACATAACATTGTCATTGTACTTTTTTAGAGTTTTGTTGAAATTATTGCTTTAACGGCTACTGCTGCTGCTACTGGAATATCATTCTACAAAATTGATAAAACTGCCGGACTTTTATTTGTCCCATACCTTGCTTGGCTCAGTTTTGCGAGTTATTTGAACCATTCGATATGGAAAAACAACACACCGGCAATCGAAGACAAGAAACCGGAAGCGGTAAAGGAAAAATAAATAATAAAATAACGAACAATTCCATGTTAATTAATTCTGTTAGCAGTGTCAGATATTTGATGCATTTCTAAATTTTTTATGCGTTTAAATAAAGATCAAATTCTACCTCAAGCAAACAAAATAATCTTTCATTCCACTTCCACATAGACATTACGTCATTCACATGCTAATTGTTTTTTCTTTCGTGTTCACGATTGTCAAATTTATATTTTTTTGTTGTTGTGTGTGATTGTCTTGAAAAAAAAAAATGATTTTCTTCTTATTCACACTCTAATAATCTACGTTTCTATATAAAAAAATATTCAATGGTCAGCAGAGATTGTCATTTTACTGAAATATATGATAAGAAAATAAACACGTTTACGCACACCTTTGGATTTAATTATCATTTTATTAATTTTCTCTCTTTAAATTTAATCATTTTAAAATAAGAAAAAGATCAATCTACAAATTTTTCAGTTTTGTTTCACAACAAATTTAATTGATAAAAAAATCAATTGAGTACAGGTATCATTTTAGACGTCAATTAAAACGATAAAAGGTAAATATGGGTGTATATGCATTTAAATTAATTTATTATCTTGTTGAATTGTTTACTAATAAAAATCAAGATAACATTAGGTATTTTTTGTTTTAAGTAAACGCTTTGTTTTGACCAACAAACCTAAAAAGTTGTTGATTTAAGAAAACAAAAGAGATTATTACACACATAAAATTCGATATATTTTCTCCTGACCTTATTAACTATCATGTTTTTTTTAAAATATTTTTTCGAGTCAAAAGAAAGAAATTTCTACATTTTTTAAATATACTTTTTTTGATGTTTTTATTACTTTCTTAAGAATTACAAATGAATAGAGTGTCGATGAAAAGTAAAACTTTTAGATCGCTATTAAGTAAGATTTTTTTTTAATAAATTTTTTATTTATTTTTCTCTCGATGAGTAAATGTTTTTTTTGTGGTGGAAGAATTAGGAAATCAAAATTGATTTTTTAAAGGTTCTTTTCCATCAAACTATGTAAGCTTTTTTTCTGCTATTGTACGATCTATTGAATATGACTATTTTTATCTCAAGAGAGATTGAACTTTATTATGTCTTCCCTATGATGATGATTGAATATGAAACACGATATATATATGCCGAAATTGAGTGTATAAAAGAAAAAAACACAGAAATATATTATTTTTATTTTAATATTTTTTGAGATTTCTCAATTTTTTTTAAGTTTCGTGTGTCCTAAAAGAAGAGAGAATTTTAATACTCAAGAGTATTTTGATTTAAAAAGATGACAGTAATTGACGATTGTGTGAATGAATGAATGGATGATGATAAATTATAACGGAAACATTTCTTTCAGTGTGTGTTACATTATTATTTTGAATTTCATTGTATGTATGTATGCATGCACTATAGGAATATTATAATATTGAATGAGTATGTAAGATCGTTATGAACACATTAAATGATGATCGCTGCTGCTTCTTAATGTAATTGGTTGTTGTTGCTTCTTACTGATTTTTTTGTTGTTATCATTTTATGAGATTCATATTTTTTTCTCCTCAAATATATTATAATTTCAAAATTATTAAGTAAAGTGTGATAAAAGATCACATCGAGCATTAATATTATGAAGGTATATGTTGATTCAATTTTATAATCACTCTCGCTTAATAATACTCTCTTGTCATTGTCGTCATGAGATTCACCTTTTCTTAATAAATACTTTCTCTCTTTTTCTATCGCTCACAAAGTCTATTTAAGAAAACTTTTTCTTTCACCTTATTTTTCATTCATTCATTTTTTTATAGTAATGAATTTTATTTATTACACATGTTTTTCAATTAATTAATTTGAAATGCGAAATTGTGAAATCATAACAATAATAATTGAGAAAATAATCGTTTATCACATTGAAAATATATGTATCATACACCTAACTACTTAAATATTTTTCATTTTTTCTTAACTTCTTGTTCAACTAAATTCGCACCAAAATGTTAAATTTTACAAATAACGAAAAATATTTTTTCATTCTTCGATATTTCTTTTTTAAATAATTTAAATGGATACACAAATATTAAAAAAATTAGTCACTTCACTTCCTCTCTATTTTTAGCGCATTTTTGGAACAAACATGCAGCTTATACATTCACTTTGGCTGTTCGGCTGGCTGTTCGGCTGGCTCCCGGGTGTCCCTCTGAGATCTCGAAAACTACAAAAGCTAGAGACTTCCGGTTTTTTGTGTTAGATTTGTGCTAAAAAGTTAGTGCGGCGACGCTTATTTATATTTCTGTCACTAGTCATATAACTTGGGAAATTGCGAATTACTTTTTCATTTTGAAAATTTGTAAACAAAATTTTTTTCGCGAAGTTGACTGCGATCAAAAAAAATTTTTCAGCTGCGCGTAACCAACTTCGCGTATTTTGAATTTGATCGTTATTTTCAAATCAACAAAATTTATTATAAAAAACGATTCCGAGAATTTCAATAGATCAAGATTATTAGCAGCAATTACATTACTCGAGTTTTCATAAAATATATTTCTATATGAAAATGTAAACAAAACAAGAAATAGCTGCTAAATTCCTAATTGACTGCTATTTGCTACAACTTAAATTTCAATTATTTCATTCAAATTCTCACAAATCTTACATATGAAATTTCCAATACATTTGAAATTTACTTTAACCAGTATATCTTATTGCATGAATCGGTTTTACAAACGCATCTAATACTTCTGTAATTGTTATAAACTCTGATCTGGGCACCAAAAATTGCGCTTTACGCTTAAGTACACCGATCTGCAACACGGGTACTTGGTCACTGGTTTTTTTCATTGTTTTTGCTCCGCTTTCAATTGCACAGCATATATTTCGAAAAAAAAATTAACTTGGATCTCATCTGTTCTTTAATTGTTTGTTTTTTTTTTTGTTGTCTAAAGCGCATTCACTAATCACTATAACTAATTTACCACATCGTTTTCATCACCTATGACTATTTTTTACGCTCACATAAACTGCTCATCCTTCTTATAACATTTGTGATTTTTTACAATTGCAAAGCCATTTTATGATTCGTGCATTTCTTTCAACAATGCTTGGTGGTTCACTCGGTCGATATAGATTTGGATTTGTCTGGTCTGTTTGAATAGTTGGTCCACTATCAGCAATAATACGATTACTATCTATCGTGCTACAGTCTGAGAAGAAAACAACACTTGATCGATCCGAATCGTTATCTTCAAAAGTAGCTGTAACAGTAGCTGATGCAGATCTTTGGTGTCTTCTTCTTGGTCTTGCAATTGTCTCTTGATAATTTTTATCATCTAATCCCAATTGATCAAAGAAATGCTCTAATTCATACATCGAGTCTGAACGACTTAATTTTCCTCCACTGCTTGCTCCACTGCCATTGCTACCAAAACTCTCACTTACAGTTTGTTGATAACGTTCACGTCTTGATTTTACACTCATATCCATTGATTGTTGCTGTTGTTGCTGTACTTTATTCCAATAACGATCACTTATATCCGACTTAGATCTCAAAATTGGTCTCCTGTCATCTTCAGCTTGTATTTGCAAAGAATTTGGTTGACTAGTGGAAGTCTGAGCGACATTTGTGGAATTTGAATAGCGGAAATTCTTGAAACGTAAACATTTTTGTCTTTTAAAAGTGCCTAACGGGGGACTTAATGGACTTAATTCCATCTTTTGTGATGATGGTGAGAGAACGTCTTGTGGCGAAGGTGAGCGAATGATTGACGCTGATGTTTGTTGATTATAATAAGTATTTCTAAGAGTGTCACTGCTCTCCTGATAACTATCTTGAAATGCTTCTGGAACTTCTACTGGAAAATTAAACATAGTCGTTTCATTTTCTCTCATTTTAGCACGACATTCAATACAGTCATAGCGAAATTGTTGCTGATAAGTATAAAAAGAATTGCCCGAATGTTGTGTTGAACTACCAGAATCACGTCGATAGTCTTGCTGTTGCTGATTTGAAGATTGCTGCTGTTGTTGATTCATCATAATTTTCTCCATTTGCTTGCAACAAGGTTCGCTACGATGAGTAAAATGTCCAGAACTTCCGCCTGAATCTCTATTAAATCCAGAGCTACCAGAGCGATTAGATCTATTACCTCGGGAGCTATATTCACTATGTGGTGAATGGCGTGAGATTTGTGTATGCAAATCAGGTAATGATTTGTGACTATTAATGTTATTTGAAGTTGATCGTGAATCTTTCATATTTCTTCTTGATGGTTTATGATCATATTCATCAGCAGCAGCCATTGTCTGTGAATGTGACCTCTGGTAATCATATCGCTGTTTTTCTTTCTTAATTTTACCCTTTTTTGGTGCTGTATTAGTTTGATATTGTTCAGGTGGTGAAATAGGGCGTTCTAAAAATTCATCATGATCATTAATCGTATAAGAATAAATAACATCGAGATCTTCACTGGGATGTGGAGGCAGAGATTGTGGCGAGAGAAATGCACTTGGAAAGAAGACATTTACATCATTTTGTGAATCTGGTGTAGGATGAACTGTCAGTTGCTTCTGATAATTCTTAGGAGAACGATGTTGCTGATAAAGATCATTGTAATTTTTGGGAGGCGGTGGAATTAAAATATTATCATCACTTGAAGCCATAATATCTTTTTCTGTATTAAGCAGCCTTCTTAATTTTGTTTGTAACAAATCAGATCCCGATGATGCTGATCGACGATTTGATGAAGAACGTGGATATCGTTCCATAGTTGATGTCTGATGATAATATGAATGATGTGGTGAAGGTGGAACTCTTGAAGGCGATAGAGCAACTAGAAAAAAAAATTTCCTTTCTATTATTATCAACCTGTCATGTATCATCATCGAGATTCAAAATTAGCGGTTACTTGATGGCGTTGACACCATTCAGTCAATTTGAATTGAAAAAAGGCAAGGCAAGTGTTTAAATATAGAGAGAACATGATACTTTTTTTTTCTTCTTTTTTAAAATATGGTTAAAAAAGATGATGATGAAAAAGTTTGAGAAAAATTACTATCAATTCTCAATATTTTAATGCTTTAAATATAAATTTTTAAATAGAATAAACTTACATGATAAAGTATTATTGCCTGCATTACGAGCACTCAATTGTTGATGTCTATCGAGAACATTTTCAGACTTGACATAATACGACTTTGTTTCCGCTAACAACTCTACGGCTGATTTACGCTTGTAATTGCGCGACATAAAGTAATTGTTATGATGCTCTTTTGCCTGATAAATCGAGAGTGGTGGTGGAGCAGCAGCAGAAGAAGATGGATGCATTGTATGATGATGCTGTTGTGACTGATGATGGAGTGTCTTACTGTTGACACTTCCATAGCTACCATATTGATTTTGGTTTGTTGTTGATACTCTACTTGGACTAGTACTATAAACTATTGCCGCCATAACGATTCCCTTTTGCTTCTCTTCTATATTCACTTCCTTTGAAAATGATAATGATGACGACGACGACTCGAAATCGATATTTATTATTGTTTTATACTCACAATATTAAAATATAATGTCTTATCACTACTACGCTTTAATGCTCAATGATTACACGCGTATGTATTTTTGTTGTCTCTTTCCGTTACTGATTTATGGCTAATATCGATCGATCGGTCTTGTTGAATGAATGGAAATTAATACCTCTCTCTCTTGCTGCACTTTATTCGCGACTATTTTGCGTGTGTTGAATTATATTTTTGTTACTTTTTTTATTATTATTATTTAGCGATATACGAATGTATTCTGCTTACTTTTGCAAACGCTACATCTCTCGTTTCATGAATAAATAATTTGTTGTAGCTGTTTCTCACTCATTCACTCACTCACTCTCGTTCAATCTATAACTCACTATTATTTTTACGATATAGCTATGTGTGTGTTGTTGTTGCTGTTTTGCTTATGCCTCTGCTTGTTTTGTTTTGTCTGCAATTAAAGTTGAAAAAAAGTTATAAATCGCTCAAGTGTTACCAATTCATTTCTCTCGTTCTCTTTGCTTTTACTCTCTCACCTTTTCATTCATTCATTTATTCATTCATATACATTGACGAGAGCGAAAATAAAGAATATATCAAATGGATAAAATCATCAATACATTCATGAAATATAAATTGTAGGTGGTAACCCTTAGAAAAATGTTTACTTTTTATTGTCATTTCGTCTATGTGAATAGAAATTTTCGATGTCGTAAAAGTGATTGTCTATTACTTATTTATTAATACCTCCCCGAAAAAAAATAATGGTTTTATGACCCAGTGCTCAAAAAAAATTTACAACGCCTTTCTCTGTCTCATATTAATATTTTACAGTAGCTTGTGAATAAGTATTAATACTATGACACTTTGTCTTATGAGAGATGAAAAATTGATAATAATTCACATGAGAATAATGCTTAACTTTCATTGATCTAAATTCATAGTATGAAAACGTTGCGTCCACTTGTTTAAATCATGCACCATTCATACATGCTTTTTTTATTTCTCACTCAGGTGAATTACGCTTGCGAATGATCTTCAATTTAATTCTATTTTGAATTAACGAATAGTCATGATGAATTTTTTAGAAAGTTTTTTTGTGTGTTATTTTTTATTTCTACAATACAATTTTTCGAACCATGCATATATATGTGTGTATTATACATAATCCTCATCTACATATAAAGAGAAATTCATCTCAACAATTATTTTTTCATGTTCCAATGCCTTGCCAAAAAATGTATTTTTCATTTCTCTCTTTTAATTTCTCGATTATTCAATAATGGGCATCTTACTTCAACTTGTATGTTGTGTTGTGGTTTTTTTGCGCACTATGTATGCATTACGTATATAGACATATTGTTAAGTGCAAGAGATGAATTTGCGGAACATTAAAGAAATAAAATTTTATTGACCTCACATGATGATGAATTTTCACTAACCAATAAATCACTTTCAGATCTTGAATAGCGATTAATTGATTTTTTTCAATCATTTATCTGTATTTATCATAAATCGGCTTTTAGAGTTTAGTTTTCCTCAAACAAAAAGTTTTTTGTGCCGAATTTATTGCCTAATGCGTGAACAACCTCCAAATTTCCAGCCAGGCTAGCCAGCATCCCACAATTCAATTCGCGTATGCAATGCATAAGAAAACAAAATACACGAAATAGATGTATAAAGCTAAGCTGGCCTTCAGTTCTTATTCGTCGTAAATTTTGTGAGTCTTTAATGGATTGCTCAACCTGAATCTCACTCTCTCGTTCGTTTCATGTCCAAATATGGAGGACTATTATTGATTTTGAAAGAGAACAACAACAAAAAATCTAATCTAATTTACGTGCGAAATTTAATTCTTTTTTCTCAATTAAAAATAGACAGACACACACGACCAACAAAAAAAAGGTTGGAGAAAAATTGCATCTCAATCGATTTGATTGCTTCACCTTCTTCTTCCTAATTATTTTCTCACGCTATTTAACTCTCTTTTTCATGATAAATTTTAGAATGAGACACGAGTAACAAGACACCATCAATTCATCAATTGTTTGCAAATCAATTATGTACTGGAAGAGAGCTAGTTTCTTAGTCTTTACATCAATTTCTTTTCTTTTGTTACGGATTTTTCATCCATCTATCTAAACTCTTTTTTTTCTGTTCATACATTCACTCTAGATATTTTTTTCATAAAAGGTCAATGAATGAATCAAATAGGAAGTTTTCGTTTAAGTCAATCAATGATCCCAATAGAGTTTATATTTTAATTTGTTATTTTGCATGGCAAAAAAAATCGCTAGACAATTTTCACTTCGATGGACATTATGAAAAAAAAAATTTTCACCCCGTTTTCCACCCAAAAATTTTTTCACTCAAAATTTTTCCTCAACTTTGCTGCAAAGTGGTTGTGACGAGCTTTATTATACCTTTTAAAAGCTTAAGATGACGCTTTCTCACATTATTTTTTAATTCACATTGTTGTTATGGTGTTTTTAATCACTTTTTAACATTAGTTTCATACACTAGACATTAATGAAAATTTAAAATTTAAAGGAGAAAGATTTTCCCATTCAAAACTTTTTTTATTCGTCTCTTTGATTCCCTTGTAAACATTTAAACTTATAGTGATGATGAATTCATGCAAAAAATATTGTTTATTTTATTTATTGAATTTTCCTGTGAAAAAAAAATGAAAAAAATTTATTTTTTTTTATGAATATTTTTAAATTGAAAATTATTGAATAAGTTTAGAAAGTATTAAATTGAATTTCGTTTTTAATATATAAAAAAAGGTATTTGAAATTCCCGCAAAAAATAAAATAAAAACAAAATGTTTCTGCGTCATTCAAACGGGGCATGTTTTTAATTGTTTGTTCAGTGCACACAAAAGAGAAAATAATTTATAAATGTTCTGAAAAAAAATTTTGTCGTAGGAAAAAAATTAAAATTACGACTTTGCCGTGCAATTTACTTAATTTACTATAAATCAAAATGAATATAAGTGATTTGTGATTAAGAGTAGATAATTATTGCTTGGCAACTGACAAATTTTCTACTCAAAATATCAAATGAAAAAGTGACCAAGTGAAATATTCTTCATCGGAATGATAAAATTTTATAAATGAGGTCACTTTTAAAGAAATAAAAACACATTCATACATGAAATCAGAAAAGAATTTATCATTGCTCTATGATTCCAAATAATAATAAAAAAATTGGAACTTTCAGTGAATAAGCTTGATATAAAATAAATGACAAATTATTCATTTTGTGACATCATTCGTGAAACATATATATATTATCGTTTTCAACGGAGCATTTTATTTGCTTTAAGCAAATAATCATAAAGTGTAATGAATAATTTTAATTGCAGTGAATTGTTTGAGTGAGAATGGACTAATAGTCAAAAAAAGTGAGAGAGAAAAGTTTTTTATGTAACTTGTGTGCCAGAGAGATAGTGAGAGGAAGCTACAGTCATCCAAAGTCATGTATTGCATGTATAGAAGTGAAAAACTGTAAAAAAAAGTAAAAGAGTTAAAATACAAGTGAAAAAGAAAAAAAACTCCAGCAGTAGAAGAGCAACAGAAGTGTGAAGAGTCAGAGAGTGTTGTTGATGACCCAAAAAATATACAAAAAAATATCTAGAAATAAACTTTTTGTGTTTATACAAGAAAAATAGAGAGGCGATACAGACATAAACAGATAGGCGGATTTTTTTTAATTTTTTTGTTTTTTGGGATAGGGACGAAGAAGCAATCAAATAAAATAAATGAAAAATGATGAAAAATCTAACGTTTTTCTCAAAGATTCAATGCAAACTTACAGACTGCACTCAACAGAAGCTAATGACAGACAAGAAAACATTGGAGAAGACATGGAAGTTGATGGACAAAGTAGTAAAGTTGTGTCAGCAAAGCAAGATGAATCTCAAAAACAGCCCGCCATTTATTCTTGACATTTTGCCCGACACATATCAGCGCCTGCACTTAATCTATTCAAAATACGAAGACCAAATGCACGTTTTACACAGTAATGAACACTTTACTGTATTTATAAATAATTTGATGCGAAAGTGCAAGCAAGCAATCAAGCTTTTTAAAGAGGGTAAAATGCAGATGTTTGACGAGAATTCACATTATCGTCGCAATCTCACCAAACTCAGTCTAGTTTTCTCGCATATGTTGAGCGAGCTAAAAGCCATTTTTCCCAATGGCACATTTGCCGGTGATCAATTTCGCATCACAAAAGCTGATGCAGCCGAATTTTGGAAGACACGCTTTGGAAACAAGTAAGTAGAACTAATAATATGCATTCATCAATGATGATGATGATGATAACCCATTTAAATTCTTTTGAATCTTTCTTGAACCTCTCTCTTCCTTTCTCTTACTGTTCACAATGCATATACATGTATGTTTATTGTTTTTTATGTATTACCATCTTTTTCGATCTTTCTCTTCTTTTATTCTCTCAGTATTTACTCGCTCCACAATTTCTTCTTTCTTTCTTTATTTCTCTCTTTTTTTTTTGATCTCTTGTGCGGCCACCAATCATATACATACGTCCATAATATAAATAGTATACACGAGCGATCTGAACTGGTTTGTTGTTGTTGTCGTCTCTCTCTCCTTACGGCACATCCACAATTGCCGCATACATGATGATGATTACTTTGATGAAAGGAAAGCCTTCGTCATACTTCATACTGCTGCGCTTTACAATCTCTCCATAAAATATCAATCATTCTTCTATTATTCCGCATCTCATCTTTTCTCATTATTTAATGTTTTTATTGAGTGACTTAATGGACACACCGTATATTCAGATAGAAATATTCATTGTTTTAATCTTTATTTTAAAATATATATAATTGATTGATAATGTGACTAAATTATTCATAAGTCATTAAATTTTAAACATTTAGCATGCAAGCGAATTTTTTTTAAAATGCGAGTACGTGTATATTAAATACAGCCAGCTAGAATGAAATCATTAAACATTGTATTTAACGCTACATTTTATATCATATGCACGTATCAATTTTGCCACAACAAAATTTGCTGAATGCAATAAATTTTCCTTTTTCTTTCTCGCTTTTGCTATAACAGGGCTTCGGATTACATCGCTCGAGCATTTTCTTCAAACGTTTTCATTAACTTTTTTCCCTTCTTCTCATTCACTCACTCCGTTCACTTCGAAGACAAATTTTCTCATTTTTCATTCGACCCTGACCTAGCTCTGGTGTATGTTTGCGCTTCATAAAACACAGAATAAAAAATGTACTGAAGAGGGAAAGCGAAAATAAAGGGAAATGTGAAGCTTTTTTTCTTTTGAAGTATTTTAAAGTTTTCTATATGAGCGATAAAAAATATAAATTTTCACTTCAATCCCTATCGAGTTCCGCAATCAGAGATTCGAATTGCTTTTACCCTCTCGTTATTCATATCGATTGATTCCTCCTTCTCTTTCACTTTTTTCGGAAATGGTGGATCGTTACAATGAAAAATTGCACGCTCGGGAGTTTATGAACTATATGCATAGAGCCATAGTAATTCTCTACTGTTTTGCACAAGAGAAAATCATGAACATTATTTTTTTTTTCAAACTACCTTTTTTGTACATACATACAAACTCTCGACGATTCATAACAAAGTTATAGATAGCTGTGTCATGAAAATGTCTAAAAAAGACACAAAAGTCTTTCTCGCTGTTGCAAAACATTCAATTTACGAATGCTTGTTAAGGAAGCGTTTGCAAATGACAGTAGATAGTAGTTACATAAGAAGAATTCCTTTTAGACATGTTTAACGCACAAATTTCATTAAATTATAAGAGTGTGTTCGTATTACTGTCACATCAGCGTTTCTTTTTTTCTTCTCATTCTCATAATATTTGATGTACAACTTTTACTGAACGAAAGAGCGAAAGAGAAAAAAAAATAATTTCGATTCAACGCATTCTATGAAGGAAGTTACTTTCCGGTAACAACAGCAACAGAATTTTTCTGTTAGTAGTAGCACTTGAATTCTCTCATTTTTATCTTGTGAATGAAAAAAAAAAACAAATTCACCGTGGGCGCCGCTATGTAACGCAATCACACACCAAATGCGATTGTTTTCAATTAGACGACAATCTTAATGGGCTCTTTTTTATATCATTCCGTTCCTTTTTTTATCTATATTCTCCTCTGAATCTTATGTATTCACATTCATCGTTAACGTCATTGTCGTCGTCTCTCTAGAGTCATCATTTCATATTATTTCCTACTTCTTCATCCTTCCCTTATAATGAAATAAAGGCAATTTTGCTTTCGCCTCCGTTATTCTTAACGTAATTTCTATATACTCGCTCTAAAGGTAGATCTGCTTATAATGCTTTGTCTATGAATATTATTACCATCTTCTCATCATCGTTTCTTATCGTGAATATAATTTTTAGCGCATTTTTGGAACAACAATGCAGCTTATAGTTTCACTTTGATCGGCTGGCTGGCTGGCTCACGGCTCCGGGCTGAGATCTCGAAAACTATAATAGCTAGAGACTTCCGGTTTGTTGTGTTTGATTTGTGCTATCGAGTTACTGGCGGCAATCTTAATTAGAATGTTGCCTTTGATTTCAATAATTAGAAAATTACGAATTTAAATTTACAAATTGAAAAATGTAAATAAAGCGAAGTTGGCTGCGAAAACGATTGCAGCGCCACCAACGGCAAATATTAGAACTTCAAATATTTTGAATCTTAACCGATATTTTGAATCAATAAAATTTATAATAAGAATATTCTCTGAATTCAACATCAAATAAAAACGCTTACCGTACTTTCATATATTAAATTTAATAAATATGATTCTCCCTGTATTTTTATATATTTTAAAAAGTGAATCTGTTCCACAAACAAATATTATAGGTATGTAATTTGTTAACATACACTGATCTAGGCACAAAAATGCGCTTAAGTGTCCCCCTACTACGCACGGACACTTTCCATGTCATTTTATAAATAACAACATTACTTGCGCAAAAAGAATAAAGAGAATTTTAGATGAGAGAATAGACAGTGTAGAAGTTTAGAAATTATTTTACATTCTTTGAAAAAAAATTCATTAAAAGGATTAAAAAGCATAAAAAAGATAAAAAAAGTAGAAATATTTACAACCTTTTTCTAATCCATTTTTTAATAAAAAAAGCTCTTATTTTATAAAAGCAAAGCTACAATCATATTAGCAATGTGGGAAATCATATATTTTCATCTTTTTGATGCTGATTCATTTATGTCAAAATCATATTTTCCTTCCTTCCTTTTCTTTTTTCAACATTTCTAAATAGCTGTAGCAATATGTAGAAAAAGTTTCTCATAAAATTAATTAACATTATTCCTTCCATTTTCTTTATACTCCATCACATAGTACACTTGTGCCATGGAAAACTTTTCGAGCACATCTTTCTGAAATTCATCCTATATCCAGTGGCCTCGAGGCTATGGCATTGAAAACGACTATCGATTTAACATGCAATGATTATATTTCAAATTTTGAATTTGATGTTTTCACAAGGTTTGTATCGACTATTGGTACCAAAATATTTTACCAATTTTAATAAACTTTCTCTCCTTTTAATTATAGACTCTTTCAACCTTGGAATACATTGTTAAGAAATTGGCAAATTTTAGCTGTCACTCATCCTGCATATGTAGCATTTCTCACTTATGATGAAGTCAAAGCTAGATTACAAAAATATATAAATAAGGCTGGTAGTTACGTATTTAGATTATCATGTACACGTTTAGGTCAGTGGGCAATTGGCTATGTTACAGCGGATGGTGAAATTTTACAGACTATTCCGCAAAATAAATCATTATGTCAAGCATTACTAGATGGATATAGGTAAGTTGTATAAGAAAAAAGGTTAATTAAGAGCATAAAATTAATTTTTTATTTTTCTATATAGAGAGGGATTTTATTTATATCCTGATGGTCGACCACACAATCCAGATTTGTCATTCGCTGTACAGAGTCCACTTGAAGATCACATAACGGTGACACAAGAACAATACGAGCTTTATTGTGAAATGGGTGAGTACTCTTTTTTTCGTACATTTAATAAAGAATCGTCATATTCCCCTCTTACAGTTTCCATCATATATGAATATAAATTTATATATACATGTTTTTTTTTTTGTTTTCGTCAATTACAGGAAGCACCTTTCAATTGTGTAAAATATGTGCGGAGAATGACAAAGATATTCGCATTGAACCATGTGGACATTTGTTATGCACGCCATGTCTTACGGCATGGCAAGTCGATTCGGAGGGTCAGGTATGTGCGCATTTATATACGTAAAAAGAAAAGACAAAAAAGCAGACAGGTGATGATGGTGGGAAGATTTTTCTTTCTTTCTCTCTCTCGACTTCACTTTTATTGAATCTTTTATGATCATTTTATTTATCAGCAACATGCATTATTAATTCATAACATTTACTTTCTTTATCTTTTGTTTATATGTATAGGGTTGTCCATTTTGTAGAGCAGAAATTAAAGGAACTGAGCAAATAATTGTAGACGCATTCGATCCACAACGACAGTACAATCGAAATAGTAAGCAGAAGGAGGAAGACCATGATGATGAAAATGAGGTATTGTAATTAGGATGATTTAGCAAATAACAATAAATTAATATCAACAATATAATGAATAAAATCATTGTCAAAGCCAGCCAATATACATTTTCCCTCATAAACATATAAAGCACTGCAAAAAGCTCTACAAATTCCTTTTTATATCATTTCCTTTTGACTTAATGCTCGTGTTCACGCTTAGAAGATTTTCAGTTTTAATCTTCTTTACTATGCAAGCTTTACACATACAAGAAAAAAAGATAAAAAAAATTCCATCTCATTCCATCTCTCTGCAAACATAAAAGCTACAATTCAATTCATTCACTCATTATGATGTATTTCTTCTTTTTATTATTTCCACCAACACCCCAATATTCTTTGCTCATCCTACGACATACATATATAAATATTTTCTCGGGTGGAGACCTATACATACTGTATCTATTTCATAAAACATTTTTTCATGCTATTATCTTTCAAACTTTATAATATTAAAGACGATGATGATGATGATTATTATTATTATTATTGGTGAGATCCATTTAGCTTTTTAGACGTTGAAATAATAGCAAGGATAAAAAAGTGGGTTATAATTGACTGAGATATTTAATGTTTAATAAATAAGTATAAACGTGCAAGTAATTACTTTTTTTGTGATCAGATGGAAAAATGTGGAAAATCTAATCAAATTTCTTAAAAATACACCCTCGTTAGCAACCCGCGCTACTTTTTTTTATTTACGTTTCAAAAAAAGATTATTATTTTTATGAAAACGTAGGTAATGTAGGACTAGCCTCCTTTTTTCCATAAAATTGATACAAGTGTTTTTAGTTCATTAAGAGGTGCTTCATAGAAGTTATTTGTATGTTATATAAATAATAGAAAGAAGGAATGAAGAATGGAAAAAAAATTATCATGTGCTATATGAAGGATTCATAATAAAGTTTTGCATGCACACACTTTTTTTCTATGAGAAAATACGAAACCGATACTCGACCTTATTAAGGAGATGAGAGGATTCTTGTTCTAAATTGATGAGCATTCACTGAATTTACTCATTCATTTTATGAGTCAATCATTATTCATTGCTGACTAGGCAAACTTCATTCTTTATTTTTTTTGAAAAAAAATTTAAAAATGATAAAATAAGATTACTTGTAATTTGCCGCTTTCACTTCATTAAAAACACTTGCTGAATGATTGATCGATGTTCTAAAATGACTTCATTAATCAAACCATAAAATTGCTTCAAAACATATTCATAAATATTATTGTTAGTCAAAACATTGAGTTTATGTGAATATATAAAGTACACATGCAAAACTTTTTCATTAAGAGTCCTCCATGTGATGATTTATAAAATTTTATGTAAATTAATTTATCATAGTTCTTAGTTTTTAGGTAGCTTATAGCTTAAAATTATGAAATATTTCTATCTATAGATATAGCATTATATTGAAATAACATAGCAAACAAAATTTGATCACAATGAAACAAACTAAAACTAAATGAAAAAAGATTCTTAATGAAAACTATCTCAAATGTAATATTGTATAAATAAATGAAATAAATATAAAAAGATGAAAGTTTTGTTGAAGTTTATGTGAAGTAGCTGCTGAAATTTTGCCACAGCTAGGAGGACAAGCAGGGTAGTTTTGTTCATATAGTTCCACACTTGCTTCATCTTGACCGAGTTTATTAACAGCAGTACAAATGTATTCTCCAAATTGATGACTTTTTATACCACTGACTCTTAAAGTTGAATCTGTAAATTCATCAGCTGTGTTGAAATTTGAAATTTTATAATTTCTAGTATTGGATAGAATATTTGAATCTTTGGTCCAACGTATTTGTGGTGGTGGATAAGCCTCAACATGACATTCTAAATCTTGGTCATGATTCAACGCTTGACCGACTCTCTTTCTAGGCGTGGTGATTACTGGAGAGAATTCAATTTCCAAATTTATATTACGTCTATCTCCCTTTCCTACACCATTATCCGCAAAACAATAATATGTGCCACGATCTTCTTTATGTACACTATGAATTTTTAAAATGTTTCCATTGTATGTGTTTCCACCTAAAAAAATTAGAATAGAGAATAAAAATTATTCAGTCAATTTGATTGCATTGCATGTGTCTTTGAATGTAAACGATATAAATGTAATAAAAGGTCATTAATAAATTGGCATCTGGTAAAAGTACTTTTGATTCACTAATTACACATTTATTGACTATGACATGCAATAATTTTACATAGAAAAATATCTTCATTCATGTTTATAGTTCTTTTACTCTCTTTTTTTCAAAGTGCGTTTTGCTACCGGTTTAAATAATTGGACAATTAATTTGAGGTTTTCTCTCATGACGAATGACAACTAGTAGTTATGAACTATAAAATTATATATCTTCTTATTTTGTAAATTATATAAACGTTTTATTAACAAGCCTAAAAGGGATTTCTTGCTTCTTATTGTTTAATAAATTCAATACCAGATTTTTAATTGCAAAATTCCTTCTATTAAAAGAAGAAATGATTAATTTTTGCGATTAGATCAAAACATAACTTTTTAGTGATATTTAAAGAGAAAATCAGCAGGGAACTCTTCTTGTGACGATATATTTAGTTCTTTTACTTATTTCTCAGTTTACAAATGCACAAGAATACATTAATTTTCATTTATTAAAGTTATTTTTCAACAAACATCACAAACAAAACAAAATTTGCTGTAAAAACTCGATTACTAATTTTTAGCAGAATTATTATCAAAAAAATGTTTGTTTACATACATGCTGAGCATTCATTCATAAAACAAAAGAAAAGAAGTGTGTAAAACTGATTTCATGCTATAGCTGGTTGCTATATTAGTTGGTGAAATTTTTACTTAATTTTATTAAAGCATACAACCAAACCAAAACACGCAACTGATTTTTGGTATGTAATGACTAAAAATAACTTTTTTTATGAATAAAAGTACAAATATCATTCAAGTTCATCTATTAATAGATATTTTTAAATTTTTCTCAAAATGTATACATGCAAATCAGCTGCATGCTGTATAAATATTGCACAATTGATTTATAGATCAACTTTTGTGATAGAAAAAAAACACTGCATGCAACAACCCTCACTAAACTGCAATATTATAAACGTGATCTATTAAATTTATTGAAAAATTTATTTAATAAGTAGAAGAGAGCTAGTGACAATTAAATTGTTTATATCATATTATAAGCAATTAAAAATGCTGATACATTCAATTAATTAAAAAACTTTTTAGAAGAGTTTTTGAAACAAGAGATATATTCAGTTATTTGCAGTAATATTTTATGATTTATTATCGCTAGACATATCAAGTGCATGAAAAACGAAACGAGTGATCGAATAAGTAACAAGAAGGCAAAAATCAACTGATTCAATGAAACGCGTTTGTAAATTTGCAATATTAAATCAATAATTCTTAATTTTCGTGAACTATCACCCACAGCAACACATACTTTCATTGATTTGCAAAAATAAAAAAGAAATAAAGACATAAAAAAATTGATTGAGTCAGACCCATTCACATTTTGGTTTTGAAAGTATGAAAAAAAATTTCTATTTCTCGCAAATGTTTCTGCAAATTTAGCTTATTGTCAACTGCTTTTTCCAACAAAAAAAATTTTTATTTCTTCTTTATCATAAACTTGTTGATGCTGAATTTCACAGTTAATGAAAGACAGAAATTTCATAAAAATTATTTTCAAAAAAGCACTAAAATTAGGAATTTTACACAGCAACTATTAAAGTTTAAAATCCACCTTTCGCCATATCTGTTCATCTAATTTTCTTCTTATTTATTTACTTGTTCAGTGCCGTTTTTAAAGCAGCAATGAAGAAATTGAAAAAGCAATACACTCTTTTAAGACATTAAAAAATCTTGAATTGCTGAAATAAAATTAAAATAGACTTGACATGACTTGCAATATACTGTATGAATGTGAATACCAGCAATTATACAGATACACGTATATAGTAAAAAAAGAGTGAATCTATATCTTAAGATATGTCGATTCTACCTAAGTAAGGAATGTAAACATCTCAATTTATTTAAAATAAAAAGAATGTATTGTTAATGGATCTTTTAGGTAATTGAAAATACTTTGTAAATATAAACAAGTTGAATTGTTTTAAACGAGAAATTGCACGATTTGTAATTTCCATTATTTGATAAAGTATGAATCATTTAATATTTGTCAAATTATTTTGTATTTGTCATTTTTTTGATTCTTTACTATTTAAAATTCTGTTTAATGAAAATTAATTTGAATATTTTCACTTCACTTGTACCGAAATTAGTAATTTGACATGTGAAATGAAATTGAGAACATACACAGGCACAAACAATCACTTTTTATGATGGAACTAGTTTTATGATTATTTGACCCAGCTAAAAATGACTAATTTGTATTTAAGAAATCGCATTCATGAACAAGCTTTGCCCTTTTTTCTAATTGTACATTTGCGTGTGACAACTCATAATATGCTTAATTATTTTCAAGAGAATGAAAAAAAAATTTGTCAATTTTGGATTAAATGAAGATTGCCTAAATACAGTAAACTGTAAAAGTGTAATAATTCTGAATATACAAGTGAATTGATTCACTGAGAAAACAATAAAAATTGACCTCAAACTTGAACTCAAAATAGCTAGTTATCTAGCTAGCACCAAATTTTTTTAATAACTCACCAGTTGGTAGCAAAGCATTATTTTCTCTTCTCCATATAATATTTGGCATAGGATTGCCATGTGCAAAACATTCCATTTGCACAGATTCACCTTCTGTCGTTACAATTGCCGTTGTTGTATTATCAGTAATTACTGGTGGCTGTAGCACTGACAATCTTGTTATAGCTGTCAATTTATTATTCGTTGAGAGAACAACTTCGCACTGATATTCACCTGCGTCACTACTTTGAACGTCTTTAATTAAAACAATGTATGTAGCACTAGCACCATCGTATAAGAGTGCAAATCGAGATTCTTTTAAAACTAATGATGTTCCTGTTGAAATATAAACGAGACCTTCGTCATTTCTTTTTGCCCAAATAACAGGATAATCTGTTCCCGCGTACTGCACAGAGCAGCCCATCTCAACTGTACCGCCAACATTCACCTCTTGATCATCAGCAATATACGTGATGACCGGTGCTCGTTGACTTTGGCATAGTGAGAGATACGATAGCGCGGCAACTAAAACACAACCTGCGCGCAGGTTTTTCATTTTTATACTGAATGTATGAACGAATATAAAAATGGAAAAAAAGTATAACGAAGAGAGTAGCAGCTCTATAAGGGAAGCATTCGTATGTGATGTTGTATTGTATGAAAGAAATAATAAAATAATAATTGAGACATAGAATACATTCAAATCACAAATACAAACGTTTGCTTATTATTTGTGTGTTCTTGCATGATAGAATTCCTTATTTCTATTTATACCATGACCTTCCTTGTATCGATTTAAGTTAGTATTAAATTATTTTTGATGACCTTGCCTTGTAAGTCATTTAAATTAAAGATGAAATTGTGGATTATAATTGATGACTTTTTAAGTGTCATTTTTAGTCATCTCGTTCATAATTGTGTTAGAAAAATCTTTAAATTCACATAGTGCGTAACGAGAGCTTGACTAAATATTTATCAATGATTTCACTTTGAAAGAAGAGTCATATCATAGTCAAATCTAAGCATGACATGAGCAACTCATGTGCAACAGCTTGGAAAATATTCATTAATTGATTTCAATCTATGAGCGACTTGTGACAGTTCTTTTTTTGGGTGGACACATTGTGTGCGTTTTGCAGGTCAATTCAGTGGTTTTTAAAATCGAGATATGGAAATGAGAATTGCATTTATGACATACAATGCTATTAATTTTTCCATTGAATAAATTCATTTTTATTTTTTGCACTCGATTGTTTTGGTGGTAATTTTTTTTAATTATCATAAAAGTGTAAAGTTATAATGATTTTTTCTCACGATGCATGCAGTATTGTATTAATAAAATTATCTTAAATCTTTAACTTGTTACTTGTCATCATATTTTTCATGCTCATCGAAGTTATGATAGATTTATTTCATATGTGATCATTAAGAATTTTGAGCTTTTGAAGTAAACTTTTCAAATACGTTAGTGAATACCTAAAGACAGTGATGGATAATAAGATCCAAGAATAAAAACACCACAAGACTGAAAGACCATGCAAGAAAATATTTCAATTGACGAATTAACCGTTACGATTCAATTTCCAGAGGGCGCTTTTTTGATATTTAAGGGAAAATCATTCGGGCAACGAAAATTTTTTTTTGTTGCTCGTTGTTTACATAAAAAAATTGTAAACAAAACATTTGTAAAATTTTGAAAAGTTTACTTTTTTGAGTTAAATATCTGATGAAATGTATTGATATTTATAATAAAATACTTGGAATTCAATTCTTTATCACACTGCTATTAAGCAAAACGAGAATAAAGAAAAATTTATTAAAATTCAAATCTCACACATTTTTTGTCTCATGTGATGTTGTTTTCTTGAGTTAAGCGACATTTTCCATTTTTTGCGCAACATTAAAAATGTCGCGCGACACCAGTGACTTCCCTTCTTCATTTAATGAATGCATTAAAAAATGCTTCTTTCTTTTCTTTATTCTATTAATATCATATTTTAAAAATAATTTCACATAAACCTAATTTTAGTAAACTCATTTTAAATTTATTTAAAAATTCAACAATTAATTTTATAATAAAAAATATTTTTCTCTTTTAAAATTTAAATTTGTCGTCCTAAAAAGAACGGTTTTGATTTGGTGTTTTTAAGTTGATTTGATTTAAGCAGTTTTCTTTGTTTCAGTCTTCTTTGGCAATAAAACAGCTTGAATATTCGGCAAAACACCACCTTGAGCGATTGTGACTCCTGAAAGAAGTTTATTCAATTCTTCGTCATTACGAATGGCCAATTGCAAATGACGTGGAATAATTCTTGTCTTTTTGTTATCACGAGCAGCATTTCCTGCCAATTCAAGAACTTCAGCAGCCAAATATTCCATGACGGCAGCCAAATATACTGGAGCACCAGCACCAACTCGTTCACCATAGTTTCCTTTGCGTAGAAGACGATGAATACGACCAACTGGAAATTGAAGTCCAGCACGGCTTGATCGTGACTTTGCCTTTGCCTTAACTTTGCCTCCTTTGCCTCGTCCTGACATTTTTTATTATTTTATTTTTTAAAGTGTTGTGAATATGAAGAAAATCAAAATGATACTGAGCTATGTAAGGCAAAAGTGTGAGTATTTATAGGAAAGTTTTTGGCGCGAAATACCTGAAGGGCGTGGTCTAAAAACGAAGGGGAAAAAGCGTGTATAAAAGAGAGACAAAAATGTGAGTCAAGCATCAGTTAATTTCTGAATTTCAATCGATCAACATTTCATAAAAAAAATGGCACCACCAAAAACAAGCGGTAAAGCAGCAAAAAAAGCCGGAAAGGCACAGAAAAATATTTCAAAAGATGACAAGAAAAAGAAGCGTCATCGTCGTAAGGAATCATATGCAATTTACATCTTCAAAGTCTTGAAACAAGTCCATCCTGATACTGGTATTTCATCAAAAGCAATGAGCATCATGAACTCATTTGTTAACGACATTTTTGAACGTATTGCTGCTGAGGCATCACGTTTGGCTCATTACAACAAACGCTCAACCATCACATCACGAGAAATTCAAACAGCAGTTCGTCTTCTCTTGCCTGGTGAATTGGCTAAGCATGCTGTTTCAGAAGGCACAAAAGCTGTCACCAAATACACATCATCAAAATAAATTCTTGACTTTCTAAAAATCTTTTTAAAAATGGTCTTTTTCAAGACCGCTAAAATAATTTTTAAAGAAAATCAATTTTTAATTTGAATTTAGTACCTGAAAAAGTTTTTTAATAAATAAAATTTCTTAGTTTAAAAACCAATTTTTCTAAAGATTTTATTATTTTAGAAATAAAAATTTAAGTTTAATGAAGTTTATGAAATTTGTTTGATATTTTTTAATTAAAAATTTATTTTACAGAAAAAAGACTCTCAAAATTTGTTTCTCGAAAACTTTTTGGTTATTTTTAAAATTTTTTGCTTATAAACATTTTTAAATTTTAAAAGAACACAGGTAGATCAGTCTTTTCCGTTTACGAAAACATTTTGCTTCTCATTGTATGTAAAATACACTGGAATGTTTCAAATTATCTTTAATTTGTTCAATTAATTGAATTTAATCTTTTTTACGTTTCCAAATTGTATTTTTTGTTTAAATTTTTAAATTCTTTTTCAAACAAATTAAGAACGGTACTGAAATATTCAAAACTATTTATTCTTTAAACGAAAATTCTTATATGAACAATTAAAATTCTAAGACAAATTAAATGCCAAAAAAGGTTTCGCACTTACAAAAATCTGATACGAATTCATTAAAAATTTCAATTTTTATATTGAAAATCAAAAGAAATAGATTTTCTTTGTCTCTTATTTTTATACAAAATAACGTTCGTTTGCTCTTTTGAGTCAGAATATGACTAGTATTTAATATGAAGAAATTTTAATCATCAATTTATCAAAATTTATCTCTAAATTTTTATAAATTTCAAATGAAAAATAAAATTTAATTCATTTTAAAAATTATTTCATGAAAATTTTAATTGAAAAGTTGTCAGAATTTTAAGAAAGAAATCAACAAAATTTATGCCTAATATTTTGTGAATAAGATCGAAGACATTGAGTCACTGAAAGTTCAATTTTATCCAATTTCTCCAATTTTCACAAAAATATTTTAACATCACTTTAAAGAGCATGAAATTGACTTTCAATTGATACAAAATTTAATTTTTTATCACAAACCTTAAGCGAGTTATCGACGATTAATTTGAAAAAATTCGAAAAATTTCCTCAAATTTTATTTTCAATCTCAAAGTTTTCAAACTTTCTGAATTCACACAAAATTAAAATTTGTCTCATTTGATGTGAAATTTAATGCATTAAATAATTTTAAAAACTTTCAGATCGATTTGATAAAAGAAAATTGAAAAATCAAGAATTTTCTTGAGCGTCACACAAATTTACGAGGGAAAATTTTACAAAAAATGTCGACAATGAGGCTTCGTTTCCATTCACATGTGATTTGAGGTATATTCGAATATTTTTTAACTTCTTATGATTTTTTCATTTTAACTCGCTAAAATAAAATTTAAATAAAACAAAATGTCAGAAGAAGCACAAGCACCAGCAGCTGCATCTCCAGTAGCATCGCCATCAAAGGCAAAGAAAGAGAAGGCAACAAAGCCAAAATCTGATAAGCCAAAAAAACCAAAGGCACCAAGAACTCATCCACCAGTAGCTGACATGTGCCTTAATGCCATCAAAACATTAAAAGAACGCGGTGGTAGCTCACTCCAAGCCATCAAGAAATTTGTCGCTGCTCAGTACAAAGTTGATGTTGAGAAATTGGCTCCATTCATCAAAAAGTATTTGAAATCAGCAGTCGCTAAAGGACAATTGGTTCAAACTAAAGGAAAAGGTGCATCAGGCTCATTCAAATTGGCAGCAGTTGTCAAGAAAGAGAAAGTTGTCAAGGCAAAGAAACCAGCAGGTGAGAAGAAACCAAAAGCCGCTAGTAAGCCAAAGAAAGCAGCAACAGCAGGAGCAAAGAAAACTGCAGTTGCAAAGAAACCAAAAGCAGCAGGCACAAAAGTTAAGAAACCAGTTGTAAAATCAGCAAAGAAGCCAGCAGCAGCAAAACCAGCAAAGAAAGCTGCAGCTAAGCCAAAAGCTGCTGCCAAGCCCAAGAAGGCAGCAGAACCAAAAGAAAAAAAGCCAAAAGCAGCAAAGGCACCAAAAGCAGCCAAAAAACCAGCTGCACCAAAAGCAAAAAAGCCAGCAGCCAAGAAAGCAGCAGCAAAGTAAATTTTTAAATCAACTCTAATTATAATTGTTGATATCCAGCACAAAAACTCATAAAATAGTCTTTTTCAAGACTACAAAATTAATTTTTTAAAAGAGAAAAAACATGAAATTCAAAAATGATTAATAAGAAACTTTTCAGGTCGATTCTGTGATAATAAAATGAAAAAATTCTTTTCTATTTGAATCAAACTATTTTTATAGATTTTTTTATTTTTCTAGTTCACCACGAATACGACGAGCGAGTTGAATATCCTTTGGCATAATTGTGACACGCTTGGCATGAATGGCGCACAAGTTTGTGTCTTCAAAGAGACCAACCAAATAAGCTTCTGATGCTTCTTGCAATGCCATGACTGCTGATGATTGGAAACGCAAGTGATGATGAGCAATTCAGTTGATTTTTGGTAACGACGAATTTCATGAAGAGCGACTGTTCCTGGACGATAACGATGTGGTTTTTTAACTCCTCCTGTGGCTGGTGCAAGGTCCAATTGCTTACGAGGTGCTTTGCCTCCAGTCGATTTATTTTAATTAATGACTTGTAAAATAATTATAATCAAAGTAATCATGGATTTTTATTTTTGAATTTGTCATCAATCAATGATGGTAAAAAAGGAACATTTAAATACAGGTGTTTCTGCACGAGGTAAAATTTTAAATTGCAAAATTAAATTTTTAAAATAAATTTCCAACATATTTCAGTGAGTGATTTTTCAATTTTATCATCACCATCACATTCTATGATGAAAACGAATGAGAAATTTTTAAACAAATCAAATGAAGTCGATAAAAATATTTCGACTGAAGAAACTCAAATTAGAATGCCTTCTATGGTAATAAATTAACTCATTTTGTATTTTCAAAAAATTATTAATTAATTAACTTTACAGTCAAGATTTCAAGATGACACAAAATGTTTAACAGATACAGATGCAGAATATTATATGATGAAGTCAGAACAAAGAAAGGGCCAAAGAGGATCACATCCATGTGTACAAGAATTTATTGAATAAAATTTGTCATAATTTAATTTTTCATATTTCTCTTTTACAGAAAATTGAATTTCAAATGGTCAATAGACAAATAAAAAATAAATTACGACGAACATATTATCCACATTATGTTCATGATCAAATGCCTTATTATACACCTTCATGTCATATCGAAAATGAATTTAAAATGCAACAACATCAACAAGAAAAAAGTGGCTGTGGTAGATTATTTTCAAAATTATTTTCACAGAATAATAAAAACAGCAATGATGAGCTACAAGAAAAGGAAGAAGATGCAGAGGAGAAAAAGATTAACAAAGAAAAATTTTATTTCTTTGATCGTGGAGACAGTGAATTTTTAAGAACAACTGATAATGCACCACATCTGGTTACTACCGATGCAGCTGATCTAGTTTCTCTTGCAGCAACAAAATTTTGGGCAGAATTTTTTGGTTCAATTAACGTAGGAGTTACATTTTTCATCGTATTTTTCTTACAATTATATCGGTAAAGAAATTTCAATTTATTTTCTATCAGAGTTGTTAAATTATATAATTTTTCTTTTTCATAAAGTTTCATTTTATATAGCATTTTGCAGTCTATTATTGTTGGATTTTTTCAAATGACTTCTGATTATTTGTTAAAACCAATACTAACAGCTTTATTTAATGGACTCTTTCAACCATTCTTGCTGTTATTTCAAAATATTTTTCATTCTCTCTGGTGTACATTGGAATCTTTATCACAAATGCTTCTTGGATTTTGTATCCCATTGATTGAATGTTTGCGAGCAATTCGATTAGTTGATATAAACATCAACAGTAAACAGCATCATGATGAGATTTTAAATCGCAAGAACTACATAACCGAACATATGGAAGTTTAACATACTACGAAATCGAAATTTATATTTTATGTCATTTTTACCTGAAGAACAGCAAATTTTATAAAATTATTCATTTAAACTTGAATAAAGGATAAACATTATTTTTCTTCTCTTAAAATCATTTTGTGGTCTTGAAAAAGACCGTTTTTGTATAATAAGATGAGTTACTGAATGATTTAAGCACGTTCAC
The DNA here is from genome assembly GCA_018290095.1 of Polypedilum vanderplanki. Taxonomy (NCBI): domain Eukaryota; kingdom Metazoa; phylum Arthropoda; class Insecta; order Diptera; family Chironomidae; genus Polypedilum; species Polypedilum vanderplanki. The sequence continues at coordinate 33,757,613 of CM031380.1, read as the reverse complement.
CACGAATACGACGAGCGAGTTGAATATCCTTTGGCATGATTGTGACACGTTTTGCATGAATGGCGCACAAGTTTGTGTCTTCAAAGAGACCAACCAAATAAGCTTCTGATGCTTCTTGCAATGCCATGACTGCTGATGATTGGAAACGCAAGTCAGTCTTGAAATCTTGAGCAATTTCACGAACTAAGCGTTGGAAAGGCAATTTGCGGATGAGCAATTCAGTTGATTTTTGGTAACGACGAATTTCACGAAGAGCGACTGTTCCTGGACGATAACGATGTGGTTTTTTGACTCCTCCAGTTGCTGGTGCTGATTTACGAGCAGCCTTTGTAGCTAATTGCTTACGAGGTGCTTTGCCTCCAGTCGATTTACGAGCGGTTTGCTTTGTACGAGCCATTTTTTAATTATTTGTTTGCTTTGAACGTTACGAAATACGAACGAAAACTGATGAAAATGTACATATTTGTCTCTCTTTATATATTATTCTTTTGGCGCGAATCTATAGATAATGGAAGGGAGAATATAAATGAGGGGAAATGATAAATTTTTATTAATTCCATCAAAGTTTCAAAACTTTCATAAATGAAATTTTTTCAGGTAAATTTTATTTTTATTATTTTTTATTATTTTAAAAAGTTTTTGAAATTTTAACACACATAAAGCAATGAAAATTCAGAAAAATACTTATGTAAGGGGAAGAAGAAAAAAAGTATAAAAAGAGAGGTAAATTCATAGAGCATCATCATTTGAGTTTGTTCTTTCATTCAGTAAAGTACTCAGTAAAAATTAAAAAGTAAAAAATGACTGGCCGTGGCAAAGGAGGCAAAGGTTTAGGAAAAGGAGGTGCAAAGCGTCATCGTAAAGTTCTTCGTGATAACATCCAAGGTATCACAAAGCCAGCCATTCGTCGTTTGGCTCGTCGTGGTGGTGTCAAGCGTATCTCAGGCTTGATCTACGAAGAAACTCGTGGTGTCTTGAAAGTTTTCTTGGAAAATGTCATTCGTGATGCAGTCACATACACTGAACACGCTAAACGCAAGACAGTTACAGCTATGGATGTCGTCTATGCCTTGAAACGTCAAGGACGCACTCTCTATGGTTTCGGAGGATAAATTATCATTCTACATCAACATCAAATTAAAAAGGTCTTTTTTAAGACCAAAAATTAAAATTTATTAAAAAGAAAAATATTTTTAGTTCTTTTTTTAAATCATTTGTGTCATAATAAAGAATCTTTGACAGTTTGTAAATTTCTGCATTTTTATTACATTATTCACAGTTTCTATTAATTTTTAATAAATTTTTATCAAAAGGTAGAACTTTTAAATTTTGTTATAAACTCTGCATTCAAATTTATGTTTTCACTCAGAAAGCAATTAAAAATGTTTGTTTTACTTCATTTTTAAATATAATAGTTATTATGTAATTTTGTGTGGTATTTTTCTAGGATTTCGGCAATTTATGAACGCATGCATGCAAGTTGACTTACATAAAATTGTCTCTACTTTTCTCATATTTTATTGAATTTGTTCGAAATTCATACAGATTTATCTGAAATTTAATGATTTTTAAATTTAAAAAGTTTTGACCAAATTAAAATTTAACCTGAATGAATTAGAGACATTTTTGTGTAAGTCAACTTGCATGCGTCAAGTACCGAACTCTATATTTTTCTTTCTTTAATCTATCAGTATCATATTTTAAAAATAATTTCACATAAACCTAATTTTAGTAAACTCATTTTCTTTTTATTTAAAAATTCAACAATTAATTTTATAATAAAAAATATTTTTCTCTTTTAAAATTTTAATTTGTCGTCCTAAAAAGAACGGTTTTGATTTGATGTTTTTAAGTTGATTTGATTTAAGCAGTTTTCTTTGTTTCAGTCTTCTGCAAATAAAACAGCTTGAATATTCGGCAAAACACCACCTTGAGCGATTGTGACTCCCGAAAGAAGTTTATTCAATTCTTCGTCATTACGAATGGCCAATTGCAAATGACGTGGAATAATTCTTGTCTTTTTGTTATCACGAGCAGCATTTCCTGCCAATTCAAGAACTTCAGCAGCCAAATATTCCATGACGGCAGCCAAATATACTGGAGCACCAGCACCAACTCGTTCACCATAGTTTCCTTTGCGTAGAAGACGATGAATACGACCAACTGGAAATTGAAGTCCAGCACGGCTTGATCGTGACTTTGCCTTTGCCTTAACTTTGCCTCCTTTGCCTCGTCCTGACATTTTTTATTATTTTATTTTTTAAAGTGTTGTGAATATGAAGAAAATCAAAATGATACTGAGCTATGTAAGGCAAAAGTGCGAGTATTTATAGGAAAGTTTTTGGCGCGAAATACCTGAAGGGCGTGGTTTAAAAACGAAGGGGAAAAAGTGTGTATAAAAGAGAGACAAAAATGTGAGTCAAGCATCAGTTTTGTTCTGAATTTCAATCGATCAACATTTCATAAAAAAAATGGCACCACCAAAAACAAGCGGTAAAGCAGCAAAAAAAGCCGGAAAGGCACAGAAAAATATTTCAAAAGATGACAAGAAAAAGAAGCGTCATCGTCGTAAGGAATCATATACAATTTACATCTTCAAAGTCTTGAAACAAGTCCATCCTGATACTGGTATTTCATCAAAAGCAATGAGCATCATGAACTCATTTGTTAACGACATTTTCGAGCGTATTGCTGCTGAGGCATCACGCTTGGCTCACTACAACAAACGCTCAACAATCACATCACGAGAAATTCAAACAGCAGTTCGTCTTCTCTTGCCTGGTGAATTGGCTAAGCATGCTGTCTCAGAAGGCACAAAAGCTGTCACCAAATACACATCATCAAAATAAATTCTTCACTTTCTTTAAAATGGTCTTTTTCAAGACCGCTAAAATAATTTTAGTAAAAAGAATCAAAATTTTTATTAATTATGATTGCCTTTTACAGTTTTTTAAATAGCTTAAGCATTTTTCAAATAAATCACTCATGAACGTTAATAAAAAATAAATTTAATTATAACGTTTTCAAGTTCTTCAAGTGTGATCTCATTATGTCATTCCAGTTTTATGCAATTTTATATAAAATGACGTCTTAATAACTCACTAAGATAAACAATTAACCGGAGGCATGTGTACATTCTTTTAAAGTCACTTTATACAACACCAACAATTGCTTGCTTACTCGTGTGTTTTCTTATGTTTGCGTGTCATCAATTTATTACCCTTCATCATCGTCATGCGAGTTTTTCATTGAGCTCATCAAGCATTCGTGAGTTTATTTAGAAAGTTCAATTTAAGATATGTTTATTTATTTGGTGAATCTAATGAGGTTTTTTAGTCAAACAAGTCACGGTTTGTTCAAATATTGATAAATATTCCTAGACAAATAATAAAATTGTAATTAAATAGAAAAATTCACGAATAAAAAATCAAGATCAAGAAAAATTTCACTATTGACATAATAAAACAAAAATGATGATTATAATGAAGATTACTAAACCAAGAAATTGTTAATGACAATATATTGTACACAAAAAACAGAGCAAAAATACTGAAATCAAATATTGAGAGTATTTTTGTAGACGAATAAGTTTGAGACAAAAGAATTTGCTTAATTATTGAAGAAGAAACTTTCCATAGTTGTGACTATGCAGAAAAAAAAAAAGAAAAATCTTTCAGCCATAAACCAAAAATGTAATAATAATAAAAAACAGAAGTGAGGGAACTCCCATAATTTATTGATCAATTATTAAGATTAAGGTGTACTGAAGAAATTATTTTCTTTCATATATCAAATTGCTCTAATTTTATATTTCATATACAATTTTTTGAATTTTTTCTATTAACTCTATCATCTTTCAGCATTTTTTGTGTACATTAATGACTTAAATGATTTTAATAATGTCCGGAATATGTATTGTTGATAAATTCCCAACATATATTTTACATTTTATTCTTTATTGTGAAAGTTAATTGACCCAGATTCACCTCTCACTAGCGGTGCGCTGTACCTAAGCAGCAACAGCAGCAGTGTTGAGAAGAAAACAGAGAGGGAAATTTTTACATCTCCATTTGTTCTGTAATTTATGATGGTTTAAAAATAAAAATTGTGTTCATATAGAAAAGAGTTAAAAATTTCAAGTTTAAGGGCACAATGGGTCAGCATGCAATACTTCATTCAATGCATCACTAATAAAAATTTCTTCTCAAAGTCAACTGTCATAAAAAATGAAATGCTTAAAAAGAGTGAAAGAATGAACGAAGAAAGACGTGTAGGGGCATGATCATGTGTTCATGTTGTACTTCCGCAAAATAAAATTAAACGAGAGAAAAAAAAATGAATATCAAGATGTTATAATCAATGTTGAACATGCATACAATAATTTCAAAATGCATCTTGCATTTAACGACGTCCGCGAGTGGAGAAAAGTAAAAAATTAGAAATTATTTTGCAAATATCACGCCAACTCTATGTTTGTGCTAGTAAACACCTTTAATGATAATCCAACAAATATTTCATGCGACGACAGAAAAAATCCTCTTAGGAAATAATTTTCCATGAAATTAAGACGTTTATAAAATAAACATAGCCTCATTACACAATTCTCCACTTTTCGACCATCATCAACACCATCGTTGTCATCAATTTATAAAATTCGAGAGAGATTTTCACTGTGTGGCCGCTTGTTGATTTATTGAAAATTCTCCCAATTCTTAAATGAGTCTCGCATCAATTAGGCTGCAAAAATTAATCATCCGTTGCCGCTCATCTTCAACTTCACACTGAGTCTTGGAAATATTCACACAAAAATTTGTCATGCCTGAAAATTAATTTTTTTTCTTTCTTTCTTCTCTATTTCTTTTATTCCATTGTTTCGTGAAAGTAATTTAAATAAAATTTTCATCAATTTTTGAATATGTTCTTTTTGCGCTCAGTCGCACATAATTTATTTATTTTTTGACAATGTTCTCTGTTTCTCTGCGAATTCAACAAGTTTCTTGTCTACATATAAACCTTTTCTTTCACGAATTGAATCCATATAAGTTTTTGCTTTATTCTCAAAATCAGCTTTGTCACCAAACTGTTCTAATTCTTCTTCGGTCGATGGAATCCAAAACGGATCTTGTTCAATTGTTTCCCAATGACTGAAACTTAATTGAGGTATAGCCAATCCAGATGTTTTCACTCGTAATTCATTTGCGAGATCAAAAGATTCAATTACTGGAATGACAGCCTCTAATATCCACATGCCACTGCCCTCGATCATGTCCGAAATAAGCACCTTTCCATTACGCTTCGAGATTTCCGCATAACATTTTCCTGGAATGAGAATGGATAGAAAAATTTAATTAAATGATTAACTAGTTAAAGAATTGCAACAAATGGATAATTACAATTTTATTGGTCGAAAAAATTGTAATAAATAAAACAATATTCAACGAGTGAAATTGGGGCTTTCGTATTGAAATTAAACCAAAACCACTGAGAACTAGATGAAGAAAAAAATCAGAGGCTACCAAACTATCCATTGAGTTTTTATTTTTCAAGCAAGAAATTTCGATTCGTATAATGCATTAAATGTAAAAATGAATATAGGTGAAGATATAGATATAAATATAGATAGATAATGGAATTGAGTGAAAAAAGAGAGAGACAATTTTCACACATTCAATTTAAATGTTCATGTTCATTCGTACTTTGACTGTTTATCTCCCATGCGCTTTGTGAAAGCTCTTAGAAGAAACAAAAATTATTGTATTAAATTAACAGGCCAACGCTATAGCAAGAAATAGAAACAGAAATTGATTTAAGTTTGCGGCTTTGCGGTGTAAATTGCATTTCTGCATTATCATCCATGAAAATGAGCACTGCTCTTAACCGCATTTCGCCTCTTGTATATTTACTATTATTTTATTATTGCCTGCTCTAGCTTTTACTCTTCACTTCTTTCTCTCTCACATTTGCTAGAAGTGCAATAGAAATTATATTATTAAAACGACCGCGCGTGTGTTTTATACATTCAATATTATATATGTGAATTAAATTTCTAAGGCACTAAAACAGCAGTAGATAGTTTGCGTGTATTAATTGTTGACTCAAGATTTTCTGCATAATTTTACATGAACTTGAACCAGAATTGTAAAAGAAAAAAAATTTATTTCATGTTTAATCGAATTTTCACTCTTCATTTGTTAAGAAAACGTGCGTGTGCATCATGATATTCAATTCACTTTTGTTTTCTATTCAAACTTAATGGAAACAATTTTTTTATATGTAATTTTCATTGTATGCACTTTTGACTTTTTTAAAAAAAAATTGCAATAACTTCATCATATATGAAGAAATAGAAAACTAATTTTCTAATGGTAAACTTTTACCACCATTCACTCTTGGTTTCATTCTCTAACACCACCACTTTTATCATCATCATCGTTCGAATCTAATTTCCTCTTTGCGGTATGTTGTGAATGACACGAAAAAAAAGAAAAAAGCATCGAGCGGTGACATGCAGCCCGATTTCTATTAAATTTCCTAGTAATTTTTTTCAATAGATAATGATCACACAATTCAATCCTCAATCATCATCATATGTATGCGAATGAATGTAGTTAGTTATGCCTTAACACCTTATTACCCTCTTGAACTTGCGAACAACAAGCAAAAATTCCGTGGTATATCATGCTCATAAATTTATATATATGTGTGCTTGATGTCTAATAATAATGGCAATGATTTTTGTATACCAAAACGGCGCATGAGAAGTCACGAGCCATAAAATTATTGATAAGCAATTTCTCGTGTTGTACTAGGCAGAAAAGGCATGAGATTTCGCTTTCACAACAAAATTCACTTAGACTTCCAAATCGGAATTCTTTTCTTCTGGCAGCAAAATCGCTTATGTTTGTGTGTTTTGCCCAATTTCATTGCCTCTTTCACTCTAGTTTCATTCAATTTCGATTGTATTTCTTATTTGGAGCTCGTTGGCTTTATTATGAAAAACTATCATCATCATCATCACCATGTTCTTTTCAATGGACCAAGTAAAGTCAAACTCTTGCACTCCATTTCTCTCTTCTATGTCTTTCTTTCTTCTCTAACTGATCGCATCATTGTAAACATTTTGTGATTCTTGCTTTCTTTCTTTCATTCGAACGGCATCGCTCATTTGAAGGTCTCTCTTTGCTGCTTTCGTCTATAATCATCTTAATCGCTCATCACATACAAATCGATCTCGAGTGAAATCTTTCTTTCTTTCTCTTAGGAGGAATGAAAAACATCCGGAAGATTTTATATTTTTTGAAATGGATTGAAGTGCATTTTGAAGTGATCTTTTCGAAATTGTGCTCACGGAGGAGCAATAGAAAATATCGTATTACTACCATTATATTACAATAGATATATAGATAGATGGATGGATGGATGGATGGCAATAGTTTTACAAGACAACAAATTGCTGTGCCATAAATAAATAAGCAATTGAGTGAATGAATGAATGCCATGCAGCAAAATGTAGAGTGAAACTGATCTACAGAGTGCACATAAATCCATCATGACTCATAAATCTTTTTTTTTTAAACAATTTAACATCATCTTCGATTCGAATAAGATAAAATTTCAATTTTGGAAAATGATTTTGTCTTTTGCAGCATATGTTGAGATTAGAGAGCGTGTTCAAAACAGAATCGGCCATTAAAAAATCATTTAGAATGGGAAATTATTTAATTAATTGAAATGAATCGCAGTAAATTGATGGTGAAGGAAGAAAAAGAAGCTACTCGCGGAAAGATGATTAGATTTCAATGCAAGTATATGAAACATACTGATGATGATGATAATTATGAGCAGTAACAGCAGCAGCAGCAACGAAAAAAGTAAGTAAAAGTATTAACAAGGCATACACGCATATACGTCAATCAGTCAGTACATAAGTAGGTAAGAACGGTTAATTGTTCATTGATTATCTTTCAAACAAATGAGTCAGTCAGTCAGTCAGTCAGCCCATTTCATTTTGGATGAGAATGCAAGAAATTTCGAGGAAAATGTGGCACAAGAACAAAAAACTAATTGAGAATAATTGACGTTCCATGCAGTGACTTTTTTGTAGTTGAAATTATGAAAATTATCGAAAAAAAATTAACGGCACATGCGAGCAAAAGCAGTAGTAGCAGCAAGCGACCAAGTGAGTGTGAGAAAAATTTTAGTAATTTGCCAATCTGCCTAGAATGGATCTGGCCTATTGAATATAGCACAGATAATGAGAAAATTTGCAAGAATTAATCCCAGGAAATGGATGACAGTTCGATATATCTTATTCCGCAATCTTTTCAATTGTTTTGCTATATCATCATCATCCTCATTTTTTTATAACTTAATAAAACTTATGGCAAGTAATTTCCTCGAAATAGTGCAATAAAAGAAAGGAAAGGAAGGAGGAAGAGTTCATTTTTTGAGAATTTTAAAAGTTGCTCTCTTTTTTGTTTCATTGAATAGAGCGACTTTATGAGTAAATGAAAGACAATGAAAAGTTTCTGTACTCTATGTATATATTTCCGATTCCGTTGTATATTATTGAGTACTCAAAGCTCTCGCTCATCAACGGCACCGTGAGTATTTTCTTTCTTTCTTTTCTCTATGCTCTTATGTTGCGGCTAAATTTCCCTGAGATAGCTCGCTCGTTTGCTCGATTCATTGTACCGTGGGCATTAGAGGCAGTAAGACGTTTATTTTTTCTCTACTAAATCTTTCGTGCGCGAGCTAAATAATAATAATTTTTCCTCGAAATCAAGAATTAAAATAACTCTTGAAGATCTAAATCACGTAAAGCGTATAATTTAAAAATTTCCCAATTTAATTTGTATCGGAAATCATACTGGAATTTTTTAAATTCTTCCAATTCTTCTAAAAAAACATTGTATTGGAATTTTAATCAATTAAACGAATTGAGCTTAAAAGAAAAATTACCATTACTGCTGCTGCTATTGCTTCTATAAAGAATTTCAGTGCCGATAAGTGAAACAATAGAATATTAGTGAATGAAGCAAAAAAGCATAAGTAATTTATTATACATGATATAAGCAAAAAATAATTTTTTTACTATTTGCAACTGAAAAAAGTAAGCCAGAAAGGCATTCAAGAGAGAGAGAAAAGAAAGAAATTTGTGATAAAAAAAATACGAACTAAAGCTATAGAGAATTGTTGTGCGGTTAAGAAAAGTAAAAAATAATAACAGTGGTAAAAGTTATTACAATAAAACATAGAAAATAATTTTTTAGAAAATGTGGGTAAAAGATTTTGTGAAATTTGCTTTGCTGCTCCAATTTTTTATTTTGTCAACATCATCATCGTTGCACTTGAACGAAAATGAAACTGAATCGCTTGGTGTCGATAATGATGATACTGAGACGTTGCCAAGCATTTGGGAAGATGAAGTTGTCACACGTATGGTACGCGAGGTAATTGCACGCGATTTAGTGCGCGAGCACGAGTTTAAGCGATCAAAACGACAATATAAACGTGATGTGCATTCATCTGTAACACTCGAACCAAAAGCTGCCACAAGCAATAGTAATAGGAACACACAAACAACTCGCAAAATGACGCTGGTATCGACACAGAAAGGAGGTAAAAAGCCAGTAAAGGTAACGCAATCAGGAAATAAAAATAAAAATCGTGTCACATCAGCATCGACCACAACAACAAAGGCAACCGTTAAGCCCAGTGCGCGGCCAAATATAAGTTTGGGAACTGCCAATGGTTCAGTGAAGATTAAGGTAAGTAAAAAATAATTAACACACAAAAAGAAAGAACTTATGTTTACACTTCTTTAATGATTCACACACGAGTCTTATAATTTTTCATTCAATAATATATGAATGAATGGAAAAATTGTCACATGGACAACAACGCAGAAGACAAATATATTGAATAAGAAAAAAATTTATATTCATGTTCACAACCATGTACATTCTTCATTCTATTCATTTTTGAAAGCGATTTAAATTTTCTACATTATGCATCACATAATAAATAAGTAAACTAGAAAAGACTACTGACAACGACAATATGTACTCATAATATATTCTCATTTGCTCACACCTCGTCTTTTTTTCACTGCTTGTCATTCACAGCAACAGCAGCAGTAGTAATAATGTGAATGTTATGCTTGTGATCATCTTCATGCTTTATGCTCATTTTCTTCATTATTATTGTTATTGAATATCATAATCCATGACATTTTTTATTCACTAAACTCGCTTATAAGGAAGTTCCAGTTTTAATAAAAAATGACTTGACACTTTTCACTGCATTAATTAAAAATTATCGAAATATTTCATCTAAATTCAATTTAACAGATTTAATTAATGCATGTTGCTCTAAAAATGCTTTAATAATAGCACAGCAGCAGCGGCATTAGGCAGTCAGCAGTTAATTTAACACAATTAATACATTCATCGAATTTTATGGTAATCTTTCTTTTTTTCAATTCGGCTTATTAAGTTCCCTTCATTAACTTATGCAAACTACACGAGAGCAAGATATGCAGTCAGTCTCAGTTATATGTTATTGTACTTAGTATACGGTTTCATTATATTTAGTATTATAGTGATGTCTGTTTTGTTTTTCTCATATTTAATTCTGATAATCTTAAGCGCATATCAATGAATTATAAGGCAGCTTAGGCTGTAAGTCGTTGTTGTTGACTCAAAAGATGAATGAATAATGAGAGAATGTCTTTCTCTGTTTGTCGCTCTATTCTTTTTTTAAATATCATATATGTATGCTTGAACATTCTCATTTTATTACTGTATTTGACTGCCAATACTTGGAGCTGCTATTTGCTTAACTATGCCTCTACAAAAATCATGAGATATTTTTTTTATTTGGTTTTACTTAAGCATTTTTTATAAGAGTGCAGTATAGAATAGGTAGTTAGTTACCTTACTAAATAAAACAACATAGAAAATTGATTTGTTTCATGAAACAATAAGAATCCAATGATGCCGAAGTCGATGGATGAAATAACAGTTCTTTTTTGCTCGCTGTTCACTGTAGGAGGAATTTTTCTTCTTTCTACCTATATCTCTCTTGGAGCAAACTCTAATGCTATTACATCGATCCATTTCAAATAGATTGTGCCACATTAAACATGAATTTCTCGTGTTTTACAACCGAAACAGCCGCACATAGCTCGCAGAATAAAAACATAAAAATTGTTAAACAAATTATTTCCTATTCTCTTCTATTGAATTTTTTAAAGTCAATCGATCTATCGTCAGATAAATGAGAAATATCAGTTTCTTCATTTATCTTTTTGAGTTATAAAAAAAATTCAATACAGTCGACATTAATTTTGCATTCATCTTTTTTTGCCTTTTTCCATTGCGATGAAAAAATATGGGAATATGTCCTCATTATTTATTTAACAAAAAAAAGAGATTTTCTCTTTTAGCAATATCATGTTGATGATCAGAAAAAGAATTATTCAAATGAATAATTCGAACAGAAGAAGAAGAAATGTGTAAAAGACCTACATAAATTGCTTGAATTTTAAAAAAGTATATTTGATGATTTGCGATCAATTAAGATGCTTTTATGGTTACACGAACGCATGAAAGTGAAAAGTCATAAAACAGCGCGCGTAGAAAAAATTTGATTCGATTAATCATTCAAAGTAATGAAGGGGAAATTGAGTGCACTTCTTTGATTTTTTGTGTCTATTAACATGAGTTAGATGCAATTAAGTTTTCTAAACACCACAAATTAAGTTTTGAAAGCGCTTGGACACATCAATGAACAGTTTCAGCTTCTCTAGTCATTTTATGCCTTCAATCATTTTCTCTAAATAGCTTTTCTTTCTTTTTCAATTAACACATTAATTCATTCATGCATAGCACATCGGCAAATGGTTTTTGATTCGGCCCACTATTGATCATTTCGACAGCTTTACTACGCCTCATACACTCTCCTTGACAATGAACTTCATACGAGAAAATTACAATGTTTTTTTCGCTTCATCGTTTCATTTCACTTTCTTTTTATAAAATAATTAAATCTCGAGGTAAAAATAAGAAGTTTTTGAAAAATAAAAAATGTTTGGCGGAAGCTAAAATCATGTCCGAAATTGGATGACAAACTTTTACTTGAATTTTAAATTGCTTCTCATTTTTCACAGTCGGATTTTTGTGTACAATAAAACCATTCATAAATCACTATGAAAATAAGAAAAACCATCTCCGCAAAAAAAAGAGATGATGAAATGAATTGGCAAGCATCAAGTTTAATCTTAGTAAATTTAGATAACAAGCTTTTAAACGGATGATGAAGTTGATGATCTTTACATAGTATTGACATAAATTTTGCTATCCAAAAATATTCAAACATGTGAATTATACATGAAATACCTTTCATTGACCATTAATTTTATCTTTTTTTTACAGCCAACTACTGCGCCCACTAAATATCATTACTATCCACACAATCAACATCCCTATTTCCTTCCAGAATGCGCTATACAACAGGTAAGACTTTAATTAATCACGATTGAAAATTTTATTTAATGTTTTTATTTCTTTCTTAGGTGTGCAATGCTGTTTATGTTCGATTGAACTATACACAACCTTTATGCGTTTGTCCACCTAGGTAAGTAATGCTCATTCTCATAGACAATTTAAATTAATTAACAAGAAGAAGGAAAAGTTTTCTCATGACTTTGATGACATTCGTTTTTTGCTTTAATTAAATACAAAGAGAAACAGCACAGTCATTGTTAGTTCCCATAGTTTTTATAGTCTATTATAACTTGCGATTTGCTACTGAGAAATTTAGCAGAACTAAAATTGTCAAAGGATTAGATTGTTCATTAGTCTTTTCTTCTCTATTTTTAGTTTTACAATCTTTACTTAATTGAAATTATGTTTTATAATGCAATCTAACGAAAGACAAGAGTCTATGACATTTCCTTCTTATGACTGGCTGTAAAATTCAAATTGCGGTGAATAAAAAGGGAAAGCTGTTGATGCAGTTGTTTTATTGCATGCAACAATTTTTTCATTCTGCGGTTCTTATCGCATGTTTACCTCATTTAAATTCACTATTTTCTATAGAAAAATTAATTGAACAATGAAGAAAATATTTGAAGAAGAATTGATCTGATTACAAATGAAAGTTGATCTAGCAGTAGCGTGCTAATGTTCACTATTATAGCGTCTAAATTACCATATTTAGCACCATCATGAGATAAAATAAACTCTTCTGAATGAGTGAATCAGTCAGTAAGTCAGGTAGTAAAAAAATTGTATGCAAATTAAATACCATGTCGATAGAAGCGCAACAGCTATAGTAACGAGCGGAAAGAAAGGAAATGTGTGTAATTAGAACATAAAATTGATTGTTTCAGTAACTGTTTCAAGTTATAACGATGGCATCTGCGGTGGTGGTGGTAGCAGTAGCAGCAGCTGATCACAATGAGAAATAAGAAAGCTTTAAAAATGTGTAGGCGCCAAACTAGTTAAAAGAGAAATGAAAAGTGAACTAAATGAAGAGCAAAGACATGAAAACATAAAAACATTTTTATTATCGCAGAGAAATAAATCTTTCGTTATATCAATGTAACTGTCATGTGAAAGTAATTTTTCGTCATGCATTTTATTAGTTGCTGTTGTAATATTTTCTCAAAAAAACTTGGACACCAATTGTGACTTTTCAATTTCCTCATTTCTAATCACAAATATTTATGCTAAAATCTATGTTAAACGTAAGAAACAAAAGCACGATGACAACGGTGGTCCAACTGCGTTAATTTCCCCAAATTATCTATTGAAATATCTTCACCTGCCGACGGCAACAATTTTACGGCAATTTTACAGTTTTTTCGGTGGGACTAATGGGATGCGGTGTGAAGTTTACGACTCCAAGTGTTTTTTTTTTGGAAGCATTTATGAATTTATAAATAAATAATAAAATCTGTTTTTAATCGCACGATTCGATCAAAATTTAAGTCATAAATGACAAAAGGGAATTTCACAGTTAATAAATTTTGAAGAAAAATTTCTTTTCCAATTCAAAAGTTTGTTTAATTATTAATCATGAAATGAAAAGTGAAAGAAGACATGATTATAACAACAATTTCTCGCTCACATATTCTCTTCTTTTTCTTCATTAGTCAGTCAGTCAGTCAGTCAGTCAGTCAACAGATCAAAGTATAGAAGGTAAAGAAAAAGAAGTGAAAAAACCTTTTATTGTTTGTACAATTAAGCGTGATACAGCACTGATCTTCGTGTTATTGCTGTTTCCACTTTAAATCGCTTGTCAGTGGCGCTTAATTTTATTGAGTTGTTGTTTGTCGCTGATTTTTTTTTCTTTTCTTATTATCTGTGCGTTTTTACAGTAGCTACGACTACTCTTAGAAATTTTTTAACTATTATGTCAATTTTGCAATAACAATGAGTATAGAATTATTATTCGGCTATTCGGAAGTCGATCACTGAACAGATGTTTTTAAGTAGTTATAGAGTTTACTAATGATAAGCTCTCTCAACTGATTTTTGCTCTAAATTATATTTTTTTGATTGAATTACGGTATATTCAATTTTATGTAACTGCTCAAGTTAGTAAAAAGAATCACGTTCTATAATCGAATGTCATCAATTAACTCTACAAAAATTGCTGTTTCTTTAATGTTAACTATTATTATTAAGAACTAACGCATTCGTTCTCATTTTAAAATTGACAAAAAAAAAATATAAAAGTTTTGCGACAGTGATCAATAAAATATCTAATGAATAGTGCTTATTATAATTTTTGCATTAGTAGACAATGAATAAGTTTGAGAAAGTTAATGAGAAGAAAGAGGCATTTAATTATCTTTATATTGTCTGTCATGTTAAGAATTTCGTGCTTTCTTTTTGCTCTTTTTATTTAGATATCGCGATCCATGCTCAGCGAGTCTCAACGAGGATGATAATCATACTATAACACTTGTGGGTAATGCAAACAAAAGAGCAGTGACTTTGGCAAAGACATGCGAGCAAGGCGATGAATTGCGTGACTGCCGCGCGCCACGTGACTGGTCGATTTTAGCATTGCAAAATACACGTACTGGGAAGTCACATTACTTGGTTATTTGCAAGTGTCCGAGCAGTTTTAGATTAGGTGAGTACGATAATAATAATGATGATGTGTATGTGTGATCTGGGTCACAAGAGTAAAGAAATCGAAATTACAGAGAGAAGAAAATTAATGCATGAAGAATCTAATTAAATATTTTTTTGTCACGCGAATTTGCAGAAGGCCCACTGCCCCATGATCAGCCCACTTATGCGGGACTTCCAGGCATTAATGTTTTCGGAATGCTCTGTGTTCCCTATTCAACACCGTCTCAACATTTCAGCAAATGGCGACCTGTTATTCATACATCATATAGGTCAAAGAACACCACAATTGAAGCGGTTACAAACGACACTAGCATTGAACCATAAATTAACTGCTCTTAAATTTCTCTATTGAAAATAATACTTCATGTTGTGTCATGCGAGGCATTCTATCTTTTTTTTTCTTCTCTCCCCATCGTTCACAAATGAAGTTTTACCTTTCTTTGTTTGAAGAAAAAAAAAACTTAATTATTTAATTCTTTCTCAATTGTTTAGTTTCGTAAGTTATAACTTTTAAGTGATATTTTTTCCCATCTCTTTACTCAAACAAAAAAATTTTTTTTTGCTTATTTATGAAGCTTTCACAGATTCGTTATATTGTTAAGGAAAAACTATATTGCATTTTTCAGTATTACCTGGAGATAGTGTGAAAAGAGAAAGAAAAAGAGAAGCAGAAAACTTTTGTCTTAATTGGGTATTTCGTAAATTTCGTCCAAGTCTCTCTCTCTCTCTCCCTTAGTTCATAGGTATTTATTTTAATTTTAATGTCATTTAATTATGGAGATTATTTTCTTAATTAATTTATAAATTCAAAAACAAAAATCGAGAGAGAAGAAAAGGTAAAGAAGAGACACGACCAATGCACGTAATTTACGACTTAGCCACACAAAGCAAAGATACAAAAAAATGTCGAGAATTTAAAAATAAAGAGAAGAAATTTTTTGAATGTCATAAATAAAGTTTTTTGTGTTTGCTATAACTCACCAAGTACATCGCCGTTAGCAATTATGCTTAAATTATACATCGGTCCTACAAGACGTTGCGGTTGCTTTTGAAAAGCGATGCGACATGCATCTTTTACAGATGTTATAATGATTCCGGATATGCTGCTGTCATGTTTATCAATGCTCTCATCAATATGAAATTCCTGCATGATGAAACCAACTCCATGCATTGGCTCTTGGCATAATGGTCCAGCTTGAACAGCAGTTTGAAAACCGTTTATTATTGCTCGATCATATTGTCCAGCTATTGCTTCAGATGACCAAAAATTAAGATGCTTATATTCACTCTTGTTTACAAGTATGCATGTGCTTAATTTTTTTGGTCCCAAACTCCAAATGTCATCAACTGTGAATAATTCGCATGGCAAATGTTCATTTATTTCATTAGAAAGTGAATTTCGTAAATCATTATCAAGCATCTCAACTACTGATGATTCTTCTTCTATCTTATTGATAAACATTTTTAACTGCTCTCGGTTACGTTCGAGAAATTTTACAATCGATTGCGGTAGTGCGAATGCAAACATTTTAATAGTGCATGTTTTGCCTCTTGCATTAATTATAGCAGATTTTTCATCATCGATTAAATCTTTCGGTTTGTTAACGGGATCAATGATTGTTTCACGGAACTGAACTATTGGTTTTGAATTTATTAATTGAATTTTAGAATAACTGTCGGTAAGATCTCTGATGCACTTTTCTAAATGAACTTCACCAAGTACGCAAAGTACGTGTTCTCCAGTTTCTTGTATCATAATTTGCACACATGAATCGACTTGATTAAGAAGTTTCAGGCCTTTGACGAGTTTTGGCATTTCATCGATATTTGCAGGTTCAACAGCAACCCTGACAACAGGTGGTGCAAGTATATCTAAACCAACGAATGGTGGACAATCTTTAGATGATGAAAGTGTTCCAGTTTTAATGACATATTTTTGTAGTCCCCAAATGCCAATAATCATTCCTGCATGTGCTTCTTCTATTGGTTCAAAATTTCGTCCCATCATCAAATAAATTCTTTTAATGTCGACTGGTTCGAGTTCTTCTTTATTCTTTAATTTAGGATTATAATTAGGTTTTACTAAATGTACATGAGAATTTTCTCTTAAAACACCACAATAGATTCGACAAAATGCTACCAAAACTTGTTCATCAGGATCATATTCATCTTCAATATCTCTTAATCCTCTATCACATGCTTTCAATTCGTGATATGTTATTGGCACCATTTTTGCTATAAAAGCAATTACTTTTGACGAATCATCATCAGAAAATTGAATCTCTGATGTAGTATAATTATCAGATATGAGATTTGATATTTTCATATTGAATGTTTCAGCAGGACTTGTAACATGCTCAATAATTTTCTCTAAAATTGATTTATCTAGTGGCAACCATTCCATACAAATTGATTTAAGAATAGATTTTCTGTTGAATGAGGATGTTTTTGGTGGTCGATATTTGAGTTTTAGTTTTTCACAGAATGCAGAAATTTTATCAAGTTCACTTGTCATTACATTATTGTAAAGTGTCCAAATATTTTCCAAAATCATTTGAACAAATATTGAATTTTTTCCTTTTGAATATGCACCAGAATCACATCGTTTATGTTTAGTATTATAAAAGAAATCACCCCACATTGCTTTATTTAAATCATCTACTTTTAGATTTAATTTAGGAGCAAACATTTCTGCAAATTTGCGCAGACTAAAGCCCCATCCGTCTTGGGCTGATCCAAAGATTACATTTTCCTCTATGGGATTAAAATATAATGTCGAGTCATCGGCAGTTTCAAGAGCTGATTGTTGATTGTCTGTAGTTGTATCTTCAGCTTTGAGAACATGTGATGCAAAAATATTTCCCATAACAGCATTAACTTGTTCCAAGACTCTTCTTAAATGCTCCTCTGCATCTACAGTACTCATGTTTCTCTCAAGAATTAAGCGATCAATCTTGTTAAGGAATAAAATTGGTTTTAAATTTTCTTGATAAGCTTGTTGAAGAATCGTTCTTGTTTGCGCACAAACACCTTCAACGACATCAACTACTACAATTGCACCATCAGAAAGACGAACAGCAGCAGAAGTTTCAGATGAGAAATCTACATGACCAGGAGAATCGATAAGGTTTATTAAATATTCAGAATTGTTAGATGATTGAAAGTACAACGAAATGTTTGAAGCTTTCATTGTAATTTTACGCTCTTGTTCATCAGGTCGATTGTCCAAATATCTCATGGGACCAGCATTTCGTGTTGATATTATTCCTAAAATATATTTTTATTTTAAATATCATTTAGGAATTGTTATTATTGTACAATTTTAAATTCCTTACCATTATTTGCAATTAAATAATCTGCTAATGTTGTTTTTCCATGATCAATATGTGCTAAAATACAGATATTTCTAATATTATTTACATTCTTTTGTAAACTCTTGAGTTTTTCTAAATGTTGCGACATTTTTAATAAAAATACTAAGAATGATTTTCTTTTAAGGAACACAACTTTTTAAATTGTAAATAAAACCACATGTTTCTACAGTCAACTCTCGTTGCACAAGACAACACAACAAATAATGTTTACATTCTTTTATTTTCTAAATTTATAAATTCTCAAAAAACCACTTAGTTTCTACAAACATTAATTAGAAAGAAGACTAGACGAGTAATAAACTATTGGATGGATTCACTCATTGTTTGTTTTTAATTTAATAAAATTGGAAAAAAAATCTTTTAGTTTAACGTAATTGTAAAAATTTTCAAAATTCAAAACTTTGAATTTATACGTTACAACATGCTGAATTTTGATGCCATCATATAAGTACTTTAAAGAAATAATATAAATACATATCATTAACGCAATAATTCGCTAAAGCTAAGGTTATTTTATCGTGACTGAGTTCTTTTTTTAAAATTCAACACTATTTTTCAATTGCTTTTTTGTATTGTGAAAAATTGGTGGAAAGTTTAAGCATGAAATTTTCCTTCAAGAAACTTTAACTTTTCACCAAAGAACATTTCTGAGAAAAAACAAAAATCTCCTGCAAGAGAAAGAAGTGAGAATAATAACACCAGTATTTTGTAACTGAAGAAATAAAAAAATGATTGTTTATGATTTTGGAAGATGGACCTTTCACTTTTATTGTTCTTTAAAAAATGGTTACAATTGTTGAATTAAATTTTATTTGGCAAAAAACACATCTCATCAATGTTGCTTTAAAATTGAATTAAATCAAAAATGGATTTTTAAAATACAAAAGCCTAAATATGAGATATACATTTTTCATCTGTATTTAAACACTTTTATTGTTTGGTCCAGAAAAGCTAAACGTCTAAGGCATTTCGTATAATTGCTACTGATTTAATAGGTATGAAAACGATTTATCTCCTCACTAATTGAATGATATAAATATAAATCGTTTCAACGCATGCATTTGATTATCTTCATTTTATTAATAAACTATTAAAAGCGAAAATAAAATCGTATTGAGCGAGCGATAATGTAAACTTTCTTCTTTCTTCTATCATGCTGCTTTTTTCTTAGAAAGCATACGTTTCTTTTTAAATTGGGGAAAAATACATAAATTGAATATGTTCTTTTTTATAAAAATACTTCATAGGATAGTAAACTTTGGATTAAGATTTTACAGACTTTTAATACTTAAGTTTTTCTCTATATTTCATTTCTTTTAATAAATTTTTAAATGCGTGGTAAAATGAATAATTTTCATTATTTTCTCTTTATTGAGAAGCAAATTTTGCTTGTGTGTATATATGTAATTTCGATATAATATAATGTATAAAATGACACAATTTAATACTAAATTAATCAATGACGCACTCATGTGAATAATAAAAGCAAAACAAAATAAGGGGATCAAGAATATACTAGAAAATAAAATCATAATAAAAAAAGAGGTATGATACACAAAAAAAATATCGTCCTATGTCTCGCATCAACAGCATAAAGGCAATTATGTTTTATCGCTTAATGGATTAGTTTTGATTAGAATTTTTATATCATGTTATAAATGTGTGTGTGTATGCATGTTTAAGATGGCAATAAATCAATTTTAAAACACTCAAATCGATTGGAAGTATATATAAGTGTAATAACTTGAATTGTTAGATAAAAAATTGTAATAATTGTTGCATCAAATATTGATTATAATCATTGAAGAGTGTAGGTGAATAGTTGGTGTTAATTATTATTTTTTGTCCTTCCTTTAATAAAATAAAAATTATAAAAAAATACAATGTAAGTAAGCCATATGAAATAAAAATGAAAAAATGATAAGATAAGAGGATGAAATGAGTATTGGTATTAGATATAAAATGAATTTTTACCAATCTTTCTCAACTTTCAGTGTCCATTCCCATTTTAAATGTTCATTTTTATCATCATCAGTAAATAGACTTGATATTGTGTATTCTCCTCTTGCAAGCATTCCTGAGGGAGCTTCTTCGAATGGTGTCAAAAAATGCTGTATTGTTTCTTTTGGTGGATAAGAACCAACCATGTGGGTCATTTTATCAACAGGGACAGACAATCGATAAGTTTTTTGCACATATTTTAAACCATGGACAATTTCACGTTGAACAAAGAATTCAATTCGAATTTTATATTGAACTCCTTCCTTGATAGTAAAAGTTTGTTTTTTGAGCATGCTGAGGTCGCCGCTTAAATCCAAAACCATGTCATCACGTCCTTCAACTACAAGTGCTAACCGCTTCACAATAACATTCTTTGGATTATTTGCATCAATGATGATCTTATCAGCTTGTGCACCAAGTAATTTTTCTTTATATTTTCGCAGACTCTCATCTTCTTGATCTAATGACAATAACTCTTCAATCGTCTTTTGGGGCGGTGGTTGGTAATTTTCATGCTCTTCTTCAGGAAAGTTATCTTGATTTTCAGTCGACATTTTTCAATTAATATTGGAGTGTTCTGTAAATGAGTAGGTAAAGGATGAATATTTTTTGTCGCTTGTGAGTCATTGTGAATCTTGTTGTTGTATTTTTTATCCGGTCAATTTAAAAATCAATTTAAAAAATTTTTAAAAAGGTCTCGGAAAAGGTACAAAAATAGTGAAGTTTTTGACACTTTATTCATTGTCCTGCATTAAAGGATATCAGATTTATTTCTGATTTTTCTTTTTTATTATTTTATTCCACATTATGCTATGAAAAACATGTTCAATATCTTTGAAAAATGAGAATACATATAATGAAAGTACATATATGCATTCTCTCATTGTAATAGTTTTCTTTTTTTTTAAAAAAATCCACTATTCAATATGCTTACATATAAAAGGTTTTAGTTTTTGCTTTCTTTTCCACACTTTGTCTGTGGTTTTAGTAAAGTGACTTTTTTGATACTTTTATTCTACTTTTTTCTCTCTGTCTTTCTTTTTTATGCATTCATGCACATGTGATATAATAATGATTTTTTTTTTCTTTGCATAATATAACATATATTCTAACAAAAGCATTCATTTTTTTACATTTCAGGATTAATTTTCATAAAATATAATTCAATTGAATTGAAAATATGTTCACACTATTCTTCACAATAAAATTATTCATATTGTTGCAATGGCATCAATGTGTAAATGCTCAAATAATTGAAGAATTATCACCTGGTAAGTTACAAAACTTTTAATCTCCTTAATTGTGTGATTGAATTTTCATGTCATCGCTTTTTGTATGCATGAGATAATTAAAAATAATAAATAATTTTCAAAATCTATCATTATTGGTTAGTTTCAAATTTGGATGAATAAAAAATAAATCTTCTATCAATGAAAAGTGTATAAAAGATAAATTGTTTAAAAATATTGAAAGAATATTCAATTTATGTTGCTGTATTCAAAAAAGTATAATTTTGTATATGTGCGTATATTAAACACACAATATGTCTGTGTATCACTTTCAACAATGTCTCTATGGAAATTATATTTGAACATGTTTAACACATTACATGAAGAAGGATGATGATGATACAAGAAAAAGCTTTTGCAATAATCTCACTCCACTAAGCAACAGCTCTTACATACTCATTCATTGTCAGTGTTTATATTTCGCTCTCATGTTTTTTGCCATTGTTGTATAACTGACAGAACGGCAAACATTTATATGTCTAATATTGTAAACGAAAAAAAAATGTTGGGAGCATAGAGTGTCGCTAATCGTAAATGGAATAGAACTTAAAAGTAATCAAATTGTGTTATTCGTAAGGTACAAATTTTTTTTTCATTCCAAAAATCGTAAGCTTGTTTCGTTGACAGCTGCGATCTTGTTACATCAATTTAAGTGCTTTGAGCTTCTCTAGTTACTTTTATATATGTATGGTTCACTATGTCGCTATATAATAAAAAATTCATCATCATATTTCATAGAATATGTGCTTCACATGCATAAAGTGCTTTATCATGTTTCTATTTTCGATACATTGTATGCTTTTTTACTAATGAAGTTGCTCACCTTTACATCCATTAACAAGTGAACATGGCAAAGAATTCACTAGAATAGGCTGTAACTAGAAACTTTTTTCTCCACTCGTGAAGAGGAGATTGATGAGAAAAGTTGCTGCTTAGGCAAGCACTAAATATGGAATGTGTAGTTACAAAAACTTTTTAATCCACTTATAGCAAACAGCTCTCTTATTCATTACAAATTCTTAGAATTATAACTAATTTCATGACATTTGACACCTTCCATTTGACTGATTTCTGCCTGTCTTTCCACATTTTTCATCATCAATCAATCATTTTATATTGTTCACTCCAGTCATCGACGAATTTCGTTTCCCTTAACAAAGATTTTTAATTACGCGTTAATATCATCATTTTCTCCATGATATATTTTCTAAGACTCATTTTTACAGCCACTAAAGGTAAAGATATGTAATTTCATGATTCGTGTAAAGTAATTACTGAAAAATTGCTTTCTCCCACTCGAATTTTGCCTTGTCTCTTCTATTTCATTGCTTTTCTCTTGCGCGTTCTTTCGTTCTCCGCACTCTGTACTGTTGTTTTTAACACCATCATCATCGTCATCAACACGATATGCCTTCTTCTTCTTTTTCTACTTTTTTTTCGTCGTTTCAAGGACTCAATTTACTCAACTTGTGTTGTACATATGCGCATATATTTATTATGTCCCTTCGTCATATGTGTAAGTATATAGCACCATATTACAATGAATGTACTCACTTACTCTTTCCTTTACTCGCACATATTATGCTCAGCGACATCGAATATATTTTCGTATTTTTCTGTGGTAGTTGTTGAAATCCTCCTACGATTATTATTTAACTGACTCGTCACTAAATTTCGTATTTTAGGTGTCACTTCATTCATTTGGATACTTTTGGTCGTTGATCGTCTTTTAAAAATAGGTGAGGAATAAGAAGATGATGGTACTTTTGTTGTTGTATCAAATTCATTGTGTGTTGAATGACTGGTTTCTAATTCATTTATTTTTGTTGTTTGTTCAGCTTCAGTATGTATTGAATTATTGATTTCGGATACATCTGTTGTTGGTGTTATAAGATTTTCAATTGATAA
Organism: Polypedilum vanderplanki; assembly: GCA_018290095.1. NCBI lineage: Eukaryota > Metazoa > Arthropoda > Insecta > Diptera > Chironomidae > Polypedilum > Polypedilum vanderplanki. Next base: position 33,733,889 of record CM031380.1, on the reverse strand, counting down.
TGTTGTAATTTCACCACTGGTTACAACAATTCGAAATTCTTCAGGTTTTTCTGTTTCAATTTCAATTTCTTCACCTCCTTCATTTTTATCATCTTTTGGTGGCAATAAAAATTGATGCACAGTTTCTATATTTTTATTACTTGATTTTTGAGTAGTTGAAATTTCTAGTGTTGGCAATGTTTCATCTTGAGACTTTTCTGTTGTAATTTCTGATGATTTTGCTTCATTTTCAATGATTGATTCAATTGTAGTTTCATCATTATTTTCATCTGATAAATTTACTTTTGGCAAAATATTATCAGGAGAAAGGATTATGTCGACAACCCTTTTTAAATCTTCTTCTGTTATATTTGAATTTACTGCAATTGTAGTTTCATCAATATCATTTATTGTAGTTGTTTCTTCATTCTTTTCATTAAAATGTGGTGGCTCAAGTAAAATTGAAAGTGTAACAGGCTTTTCAGTGCTTGTAGAATGATCAAATTCAGTTGTGGTAGAACTTTCATCAAAATGTGGTGGCAATAAAAATTCATGAAGAGGGGAAATAGCTTGTTCTTGTTCAACGGATGGAAATTGAGTGCTTTTTAAAACTTCAATTGTTGTTAAAATTCCATTATCATAATATGAAGTCGTTGTTTCCTCTTCACTCTCTTGATGTGTCATTGCTTCAGTTGTCGTCGATAAAAATCCAATCCATGGTGTTATTGCATTCATACTTGATGGATCTTTTGTTGTTTGGAATAAATCATTATCAATGCAATTTAAAAAGCTTGCGTGATATGAAGTGCATGCATCATTACTTAAATTCCAAAGCATAGTTTTATTATCACCAATTATGTTTAAGCAATGAATATCATCAGAAAGATCATCATCAAGTAAATCAGAACACTTTATTCCACAAATTCCACCTTCTTCACAATATTGTTTGTCTATTTGAAAAATTCCAAATTTATCATCTTCTAATAGAGGTCTTTTTATTTTCAATTTCGATACTAAATCAGCTACACAAACAAGTTGAGAAGTTTCTTCAAGTGATACATTGTTTTTATACACTTCATTTGCTAATTCACACAAATCATAACGCCTAATAATAAAATTTGATTCATCGTCTGTAATTTTATAAAATATTAATCATTTCCATTTTTAACTACAGATTAAAATTTTCTACCTGTATAATTATATTTAGGAAGAGCTACTGTTGTCGTTTGAATTGTTGTTGTTGTAGTCGTTGCAGCGGTTGTTGTAAACAAATCTCGAAGTGCTGCTTCTCTATCGAATGGTGTAAAAGGTCGATGTGATGTTGTGAAAACAACTCTACAATCATCATCAAATGCTTTTGGATCAATATGTGAGCAATGTCTTGAATAAGATGGCCAATATTTTAATCCCTCTGTATTATAAATTTGCATAACACATTCAAGATCATTATCAAATTGATCATCATTTAAATGAGCACAAAGAACATCACATTTATTGATTTTTTCATTTGTATTACAATATTCCATTTCATCAATTTGGAAAATGCCATATCTCATTTTTCTATTTTTACCACCTAAAGAAATTTAAATTATTAACAAGGTTTGAATACTTAAATATTTAATTTAATCTTCAATCGAATTTTTTCGAAAAATTATGAGTTCTAATGTTAGAAATATTTTGTCATTAGGTCAAGGCTTTCAAGACAAGTAATTTGGAATTAATTTCATATTATTGGAGCAATTCTGTGTTTTATCAATAAATGATTCTTTAATAGGTCAGTTAATCTCAAGTCAACTTGATTTAAATGACTTGAATTCAACTTGACTTATCAAACAATCAAAAATCATTGATTATAATTTTATGAAACTGTTCTGACATTTCAATCTTGCATTAAAATCTTTGTTTTAAGTTTAGAAATCTTTCACATCAGATATATAGAAAGAAGGTTTATAATTTTCTTTAAAAATCTATTTTTTTAAAAATTTAGTGTCAACTTGATTTCAATTTAATCATTAAAATGTCCAAGCCTTGATTATTACATGAAAAAAAAATTTAAAAATTACATACCATCACTTCGAATTAATGAAACATTTAATCCTGATTCATGTTCAGCAATACAAACAAATGTAGAAATTAAATTTGATGGAATTTTATCTGATTCTCTTATGTTTCTTATTAATGCACATTTATCGACTACACCATAGCTTAATGGAGGAAAAGTGATTTTTTCAGGATCATATTTTGTTGTAGTTGATGGTTTTGCTGTAGTAGTAACAAAGCTTTGTGAAGTTGCAATTTCCATTTCTGCACTATCTTCTGTAGTTGTGAAATCTTCATCACTTTCTGGATATTGTGTTGTTTTTCGTTTAACAATGTTCCTATCATCAAATTTCTCATAATCTTCAATAATTTCTTGAACGCTTGTGTAAAAAAGTGGATCATTTGTCGTCGTGCTCAATTTTCGTTCATTTTCAAAAGTTTTTAAATTATGAATAAAAGTTGATGGTGTCAATTGATCTTGATTAAGAGTTGTTAAAATTTCACCATTTTCAGTTGTAGTTATAATTGATTCATCATCATTCGTTACCAATTTTTGCTTTTTGTCAGTTAAAACTTTCAAATTTATCAGCGAAATTGTTGAAATTTTTGGAATTTCTGTTGTCATTAAAGATTCATCATCAATCATTGAATTTGTCAAATGATCTTCATCTAAATCTTCTACACTCTCTTCTGAATCTTTTTCTGTGATTATTTTTCCATCAATACCTTGCTTTACAATAACTTTACGCGACAATTCACTTTCACTATCATTCACATGTGCTTCTTTATTTGTCAATAACTTTGAGTCATTATTAAGTGATTCTTTTAAGGTTGTTGATTCGTCTTTGTTTGTGTCATTTTCTTCAAGTATTTTCAATATTCCATTCAAAGCATTGCGAATTTTTTGCTCCATTTTTGAAATATCTTCTTCAGTATAATTTTTTTCTGTTTCAGCTTGACTTAATTTCTCTAATGGAACTTTAATTGACGACATTTCTTCATTTGTCAAATTTTGTGCTAATTCTTTAAGCAAATCATCCAATGTGTTATGTAAAAGCAATCTTACTTTATCATTTTCAATATTAACGTCATTATGAACTTTTTCAGCTGAAGAATTCTCAATGATTTGTTTCTCTGTTGTTTCTTCTAATTGATTTTTCTCAATATTTTCTTGTAATTCATTTTTCACTATTGTTTCTTCAGCTTCTTTGCTTTCTTCCATTTTTTTATTACGAGCACTCACTTTACTAAAATTGAATTCATCTTCATCATCAACTGTTATAAACTTGTCTTGATTAATGCATTGTAAAATTTTATTGCTGTATGGCTTGCAAATTTCTTCTGTTAAATTCCAGTAACTCAAAGAATTTTCTTTATAAATTTTAGTCACACATTGGACATCGTCATGTAAATTTTCGTTTGTAAATTCTTTGCAATCAATAGAACATTTTTCACATGCATCATTTTTTAACCCAAAAATTCCATTTTCATCACTTTTTAAAATTCTTAATTTTGATGCTTGATCAGCAATGCAAACATAATCAGTTAAATATTTCAATGAAATGTTCTCGTTTGAATAAAGATATTGAGAAAATTCACAAATATCAAACTGTTTTAAAATATCCATTAAAATTGGTGCTATCGTTGTTTGGTCTTCTTCTGCAAAAAAAAATAATAAAAATCAAGTTTATAGTTTATAAGTGTCAAAAGTTAAAGACAAAAATTTTTCGATTAAAATACCATCAAATCTTGAAAATTAAACGTTCATTGTGCATAAAAATCATTGTCATTTACCTTCAATTTTAATAACATCATTTTTCTCAGCTATTGTTTTTGTTGTTGTTTCTAATCTCTCGGATAAATTAAACTTTTGCTTCAATAGTTCGTAATTAGGCACAGTATAAGGTCGATGAGTAGTTGTGCGTATCTCTTGACAGCTTACAACTAAATTTGAGCTTACATTTCTGCAATGGCGTGAATATGATGGCCAATAATCAAAACCTTCTCTTTCATAAATTTTTTTTACACATTCCAAATCATTATCGTATTGATTATCAAGAAGATGTAAACACAAGACGTCACAATAATTAATTTTATCATTTGTATTACAATAATTCAAATCATCAATTTGAAATAAACCATATTTCTGCACATCTCCTATTTCTTTGACCAAAGTGACATTAAGTTTTGATTCATGTTCAGCTATGCATACAAATGTGTCGATTAATGCTAATGGGATTTGACCTGACTCAATGAAATTTCTCGTTATGTCACATCGAAGAGAATTATTGACTGGTAAATCATCTTTTCTAGTAGAATTTTCAATTTTATCTTCATCAGAGAACATTAATCGAACTTTTGAATATCCTTCAATCATCATATTGTCTGCTGGTTTTTCAATAGTTTTAGAAAGAAATTCTGTGCTTGTTTCCGGTTCATTTTTAATTGTAACACTTTGATCATCCTCAATAATCACAGAAATTTCAGTTGATGTTGTAAACTGTTTTAAATTTATTTCTTTCGTTGGACTTTCAAAAGCTGTCAACTTTGTTCCTTCACTTTCACTTTTAATGATGACTTCATGGTGAATTCCAAAACATTTCGTAATTTCATCACCGGAAATATTTTTGCAAAATTCTTTATATTCTGGCCAAATAGAAAATCCATTCATAGAATCGTAGTTGTTGCGTTGTTTATTAATTTTTATTGAACATTCAACGTCATGAATAGCAACACATGTGGCGGCAATTTGATCGTCGTTTTCTGCTAATTTCAAGTTTACATTTCCAGTTTTCAATGCGTGTGTGTCGCTGTGATGCTGCTTAATACATGACCAAGTCATGGCATCTAACTTGGAAATGTCATACGATGCGATTAATTTTGTGGCATATTCACAATAATTTGCATGCTGCTGATTCATTTTTTCTTCTTTATTTGGACAATTGTCATCGAAATTTTTAATGCAACCTTGTATTTTATCCATACGCCAACCATTCATGCCAAATTTTGTGATAATTGATTGTGCACATTTCACATCATCTGCTATGTCATCATTAAGAAGATTTTCACATTTGACATTGCATTCACCACCTTCTTTTCCTATTTCACACCATTTACTATTAATTTGAAAAATTCCATAAAGTTCACCAGCAACAATGTTTGTATTTAAACGTGAAAATTTTTGTGCAATGCACACGAGTTTCTTCGTTTGATCGACTGCCACATTGTGAATATTTTGAAGTTCAGTTGAAAGCTCACATTGTGTATATTTCCTTCCATTAACAGCACATGCCAAAAATAGAATTTTAAGAAGAAGAAATTTTAGCCGCGCTTTAATTTTCAACATGTCCAATCGCGAGTTAAAATCAAACTGAAGACGAGCAGAGCAAAAAAGTAAAAAAATAGTAGTTTTTTGCGTGTCACAGTTTCTGAGAGAGAAGTTTCAATCAGGTTTAATCTCAAAATAGTAATTTTTTCTCTCGTTTATATTTATTAAAAGCCGGTTAAAAGACATGACTCAGACAGCAAACATTCGTTCACATATGCAACATTTTATCAGTCTTAATCGGACAGAATTGATTAAAAGAGATTGAAAACAAGAGTTGGAAACTTTTGGAATTTTAAAATTTCTTTACAAAGACTTTTCGAAATTCTGAAAATTTTTATTAAATTATTGCTATAAATAAGGCTTGTGTGCTTAAATATGTTTTTAATTTAAATGAATTTAAATCACATTTTGTCAAAAACTTTTAGTTCTGTTGTTTTAAATGTGTTACCATCAAATCATTGCATTCAAGATAAACTGTTTAATATGAATTTCATGTCAATTGACCAATTCTGTGTTTTACAATAAGCAATTCTTTGATAGATCAGTAAAATTTCAAGTGAAATTGATTTAAATGACTTGACATCAACTTGACTTTTACAAAAATTAAAATCTACTAGTTTTAATTTTCATAAACTGTTCTGAAACTTTAATCTTGAATTAAAATATTAGTTTAGAATTAATGAATTCAGCAATACTAAATTTATAACAAGAAAGTTGTTATTCTTCTTGAAAAGTCCATTTTAGCAAAATTTCAAGTCAACTTGATTTAAATGAAAACATTTAAATATTCAAGCTTTAGCTATAAATTACAGTTGAATAAAGAAACAAATCTTATTTATTTCATGATGAATCAAAATCATCTTTTATTTATTTCTCATTTTGATATTTATTTGTAAATGAGTAAATATTATTACAATTGATATTCAATCTTGTGATTATGTCCACTGATGTTAAATGAAAAGATGTTAAATACTAAATTCGGATCAGTTTTGTATGATTCATAATTCATTATCACGATTGGTTCTTCATCTTCATTATGAGCTTCAGTTGTTGTTTCAATTTCTTCAGTTTCTGTTGTTGTATTTAAAATTTCTTCATCAATTTTTGTTGTTGTTATTCCTTCTAATGTTGTAGTGGTCAATGTTGATAATAAAATTGATTTTTCTGTCGTTGATATTTTATCCTTTTGAAAATCTTCTAATGGACATTGTGGTAAGAATTCATTGAGAAAATTCAAACAACTTTCTCCGCTGACACGCCAAGCATCAATGCCAATCTGATTTAGAATTTTTCTTGCACAAGCAACATCATCAGAAATATCATCATCAATGAGATCTTCACATTTTATATCACATCCTCCTCCTTTTACTCCATTACTTCCACACCACCATGTTGATCCAATTTTAAAAATTCCATAAAAAGAATTGCCATTTGCTGCTGTATCTAAATTATCTTCTCGCAAAATGCAGAGTAATTTCCTTGTTTCAGTCAATGATAAATTTTGATTTTTTATCAATTCTTCTGCTAGTTCACATTTTTTAAAGACTTTTGAATTAACACATTTTATAACTAGTAGAAAAAGAATCAGAATTTTAAATTTTGACATGTTAACAATTTGAAGAATCTCAAGAGACTACAAAAATTATCGCTAAAAAAGTGCGAAACTTGTTTCATAATCAACTTTTATGGATGTTGATTTTTCCATAAATGAATTTCCAGTGATTAGTCATCGATATATTTATAAAACCTCAAAGTAAATCGTTTTCATCATTTCAGCCTTGAATAATGCAAATTTTGATCATATTTCGCCATAGTTTATAATGCACTCAAAATTGGAAATTTACAGTTTTGATCACGGTATAAAATTTGTTTTAAAAGAAATTTTGTTTTTACACCTTCATAGAAGAAATAACAAGAGAAGAATGAAATTAGAATAGAATACAGAAGGTAAAAAGTGTTAAAATCGCACATTAAATACAGTTAAACAATTTAATCAATAGAAAGAATTTCAATAGCCACTCGAAATTGTTTATTTGTTTGATAGAAAAATTGCAGTAATTTAAAATAATCTCAAAAATGATTGTTGTAAATTGAAAATTATTACTATGTCTATCTGTCGGTGCACTTGATTTGATAGTAATGAAATAACAAAATAAAAATAGAGATTATGTCATGAAATATGCCATATGATAAATGTAGCTTATGCAATCTAATTCCTTATGAATTAATAAGGTATTAAAGTTTTTAGATAAACGACGCTCGAATTTCATTCTATCTTATGTGACTGCTGATAATAGAAATTTTTTCGCGATAATTTCGCTTTATACTCAATGATAATGAAATTTATTTTTAAAATAAAATTCACAATTTTCATGAAAAGACATTCAGTTGAGCAAGAGAGTTGAAATAAAAAGTGCAGAATTCTCTAAAAGGATTTGAAAGTGAATTTAATAAAAAGATGGCTTCATGTAAGCTCAGAGTGAGAAAATCAAGTCAAATTAAAGCCACTAAAATTTATCGAGAAATTCTCAAAATTATTTGGCACAGTTACTGGTTTTTAATTTCACTTATCGATCTCATTCTTGAAAGTAAAACAACTGCATGATAAGAAGAGAAAATTAAAAATTATTTTAAAACCTTTTGCAGTGACAACAATTTCATGGACAGTTGCAGATAATGCAAATGATGCAGTGAGTCATGCACTTTTTGCTGGCTATACATCCGATGGAAAGAAGGTTTATGTTGGAAGAGCAGTTGATGAAAACGGAAATCCAGTTCCTGCAAAAATTATTCCTGAATTCAACAAGACATTTTATGAGGAAAATGGCAATGAAAAGTCAACTGATAATATTGAATATTTGTTCCATAATGAGGGCTATGAATGGTTAAGATCATCAAATGGAAAAGTTGTGCCTGATGCTGTCAATTTGAACGATTACTATGTTGGACGTGCTGAAATCGATGGAACAACAGTCGTTGGTAAAGTTGACTTGAAAGAGAAAAAACTCTTTGCTTCCTATAATGGAAAAACTGTCAGTCTTTCTGACTATGATGTTCTTACATTTAAACCACAAACGAGTAAGTAACAAATAACATCATAAAAATTTATGACAGCAAAAGTATTTTTATTACTGTTCCTTACTTGTTAGATAAGACTCGCTTCCAATCATCCGTATCGCAGGAGCGATATCAAAACTCTGTCAATATTCGCTCTGATGCAATTTCGTCCATTATCAGTGGAAGATATATCCAAGATAACAGTTACCAAAATCAACAAAAGTTCTTTGAATTGCAAAATAAAATCCAAACTTTGGAGCTTGAACTTGCAAATTACAAGAATGAGCGAAAAAATTATGAACAAAGAATTTCATTCGAGCAAAAGCGAGTTCAAGATTTGAGTAAGCAAATTCAATCGATGAAAATTGAGAATTCTGTCTTTACTAGCGAACGTTCAACTTATGAAGAAAGAATTGTTGAAGGAAATTCAAAACTTTCCGATCTTGAGCTTCGTTTGCAAGATGTACTCAATGAGAATTCATTCTTGCTTAAGAAAATTACAACTTTGGAAGAAACACTCAAATCTGAGCGTTATCAAATGGAAATTTATACCGAAAAATATAAAAGCTCGCAATCATCACCTGGCAATATGATGGCCAAAATAAAGAGCTTTGAAGAAAGAATTAAAAGTCAGCAGCAAAGAATTTTTGAACTTGAAAGCATAATTGAGAATTCAAATGCTGATAGTGACTCACTCAAGTCACAATTGACGTCATATGAGAGCACAATTGAGCATCAAAAAATTCAAGTCGAAAGCATTTTGAAGAAACTGCAAGCTGCAAATGCTGACAATGAATTTTTAGTAAAGAAGCTTGCTTTGCTGACTCAAACATTGCGAAACTATCAGTTTGAGATGGAATCAATGACAGCACAATTGCAAAATGCCAAAGCAATTATTGCTTCATTGCATACTGAATTGGCAAGATCAAATGGTCAACTGTCAAAATATCAAGCAGCATTGTCGAATTCTTATGTCCTTAATGGTGAACTTATGACTAAAGTATCAGGCTTGAATACATTATCGCAATATTCAAGCAGCACTGAGTCAAAGTTTGATATTCTTCAAATGAGTTTGTCATCAATGGAAGCAAATGCAAAGGCATACACTTATAATACTCCATCACTTTTGGAGGCAACAAATTCTGAGACTTTTACCAAATATCTCAAGGTACAATCGTCGGAAACAAGCAGTGAAAATGGATTTACACCTTATAAAGTTTCAACTGAACCAACAGCTTCATCACCAGAGCCAATGTAAAATCAATTTTCTGTTTATTTAAAAAATATTTCATTTTTTATTTTATGGCTTTGTAAAGATGCAATCACAAAGAAATGTCAATAAAGAGCAAAAATTAATACTGTCATAAAGTCTCCCTACCAAAATAAAATTTTGCACTTCTTATTGAACTTAAGCTAAATGCTTTCATATTTTAAAAAATCTGTTCTAAAATTTGGCACAATTTTTCATTTTTATAAATTATTGTTCTATTTAGTTCTTTCCAATTTCACTTGAACCCGTTCGATCAGTTATTATTTCAGTCGATGTTGTTTTTGACATTCGCCTTCTAGCAATGAAATACCATATTAACATTCCAACTATTAATGCTGCACCAACTCCGACTAAAAGTTTTAAAATTTTATTAAAACTTGAATTAAAGAAATGTCAACACAAAAGGTTTACCTAATGTCCACTGTACAATTTCAAGAATTAAAAGTGTATTGATAAGGTCTTTCTTTATAAGACCAACCATCTCATCATTTAATTCTATTCCTTCATCAACCCATAATACTGGAAATAAAACTGGTGTCACAAAAGAATTTGTTATTGCTAAAATAAAAATTTAAAACAATAAAAAAGTTATAAATAAAATAAATTTAAAATTTCTTACCAATATGATCAATTTTTTTAAGAAACATGTTAAATTGTGCTTTCTTTCCACCACGAAGAGGTGCACCCGTTCGAGGTTCAACTTCTAAGAAAATTTGATGTTTTTCAGGATTAGGATATGTGCCATCAATCATAAGATTGTAAACAGGATCGGCACCATAGAAGTGTGGAGCTGTAGCAACTATTGGTGCGTCTAGACATTCTGACAAATCCAATGCACCACTATATAGACATCCATCTTCATTCCTTAATGATCCATTAATTTTATTTACACAGAAACATTCATTGCCATAATTGCTTCCAATTTGATTCAAAAAATTGTCGCGTGTTTGATATCGAAAACCTGGAATGCCTTGATAAGTTGTCTTTCCTTCATAAAACATTTGCACAGATCTATATAATTTGAAATTTATTAATTTTATTATGCAAATAATTTAGAGTTTGCATTTGCATGCAATTTTTACTTGATATGCATTTTTTGTCAAGTTGATTTCAAGTTGACTCAAACAAAAATTTCTCAATCTCATTCAGATTAAATTTAATTTGTTTAAAATTTAACCAATTTGTATGCAAATCAATCATTCAATAATTTACTATACATTTTGATTGAATAAAATTCAATTTGAATGAATTAGAAACATTTGTGTGTAAGTCATGATTGACAAAAAATATGCTCATATCAAGTAAAACATGCATGCAAGTTGAATCTTAAAACAATTTCATTTTAATAATTTTACCTGCAAATATCACTGCTATAAATATAGAAATTATCTCCTTCTTCTCTAAAAGGCGCAACAGCACTACCGTCTGTTCCATTAATGAACTGACAAACCTAAACAATTAAAAATTAGAAAAGTAATTTTAATATTAAAAGTCAATTTCTGCATAAAAATTAAAACATAAAAATCATCTTTTTGTGCTGATTATGGCGGAAATTTTTTTATAAATGTAAAGAACATAAGAAAGTAAAACTTAATGTCCAAAATAAATTACTCTTGACATAGAGAATATAATAATCAAGAAACAATAAAATCGACTGATAATACTTACAGAAGGCGCTCCATTTCTATCCGTGTTCCAAACTTTTAATGTTTTGGCATTATTCCATTTTTCAATTTTTAAAACATTCTCTAACCGTCTTATTCCCGTATTTATTTCATAAAGTCCATCATTTGTTTTATTTTTCTAAAAAAAATTGTATTGATTTAAATAAATAGTTATTATTGACATTGGCACTAATTAATATTGATTGAAAACCCTTAATAATAATTCGATATCTTTTCTACTCACATGATTGAACATTGAAAATTTCAACGCTCGACCGTCATCAGTTTTGACAATTGTAGCTGATTTTCGTTCTTCAACCGACATGCAAACAATTTGAGATAAGACAGCAGGATCACGGCAAAATTCAACGCCATCAAAAAGAAATTTCCTTGGTGTTGTTTCAATAAACATCGAATTAGCGTCTGGTCCAAAAATTTTTGGCAATTCATCATTTATCATCGACAAAAGATATGGTGTATCTTGCTCAATTGCCTGTATAATTGACTGTTGGCGTTGTTGTGCAAATTAAAAAAGATGACAAGGAGAGAAATTTTTATTTTATTATTTTTATTTTTTTAGTGATAATTGAATATGTGCGAGTGTTTTCGTGTTCAAAATTCATCTACAATCTATTTTATTTGTATTGCAGTTTGTCGATGTAAGAATTTCGACCTTTATATTTTTTTTTTGAGAAATTTCTTCCAACAACCAGTAAGTATCATTAAAAAATAATTTTTTTGATTTGCGTTAGCAATGAGATAGAAAAAAAGAGTCATTTGCGTAAGAGTATTAAATAAGAATGAATCATTTTCAATTGAATTACGTAAAAGTTAAAAAAACATCTCGCATGATGCTTTATGGGCTTCACCCAAAGAGAGATTAAGAGAAAATTATTTTATATGAATAGTGTTCATGTGTGTTCGGTGAATAATAAAAAATATCAAAGTGAATAAAAAAAACCAACAAAATTTGCAAGTCACTTAGTTTTATGCTTATATGATGAGGAGAAGAAGGAAATTTAGTTAGGCAAATAACCGATGAAAGGATAGTGAATATGAAAGACAAAGATAACTTTTTTTTTCTTTAAAATCATTACTTTAAGAGGTGTATAACGATCAAGCATTCTTTTTACGAGATTAATAACTGGAATTCTATCAATTGTTCGTTCTACTCCACGCGTTACATTCGTTATCATTCTTCGTGAAGTCAATTCTAACATTTGCAAAATACTCTAAATAAATTAAAGAAAGAAAATCAAATGATGAAATATAAAAATATATACAGTATTAGAAAAGATGATTGGCATGCGAGAGAATCCAAACTAAAGACTTTTCATTGTTAATGGCATCAATTAATTGAATTTTGATTTGTACGTTTATAATTTTACTTCATTGTTGGTTACCGCTACTCAAAATTATTTTTCATCATTAAATTATGATCAATAATGTAATTTTATCATAAAAAATATTTAACTTACATTCATATGCATACTCAATACAACAATTTTATCATCTTCCGTAAATGGATGTGATTTTTCAGCATTAAAAACATAATTCATTTGTTGATAATATGAAACTCTTTCATTATCTCTACTGAATCTAATGTTGTATTTTTTACGATATTGACTGTAAACATATGGTCCGATTTCTTCAACTTTTGGCTGTGCACCACGTTCAATTTCTTCTGGATTTGTTACATTAAAAATGTAAACCTTAAAGTCAAGTGCTTGTGGTGTTACCTAAATTTTATTGCACAATTGAAATTATTTTGTAATAAAAAATTGAAAACCACAAAAAATTACCTTCCATCTTTCATATTGATCAGTGTCTTTCTTCAATTCAACAGACTGTAATAGAAAGATAAGAAATTCGATTAAAAATTGTAAGATAAGAAAAAGAGATTATGAGAATATTTTAAAATTCCTTAATTAACGATATTTTGAAATTTAAATGTTTTGCAACCGACTTCTTTTTTAAAAGATTTTATATTTTTCTGTTATTTTCTGTAAATTCTGACGCACATTCTACCTAAATATTTTTCAATATAATGATTCATTAGCATAAAACTTAAACAAATATTTTGAGGATTTTAGCTACTGAACTTTACTCAATCAACCGAAATAAATCAATGAATGCTTTTATTTCATAAGTACATAAAGTAGTAATCATAAAAAAAATATCTATTGCATGATACTTTCACAATAATTATCACACATTAGTGTGAGTCAATTCATCATGACAATTAATCTATGTGATAATGACAACAGAGTCTGATTGAAAATTATTAAAGCCCATCATTCCTACTTAATTATCATGCCTATTAAACACAATACACACACATGCTTTTAAGTGATTATTCATGAATAGACAAAAACTACAAACAATCAAATTCAATCATAGGAAATAGCCGTGATGAATGGATTTCGGAAAGGTTCAAAGGTTTACTTACATTCGTCATACGTTAGTATTGAGATGAAAAAAAGTCATTCATGGAAATTTATTCAATAATAAAAAATTGTACGCACGTAAAGATTTACTTAAAAAACGTTTCATTGACGCAATTAAATTCATTCATCAATTAAGAAATCTTTACTTTAAAGCAGTAGCACACTCATTTTTGATAAAAAATTTTTTTTATCCTTGAACTTTGAAATATGATTGGAGAATTAAGTAATCGAAAAGTACCAACAAGAAACAATTATCAAATACAAATTTATAGCTTTTTCAAGTATCAATCATTTATTAATCTTGATAAATTGATTCAGTGCACTTATTTTGAAAGAAACAGAAAAATTTTTTTAATCTAATCAGAATTAAAATAGTCAACACCACGTTCACCAATAATAATCATACCGTTATTAATTATTTACTTTTCCATGTCGGATGTGTATTAGCAAAAATTAATTGCATTTTAAAACGATTCAACCTCAAAGGATAAATTAAATGTGTGTGCACAAATTAATGTCTAAGTTTAACACTGAATTTCATATTTCATTTAAAATTAAACAAGTGAGAATGTGAGATTATTATCATAACAGTTCGCTCACTAATAGTTAATTTATTTAAAGCATCTTTTCTAAAAAAATCATTCATGACGTCTATTAAAAATTTCTTATTGATTAAATTATTCATTTGGAAGGGATTAATAAAAGTAAAAGAACAAGTTTCACAATGATTCATTGATATTCAATAATAATAAATATTTAAAACAAACTGATAATTTGCTAATGAAATACCTGAACATTGCAAGAATATTTTACTTTTTTTAAATATTGATGACGATAGCAATCTGAATAATAAATGAAGTACAACAGAGAAGTGCTGATTGAAAATTCAAAAGTATAACAAAAATTATGAAATGCATGTTATACTAGTTGTTGAATATTTAAAGTAAAATTCATAATTAGTTGAGTTGAGATAATTTTTAAACTTGAACTTTCTCCTATAGTCATACGAGATATGAATGTTAATAAATTTGCAACAAAATCTAATTGAATTAAGATGAAAACATTAAATATTTGAGAGAGCAAATTAAATTGCTCTATTGTTCCACTTAACGAATGACTCAAATATCAAAGCCCTTTTGACTTTTCACAGAATCACTTTACATTTCCATAAAAGTCGAGATATAATTTGATTTTATACAACACATTCGAGTGATGTGATGTGAAATGAATTATTGAAATTTTAATAATAATAATAAATTGAGTGAGTTCAATCATTTTTTAAGAAGAGAAACAAGAAACAAGCACTTGATCATGACCTTCACTACAGAGCTTCGTGAATACGGAAAAAAGTTAAATACCGCTTTAATGTGTTCATGACTCTTTGATGTTTCACTTTTTACTCTTTCAATAAAGCACCGAAAAGTTGTTGACTAAATATTTATGTTCTTAAGATACACAAAAAGAAGTTAATTTTTTGGCAATGACATTGAGTGCTTAATAAAAAGGTTTCTTTTTCGGATGGATTACATACAATAGACAGTGACAGTGTTTTTTAAATGTTACTTCAATGAGTGTGCAAAAATGGAAAAAAGATCTTGTAAATATTCAAATTAGTTAATTAAAATACAATTTTGCATGGGTGTGATTTTAAAATGCGTCATAATGACAAAATAGAAATTTAGAATTTAATCATTTCTTTAATTAAAAGTTTCATAAACTTTCAAAACAAGGTTGACAATGAAAAAAATCTTTCAAGTGAAGGACGAAAACATTAAAGTTCAACTGATATCACAATTTACCTGAATAGTAAAAGAAAAAACCAGTTTTATAGAATAATAAGAGCTTGAAATTACGTCTAAAATATTCTTTTTCATTAGCGTGATCCTAAAATTGCTTTAACCCATCATTCTTTATTGTGAGTAATGGTTAAAGGTAAAAATAATTTTTTACAAGAAATTGAAAGAATAAATCATAAAAATTTAAAAAACGATCATCTTTTGACGTCAACAAATGATAATGATCACTATAAAGTAAAAATTAAAATGATGATTTCCATCTAAGATTCTTTTTACGAGAGGAATAAACAACAATTGCAAAAATTATATGAAAAGATGGTAATTACGAATAGAGCACTTATTGTGCGTTGAAAAATGGATGAATTGAGATTTCTCGTGTGCCTTTGATGGCTACTATTCAAAACTTCCTCAAAAAAAACTGCTTTATATATGTAATGAACTATACAGCAGCAGTAGCGGAATTCCGATCAGTTCGTTTTATTACAAATTAATGCACATCTTTAAAACATTTTTTTATCATCATCGCATCGAGTTCATGACAACTTCCTTCCACACAGAGCATGCACCTTAATAAAAAAACAACTTTCTTGTCGTGTGGACAACTTTGCTTTCTTGCTGCTGAAGCATTAAAATCATCATCATAGGTAGAAAAAAGAAAAAAATTCGAAGAAATTGCGACCTCTTACATAATATTGAAACTTAAGACCAAATAGAAAGTGAATGATTTTCTTCTGACAACACAACGCAAATTCGTGTTGCGAAATATTTCTTTCTCTGCATTAAGTACTAAAATCGATGCATATAATTTCATTTCAAGTCCAAACTTGGAATTTTAATTTTTTAAAATTTATTTTCAATTGCATAAATCGTCAATTTAGAAATTTTTATTTTTTTTTAGAAAATTAATTTGCAATAAATTCAGACTTTGCAATTTCATTAAATACAAATGATTTCTTTACCTCAATAATTCTCTGATGAACGACTGGTGGAAAAACAACATATCCCAAAATTAAACCAGCCGCAATCAAAAAAACTCCCACAACGGGACCAATCAAAATCCAATTTGACATTTCTTCACACTTTGTATTTCTCTTTTAATTTTTTTAATCACGAGAAACTATTTGTCATAATATAAATTTTCACACAAATTTGTTAAGATTTTTTTACACCTTTTTTAAGTCTTAAATTGGATTACTGTAAATTAATATTTTTTTTTAACTGCTCAAGTTTTTCAAGTTCAATTACTTGAGTTAGTTAATTTGCAAGTTTCCGTGTTTCGCGTCTAAATCTTTTGAACAGCTACATGAAACTGAAACTAAAATTGAAAATGTTCAATAGCAAAGCTGCTTAACACACGTTACAAGCTATTGTTTATGAATGTACTCTCCTCTCTCCATATACATTCTGTCGCTCTTGAAACTCTCACTTCTTTTCTCTCTTGTATGTGTACACGTGTGGTATATGAAAAAAACCATCATTTTGATACCACAATCATTTGGGTTTATTTTCATGATTAACAAATTGTCATGAAATGATTGACAAGTTAGCAACTATACTTTCAATTCTGATCTTGTTTTTGAATATTTTCAAATAGCACATTAATAAAATTTTGTGCGTTTCGAACCGGCATAAAATAAAAATTTCTTATCACGTTTTTGCACTTTTAAAAAAATTATTTTTTTTTTATTTTTTGTCTCTTCTCTTGTGTATGTTTGTTGAATGAACCAAACAGTAGAAAATGTTTAACAATATTTTGACTAAAAAATTAATGGAATTGACATGTTTACGCTATTGTTTTTGATTAGTTTACAAAATAATTTTAACAAAAGAGCATAGATAAAGAAAATTATATTTTTACCATTCTTAAAAATTTAAAGAAATGTTTTTTGGAATATTCAAGAAATTCTTATGGAAAATTATAAAGTGTGAACAAAACAATATTTTATAATTGCACTCATCTTGTTTTCTAATTGTTTCAGTCATAGACAGTTAAATTTACATGAAATCAATGGCTCAATATGAAAATATAAAGTGACAAAAAATGTACTCAGTCATTATTAAACTTAATACCTTCCTACTATATTTTTTGGGAAAATTCACACGCGGAACATGAATTCGGCATCGATAATTATATGTGTTTCGCGGAAGGCGAACTATTTGTCTCCTCTATCATTTAAAAATTTTTATTCATGATCAAAAATTAATGTGCATGTGCTGTTATATTATAAAATTTTTTTAAACAATTTTTTAACGGTAAAATGATTTAAATTTAATTTTTTGAGTTGCTTACGCCCTATTCAAGTGTTGACAAAGAACGGAAAATTTTTGTGATATTTTTTTCAAAAATGGATTTTATTAATCGGTGGCCGTATGATATTGTAGATTTAGTATTTCAACATGTAAGTGGACGTCAAATACTCGAATTAATGACAGTGTCACAAGAGTGGAATGAACATTTATCAAGATCAAATGCTTTGAAGAAAATTGTTGTAAAACCGAATATACATAAAGCTGGTATGGAGTGTTTGCTTAATAGTAAAAGAAAATATCGACATTTAAATGTAGTTAATGCAACTAAATATTCACGTGAACTAATAGAAATCATTTCGAATCCTAATTTTGAATTTAATTCTATCAACATATTCAGAACACAATTTCATGAAATTAAACAAATTGAACAAATTTTTGTCAATACATCAGCAACACTAGAACGATTAGAATTGCATTATCTCACTTATGAGAAAGAAACTCCTGAAGTAACAGATTTTGTTACATACAATTTTCCACGTTTAAAAAACCTTAAAATTGAATATCATAACGATACACCATGGTTCAACAAATTCATAGCATCATTCAAAAATTTGGAATCTATCAGTCTAGGAAATGCATGTGATGTACATATGAAGAAATTGATTCTAAATGCAGTTAAATTAAAGAAATTAACAATATCTGGACGCTTCTATGATGATAATTTTTACAAAGACTTGTCACGTGAATTCAAAGGAAAGCTAACAGAATTTATATTCAATGATATTTTATCAAGTTCTCAAGAGAATGTGAATCTAAGTTATTTCAATGCATTTTTCTCATCTCAATCTGAGTCCTTGTGCCGTTTTGAGACAGATGCTCTTTTAGAACCTGAAGAACTAGAAAGTGCTTTTAAAATGAAAAATCTAACGGATCTTTTTATTAAAGGATTTCATTATAATCCTGGATTTATGAATATATATTTGGAAAACATGAGATCTATGGAACTTCCATCTGCAGCACTAAGAAGTTTTTCTGTGAATTATATGAATCAACATTTGCTCGAATTAATGGCTTTGAATGCACCTGATTTAAGAGAACTTAAAGTAGAACGATTTGATGTCGTTGATGTGTCAAATCCAAATTTTTTTACAAAACTTGAAATACTTAAAATTTTTCTTATTGATGGAGAAATCAAAGAACGAGTCCAAAATAAATCTGAAAGCGAACGAAGTCATTTTGAGCAATTAATAATGAGTGCAATTTCAAATTTGAATAACTCAATTCAACCATTAATGTTGTTGACTATGCAACATTTATAGTCTAATTTTTCTTTATTATTTATATCTGATTAAAATAAAACATCTAAGTATTGTTGTAACATTATTTAATAGTTTTCTTCTCTTTCTCTAGTTTATAATTGTTTTGCAGATAATAAGTAACAAGCAATAGATCAATGTATAATTCTTGAATTTAATTCATTAAGATAAAGTTATTATTTGATAATTATTGGAATAGATTGATATTATAAAGTAATAGATAATAATTTAAACATTGAAACGTGTCTCAGAACCATCAGCTAACATAAGAGTAACAGTTCGATTATTTATCCATATTAGTTTTCCCAATCGCATTGGATTTAAACGTGCAATATCTGGGATAGGTGCTGTTGAATATCCTTTTATGCATCGTGTTTGACTTTGACCAAGTCCAAACATGCCTGAGAAAATGAGAATATTTAATTGTCATAAATGACTTGCAAATTGAGAAGAAAAATATAATTAGAAAAAAAATTCTCTCTTTCTCTTACCAGTGCTTGTTTGCCAAAACGATAATCGATTTTCGCTACATGAATAACTGACCAAATATTTTCCATCGGGACTAAATGCCAACGCTGTTATGGGTTGTGAATGTGCTGGAATCATTTGACATTTATTTTGTCGAAGTTCATAAATTGCCATATGACCGTTGCTTGCACCAACTGAAATAAAAATCAGTAATATTAACCATCAGTGACGTGTTAAAAGCGCATTTTCCCGCAACAGATTAGTTTTGTTTCAAAATTCATTGAAAGTTTCAAAAAAATTTATTCCGGCCTTTTTGAAGTCTGTACAATTTAAAACATACACTTGGGTCTAAATATCCAAAAACTACTTCTGACATGTTTTCTCGACGTTTCATGACATTTTAAGACCTTTTGATGAAAAATTTTTTTTCTAGTCCATGTGATGGACATCCACCACATGCATGCCCTTGGGTCAATACCAATCTAAAAACTTTTTATGCCATCTTATTGTACGCTTCAAGACCTTTCCAACGAGTATAAATATGCCTATATTTAGAAAATTTCGATTTTTGGTACATGTGATGCACCTGTGCGGTTGGTGCAAAAAGTTTTGAGAAAAACCGTTTTTTGAAAGACTAGTTACGGAGACGGACAGACAGACAGACGGACAGACAAAGTGGGGACAATAGCGCTTTTTTTCTAAATCTGATGGAAAATGCGCTTAAAAGTTTTTATAAACTCAAAATAATAATGATATAAAATTCATACCTGCAATTCTTCTTGTTGATGAGCAATGTGATACTTGGTTGAATTTGCATATTGATGGACAAACTTCATTCAGTGAACGATTTTTCAAGTCGGACATATCCAAGCAATGTAATGTGATATCAGTTACTTCAACTAGCAATGCTGCCATATCGGATTGCATTTTTTCAATTAACATTTCAACGCATTGTAAAATTTCTTTCTTTGCACGATGCAAAACTGACTGTGTTAATGGTACACTTAATGCTTGTGAATTTTGCTGTAATGTATTATATCTTGCAACTTCTCTCGCCATTGTTGTAATAAATGCAGCTGGTCTTGCTGTTGCAATCTAATTTAATAATTAAATTTTTGAATGAAAATTTTAATGATAAATTAATTAAACATTTTACCAATCGAAGTGCATGTCTAGCTGTTCGACATGCATCAGCTTGTGGTGTTAATGGCAATTTATATGTAAGACTTGGGACCAAACGAGATGAATCACATGAAATTTCTAAAAGTCCTAATAGAACTTTACTGACATCCAAATAAGGCTCCCAAACTGTAAATCCTCTTCCAATAAGATCAATTGCAGCACGTCTTAATTGTGTATATGCTGGTAATTTAGGTGTTGGTGGAGCAAGCAAAAGATGTGTCAATGCCATTGCAGTAAGACGTGCCAAGTTATTATTTCCAATGCCAAAACCTTCAACAATTGAACTTTTTCTTCTTTGTTGCTGCTCTGTTGTTGGTTTCTTTCCGTTTGCACCAGTTTCAATTGAAATATCTTGACCAAATTCTGCTCCAATTACACCCAAAATGATAACAGCTGTCGATTGCTTTCTTTTCAATTCAGCTAAACTTGAAGGTTTTTGTCGAACAACTTCTTCCTCCTCTTCAACTTCTTCTTCTGCTTCTGCTTGTTGTTGTTGTGCAGCAGACGGCGATAATGCAGAGGGACTAGTTGAGCCTGGACTAGAAGGTTGTGTTTGCTGAACAATTGGTTCAGTATGAGTATATTGTGGCAAATACTGTGCCCAATTTTCAACAAGTTGCTTTCTTCCTTTCTTTCCCATACGACCGAGTTCGCCAAGTAACATCTGTTGAGCTGCTTCACGAATTTCAATGCAATGATGTTGCCAACGACGTGCCATTAATTCAACTTGAGGACGCTTAAAGTTCTTTGGTTCCATGGCATCAATTTTATCTGGCAATAAAAAGCAATGATGTGTCGATAATAAACTCCATCCTTGTTTTATTTGTGCTTGCTGCTCTGTAATCAATTGCTCTTCATGATCATCATCACTTGCCCAAGCAACGTTATTTTTTGTCGCTTGCTTCATAAGTTTTCTTGCTCGTTCTGATTCTGGTACGAATGTTGCCATTTTCATTGACATTAATGTATTTGACATGGCAACCATTCCCAAAAGATGATTTGATGTTATTGTTGTGCTCAATTCCCAATGTAAACGTGCAGTAAAAAGTTTTGTCAAAGCCTCTTGTCGTAAAAGATTTTCTGGTAATGCTTTTGACAATTGCATATCACTACTTTGAAGCAATTTCTGAACAGTCTCTTGTTTGATTGTATTTTGCCATGTTGGTAAGAGTAAAGACATGTAGCCTCCTTTAGACAAAACACCAAAAGATATTGGCACCATTGGACGAAGCAAACCCAACTGTGATTCACAAACTTTATCAAGATGAGGATCAAGTCCCCATGAATGAATCAAAGATAGTAAAAGTTGCGCAACTTCCATTACATGTGTCGCCTCCATTCTAGGCGTAATTCTTTTGATGCCATCAGACGATTCTTTGCCAGTTTCATTTATCTGCTTTACGACAGTTTCGACTTTTGCTTGTATTTTTGTTCCTACTTGTTCCGCACCTTCTTTAACTTTTGCGAGAATTCCTACAAACCGCAGCGTATGTGAGGAAATGAAAGAAAATGTAAGTTGATTTATGGTGAAATTTTCATAAACATTCATTCACACGTAAATAAGTATAGAGATGGATATGTGTCTAGGTAATCTAAATTTATGAAGTCAAATGTTTTTCACGCTAAAAATCTACCAAAGCGAAAGCATCATAAAATCATTGATAACAAAACCCACCATGTTTATCTTTTTCCTTCAGAATTTTCTCAAGATCTCCTGTCTTATTCTTTACTTTTCCAAGAAAATCTTTTTAATACAAATTTGTTGAATATTTTCCAAAACAAAATTCATGTGATTGCATAAAAATATTATAGTAATTTTAAATAGGTCAATAAGAAATAAGGAATTGGTATATTTAAGTTAATACGCTTAAAATTGATATTTATCATCATCAATGTGTCATAGATTAATTATCACATACCTGTAATTTTTTTGCCTGCATCTGACGAGGGATTATTCGTATTATGTTGTTGAATGAGTAGACCTTGTGCCTAGTATATATAATAATGATAAAACTTGTTTTTTTTACACACATTTACAAATAAACAAGTACACGTGCTTGCATTCATACCTCAAGTGTTGTTGGACTCATTGCAGCATACTCCTCACTGTGTAATTCAACAATTAGGCCTTCTATGTCGAAGAATAATATATGACTTTCAGCATCTAAAGAATGTGAGAAATAATATTTATTTCAATAAAATATGTGAATCAATCCATTTTTGTGAAGATGAAAGTTGATAATTTTATAAAAATATTTTCAAGAAAAGAAAAAATTTATGGGTTTTTTTATTTCGCTTCGTTCACGACTTTTTTATTGTTTAACATAATAATAATTTATCATTATCTTCTAAAATTAAAGTTTTTTTTAAGCGAACTGTCTTTGAAGAAAAAAAAATTACTACTTTCATAAACTTCATTAACAGTCGCATTCATCAGCCCTGGTTTATCAAATCAATCTCTATTAAAGTTTCTAACTGTCATTTGTTTTAGAAGATCTCCTTTCGTTGTCAAATTTTTTTTTTTAATTTTATTTTTTTCTTCATTATTATTGATGTTGTTTCTTTAAGTCTCAATCGCTCGATTTTTCATTCAAATAATTTTTTTAGTGTTTGTGACAATTTAAAAGGAAGAGCATAAGTTTCATTTTTTTATCATTTATTACAACTTTTATTTTTTTATCATTTTAACTTTTTTCTGCTTAAATAGGTAAATGTCAAAAATTTAAAACTGATCTCTCGAGAACAAAATATATCTTATTTACAAGAAATTGAGACTTGTTTCTTATTCCTTTTTTTGTGTCGAAGTTTATGTGTATTTTTTTTTATTTTAATTCTCCTAAAATGAAATGAGAAAGAAAAGAAACCATTTTTAAGATTTATCTCGATTAGAGAGAAAAATTGACGTTTTTCATCTTACCACTTCTTCTTTTTTTATAGCGTTGCTTTGAGAATTTTTTATATATTTTTAATTGTAGTAATAGTTGTTGAAATTTTATCTCGTTTCTTTTCTTTTTTAAAAGTTCAGTTCAATCTTATATTTCTAAAAAAAGTCCTAACTAAATCGTCAATTTTATATTCTCTCACGAGTGCAATCTTTAACACTGTTTTTATTTTTATTTTTTTCTTTTTACTTTTTTCATGCATCGTCTATTGAGTTTGGAATTGTGGCATTGTATACAGCATTGGTTGCGGTGTGCCATTCGAATTATTACTGCTGCCTCCATTAGAAATAGAATTTGGAATTGTAGCACCAGATGCTGCTGCATTCGGCGGAACCCATGTCATATTTGCTGGAAGAGCTGTTGGTTGAATTAACCTTGTATAACCAGCGGCAGAATTTTGAGGACTAGCATATGCGAACGAAGGAAATCCTGCTGGTGTGTATCCTTGCTGCATATATTGTGCTGTCATTTGTGCTGCAGGATAGCCAGCTGCTGCTGGATACCAATATCCCATTTGTTGATAATAAATTTGTTGTTGCTGAAGTTGTTGTTGAGTTGGATTCGTTGGTGGTGGAGCGGCAATTATACTTTGACCTTGCATCATTGCAGTCGCTTGTGTAGTATCAACACCATTTCCATTTTCTTTACCCCAGAAACATTTCACAGTATGTCCATAAACATCAGAATTGTTTGTACCTTCAATCGCTCGTGCTGCCGCTTCCTTTGTTGTGAATTTTACAAAAGCATAGCCCTTATCTTTAAAAACTCGTATGTCATGTATCTGTCCGAATTGGCCAAAGTGCTTGTAAATAATATCATCAGTAAGAACATTAGCTGAGAAACCACCACAATAGACAGTGGTGTTTGTAGGACTTGTTTTATTATAAATTTCTTCATAATCGGCCATTTTAGCGCCCTTTCCAGTCGGTGCTGGAGGTTTTCTTGTTGACCAATTTGTGCGAATCGCTCTTGACCCCAGCCATTGTCCATTCATTGCCTGAATGGCACTTTCAGCATCAGACTTCTTAACAAATGACACAAAGGCATATCCCTTGGATTTTAATGTTTGCGGATCACGAACAATGCGACAATTGGAGATCTCTCCAAATGGTGCAAATGCTTCTCGCAATGTTTCAGTCTCAATTTCTGGACTGAGATCTCCGACAAATATGTGATGATGCTGACTGGTATCGGTTTTTGGCTGATTTCCGGCACTGCTTGTAGCCCAATTAACCTTCATTTCACGTTCAAAAAAGAGTCGTTTGTTCATTGCGCCTAGGGCTGTCGCAGCTGCAGTATGATGATGATACTCAACAAATGCATATGGATCACTTCCTGAATCACGTATAACTTTACAGCTTTTAACTGGACCCATTTGAGAGAATAATGTACAAATTAATTCCTCTGTGACTGAATGATCCAAATTGCCAACATACAATGTTGTATTTCCTCCGCTTGATTCCATCATTCTTTCTTTCTTTCTCTTTTTTTAAACACAACGCTTCTTTTCTTGTTATTGCTTCAAAGTTATAACACCGTTTTTAACAATTTGGAGGTTGCAGCAATTGTTGCAGGCTGCGAAATTTGCTTCTTTATTGCGACCCTCCTTATTTTCTCAGTTGTTCTAGTTTTTTTTTGTAATGTCTGCCCGCGAATGTGAAAGTTTTACTTTTTTCAACAAAATTCCTATGTTTTCAGTATCTCTACTATAATATTGTGATAAAAAAGGCCCCAAAAAGACCTTGTGTGTATTTTTTAATTCTTTTTAACACTACAAATCACAGTTTTTTTACGAAAAAATGAATCGAAAATTGGCAAAGAAAGAATTATGCCGCGGACTTGTTTATGTTCGACACCAGAGGTAGTTTCGATCGGAAAATTTATGCACGAGTCGACAGTTCGACAAAAATATTTCAATCTCACAATAAAATACGTTATTTACTTACCTTTTGGATTTGTTCTTAAACTTTGAATGATTAGCGGACTATTTCTGTTTTTCATTAGGAAATTTCCATCGTTGTTGTTGTGAGCATTAAGTTGTTGTAATTGGTGAATTCCTCTCTGTGTTGCATGACGAATTGCGTTCAAATTACGATGTCTTAAACCACGGAAGAAATGAACAGCTGGATTTGACATTCCAATTTCTGATGATGATCCACTAACTTCACCTTCGCCAGTATTTTCATCGCAAGCATTTAAAACTTCTTCAGCAATCATTCCATGAAGTACACGATCTAAATGACCAGTTTCCATTTGCCAGACATAAACTGTACCATCGGAACAACCGACAATTAAGAAATCATCGAGTGGTCGCCATTTAATTGTAACAACAGGAAATAGATGACGACTAGCGAGTGTCACGCATTTTCTTTCTTGTAAACTCAACAATGTCACTGAATGATCTGAAGCAACTGAACAGATGCATTTTTGAATGCGTGGACTGCAATTTTCTGGTGGAACTAAAAGTTGTGTAACTTCACCAGCATGAACGCAAAAACGATGAAGTAATGTTCCACTATATAAGTCCCATAAACAAACAGCAAAGTCAACACCTCCAGACAGCAAATGTGCTTTATCGTATCTCGTATGTACCAAATATGGATAGAGCAAGCAATTTACTCGTCCAGAGTGGCCGCTCAATAATTGATGCGGTGGCCAATCGTTGAATTGCTGATGTTTTCCATGCAAGAGTTGCAACATTACAGTTTGTGTCGCTGGAACAATAATAATAGTTCCATCCTCTCTACCAACAACTAAACGACTTTGTAATGGCAAATAAATACTCGCTGTTAATTTTATAATGGGTTCATTAGGATGATTCAATTGATCTAAAATTCCAACTGGTGGTGGATTCATTTTACTCCATGCTTGTTCTAAACTTGTTGATATTGTATTTTGAAGAACTAAAATTTAATTTAGTTTATTATTAGTTCTAATGATATGAAGAAAAATAATTTTCTTACTTTTAGTTGTTGCATTAGCTGTTTGTAATTGCTTGATTTCATCAAGTGAAAAATCAGGCACTGCCCACATATTTATGAATCCTTCTGAATCGCCTCTTAGCAAATACTTTTGTGTCTTTCCACCGCGAGTTGTTTGAACCAACTTCATCGATGGTGGACACGACAATGGCTGTTCATTTTTGTTTGTCAAAACACAATACAAAAATGGTGCATCTCTTCCAACAGAAGGACCATGAAATTCTTTGTTGTCGGGTATAGAGCTAAAATATAATTTTATATTTTTTATTTTACAATTAAATTAAATTAAAGAGTAAATTACTTGGCAGGTAATCGATAAAGATATCCTTTGCCCTCATCCGACCAGAGAATTACACGATCACTCGATAAAAAGTCACCACCAAGCCAGCGTTCGCCCGAAGGCGAAATAACTGAACAGAGTACGGTGAAATCACCAGCATCATATATTTGCCAGTATTTCGCACAGACAATAAGTACAGTTCGCTGATTTTGGGAGCAACATGCCATCGTGATTGCATTTAAGCAACGTATTTGCTTCGATTCATTCTCATAGATGGGCTCAGAATATTTATTCTCGTTGCCAATTAATGTCCAAACTTTTACAGTTCCTGTTGTTGTAATTGCAAGAACTACATCATCTTTTCTTTTTGCAGGACGCAAAACATGCAATGCAGATATCCAATCAGGATTAACTTTCGATGATAGACAGAAAAGAACTTCTAAACTAAATGGATCCATGACCATAATTTCTGCATAATATCCAATGCAAAACAAACGAATATCATCACAATTTGACATGTGATAAGCTTGAATGCATGTATGAACTTGTGATAATTTGACACTCTCTCGACATTTGCCATCAATCAAATCCCAAGTACACATTTCTCCATTCTCACTTGAACTCACAAGAAAATTATTGTCTTGAACAATTGATGCTCGCGATAAGCACAAAACTGGAGCACTATGACCAACTAAAATGTAATAATTGCTATCATTATTATCATTTATGCGTCATTCAACTATTATTACTTACGCAATAAACAGCGAGGCGTCATATCAAAGTCTGAATCAATTTGCCATAAACAAATTTGTCCATCATAACATCCAGTTGCTAAAGTTCGCTGGTCTCGTGATAAAAATACACTCGAAACACAATGAGTTGGTGTATTTGGACCCCATAAAACAACAGGGACCACTAAATTTGTTGCCAGCATTTCGATTTATTGCAACTAAAATTTTTTGGATAACAAAAATATTTTTTACAACGATATCACAATTTTCAATGATAAAATCATTTTACTTGCAAAGCAAAAAGTTTCCTAATATGTTTATCTATTCCTCTAGCGTTTCAATTGTAATAAATTTCCCTCAAATAAAAACAATTTCTCAAATTATTGCCCAATTTTAATTTTTTTTCACACACAAAAAATATTCAATATCGATTTTTTTCTTCTCGACTTTTGGGTTCTTTTTATAATTTATGTCACTCACACCTTCTCATAGTTTCTTTAAATTTTCTTTTTATCAATACTTGATTTTTTTATTGTTTCAATGTTTTTTCTTCAATTATTAATGTCATTTATTGAGCTATAATAAAATATTGATTTGATGAATTAAAAATGACAGTTAATTTTTTTTAAATTTTTAAAACATGTATCGTTGACATAAAATTTTAAAAAAATCCCTACCTTATCTTCATTATTTTAAAACAATCAAAACTAAAGATAATCATAACATAATAGATGACGTCATTTATAACTGAAAGTAAGCCAATCATATGATTTTGTTTACATCGTAAAGAGTGCAGGGATTTGAGATCAAAAAATCAAATCTATGCTTTTGTCTTATACAAACAAGTGTCTTTAATAAAGAGCGGGAGAATAAAATAGAAAGACAGAATATATTTGAGTGTGCAATTTGCAATTTTTATTGCTTTTCATGTTATCATTATCATCAATAATAATTACTTTTTTTTTTATAATATAATATGTTCGTTTGTTTCACACACAGTCTAATGAATTTTAATTGAGTGAAATTCTTTTGTTTTGTATCATGGGAAAATTTTAAATAAAAAATCTCAAAATACAATCATTGCTTCATATCTTCTACTTAGGCTAAAAAATCTAAAAAATATTATGGAAAATAAACATGAAGATTTTGGTTCTATGTTGATGCCATTATTTAAATGTTAAATGCTTGTTATAAGTATGTATGCCTATGAATGAACAAATATCTACATGCTAGAAAATAAATAAATACTGAGCAAAATGAGATACAGTGTGTAATAAGAGAAATAAAAAGAAAGTGGTCTATTTAGTGGAAAACCAAATTATTCACACGCAAGTTTTCCATCAAAGCTGCTGAGAGCTATTTGAAAAGCTTGTAAAGCACATAGCGGGTATCTGAAATCCATTGTGAAAATGTCATCGGCAGTTCTACCAAATTGCATCACTATGTAATCACTATCTGATTCATGAACTAATTGAAAGTTTTTTACTGATGCTTTTGTCACACGTCCATGAAAATTTAGAACATATGATTGAGTTTCATCATTCCAAACGGGCGTCTTATTTCGTAGTTCAACCAGACTATCCATATTCTAAAATAGTATATAACATAGAATGAATGGTACTGTTGTGTGAAATTTGAACTATCTCTCTTACCTTTGTTTTCCAACTATCCAAAATACCTTGTTGTGAATCGTCAGATGAAGCAATTTTTACACGTTCATCATGATCGTCTAAGCCAGGTATTAAAACTAAAGTAAAATATAGAAATAAATTTTAAATCTTCTTATATGTTATTTATCTTACCCGTCATAGAACGAGGACCTTTAAATCCCAAAATATTTGTGTCCTAAAAAATATGAATAATTTATTATATTTAATGAGAGAATATGACAAAAATTAACTCACATAAATCACAATGCCGAGATCAAGACGTGGACTCGATTCCTTATCTCTCTTTGAGCCATTATCGTACATAAAAAATGTTGTCCCTAAGACATTTGAACGTAATTTTCCAACATAACCATCAGTTTGTCGACTTAAATCAGTTGGGTCGCAGCTAATCACATAATTCGATGTTTTACTTTTTTTACGTTTTCGACCTTATTGTGCGCATGAAAATAAATATAGAACAAAAGAAGAAAATTTAATGACACGAACTATGAATAAATTATCATGATAAAAAGACTTTTTTGATTTCTAATGGAAAACAAATTATTCTTATTCGTTATCAAACTCACCAGCGAGTAAGAATATTTTTTTGCCAGTATCTCGCTCTAAATGCAAATAATAAATGGGAAATAATCCTTTATCCATTCCTTTACGATCCCTTGTGATGCGACATTTGTACAAAACACCTTGACGACCGGGTGTCAAGACCCATTGTTCAACATTTCCAGTAATGTCACCTTCAATTTCATTTCCACTATATGATGAATTATTTCGACTACTACTACCTGCTGATTCAGTATGATTATCTATTGGTGAAAATTCGGATGGTCGAACGCTTGTGTATTCGTTTTGTGGAATGATTGGACTTGATTCTTCATCTTCACTATCTCGATGAGATGAATTATTTACAGGACCACTATCTATTATGATAAAATATAATTAGTATTTATAACAATATAGTAGAAAAGATAATTATTATTAATTAGGATAAAGTGCAAACATCATAATAACTAATCACTCAAATTATTTCATAGAAACTCTTCGTGTGTGTGTTTGTATAAATATCATATATAATAATGATATGAATGTTAATTGATATTATCATGTCATGCAAAAAACAAATGTATACCGTTGAATGCATAGACTTCTGTTGTACTATTCGATGTTGTTTTCGATTCTAGGACTTCTATATGATCTGGATCTTTATTTTCTATGAAGTTCATGGGACCTGTAAAAAGAGAAATTCAAAAAACAAACATACAAAAACTCATTCTTCCAAATACATATGATATTATGAAAAAAACTCTGCCTGTCGCAAATCGTTTGCTTCTTACATGTATCAAATAACTCAAAGTCATGACACAAAAAAATGAATGAATAAATAGGTAATTGAGGATATACTTATGTTATACGTTTAGTATATAAAAAAAGTCAAAAAACATGACTACACACATTAAATACACATTCACCTAAAATCCTCACACAGGAGAGTATTGAATAATTGAATATTATTACCATTACCATTGTAAGCAAGTATGCCGTCTTTGCTGCCATCGCTACGCATAATTTGAAGATCTGAAGCGCGAATATGCGGCGTCTGATGTCTTTTCGTCTTAATTTGTTGTTCTAGAATTGACCGCTTCATGATAAAAGAAAGTAAAAGTTTTCTCATTAAAATGCGCTAAAATTATTGTCATATGTGTGTATGTTTGTGTCATATCGCACATCGTTTCTATTTTGGAAGTAATAATAAATTATTCAACAACACCGACAACAAAAGGTCGTTTCCAATTTCGATTTTTCTTTTCATTTTTTTTCACTTCACCATGGAAAAGCCACCAATAAAATAAAAAATTTTCACATTCGTCCCTCAACCAAAAAAAAAACGAGTGAGTGAATGAGGCAACGAAAGAAGGAATGAGTGAGTGAGGAAAAAAATAACAAATTATAAAAGCTCCTTACTTGCTGTTCCAATTTTCGAGAATAATGGCTCATTGTTAACTATTTTATGCTGTTTATGCTTATCACTATAATTGAATCTTAAACTTCACACTTTTATATTCTTTAATATCTCATCTTATTCTATTAATTTTTCGCTAGAATTGTGTAAAAAATATTTTTAAATCTCTTCGAAGTAGCTTGTAGCATATGCGAAACGAAAGTCTAAAGTGTTCTAAAATTGTTCTTGTTAATTTGTTTGTTCTTATGCTGTGTGTTTGAAAATCGATTTTTGAGAAATGGGATATGTGACTGTTTTTCTGTCAAATTAATTTTTTGCAATTTTATTAATGAAATTTAAATTGATTTTTAAATTTACTCGAAACAAAATTAATAAAATTCATTTTAATATCAATTAAAATTCATGACATTATATTTTAATACACATTTAAGACTAACAAGAAAAATTCATAGCACACATAAGTCACATCGAACATGACTAATAGATAAATCTAGTACATTCCGTTAACTTTATTGTGCCCGTCTAGTTATATTATGCAGTTTCAATCAGTCTTTCATAGCTTGCACTACTATTTTACACAATAGTCAAATTTCTATTTCACATAATTTTAATTTTTAATAATGCAGTGAAATCAATTAATTTTAAAATTTATTTAATAATCCAAAGTGTACAATAAGAATAGTTTTAAGTTAACTTAATGTTAATTACACCTTGAAACGCTTATTGCGTACCTTTTTTGAATTCCAAGAAAATTTCGTCATAATATTTCGCTTAATCCTGACGTAAAGAATTTTTCCTGCTAAAAATGGATCGAGAAAGTAAGCAGAAATGTTTTTTCTCTCTATTTCTTCTTTTTTTATAGATTTCACCTTTACTTTGAAATTTGATTTTTGTGATAATGAATTTCTTGGTATTTACTTATAGAATTTCTTCGTATACAAGGAAAGCTACAAAAATATGGAACTCTATTGCGCTATTTTAGCTTTGTAATTTTGACATTTTTATTTTTGCAAGTGAAGGCATTTTCAGTTGATATTAATTCATCACTTATGCCTAAAAGTGAGTGAAATAATTAGACGTCATATTATAAAAAATTCTATTCATCATAAAAATTTCTCATTTTTCCAGTATCACTTTTCGGTGGAATTTTACAAATAATTTTGTTCCTAGTATTTTTACTTCTTGAGGAGGGATCATTCTCAAATTTATTAATTAGTTTAAAGAAAAATATATTTGAAGATGCAAAGAGTACATTTAAAATGGCATTGCCGCCAATTTTATTTTTATTAGCATCAGAATTTAGAGGAATTGCAAAAATAATAATTCCAATGGACGAGGGCTCAATGAGTTCATTTTATATCATTGGTGTTGCGATATGCAGTGTAATAATACTTAAAAGAAAATTTATGTTGACACAAGCATTAGCGATATTGCTTATTTCAATGGGCCTTACTTATTTTCCGAGTGATTATCATCAAACATCATCAACAAGTACAATAACGAATTTATTTGGTAACGATGAGCTTTATGCCTACATTTCAATTGCACTTGCAATTGCTTGCTTTGGATTAGGTTTTGGCATATTGGAACACAATTTGAAAGCAAAAAATGCATCTTTGTGGATATGCGGCATTCAATTCAACCTTTTTGTGGTGCCTATTGCTTTTACATTTAGTATTGCAAACTATATTTTTGACGAATCATCGCGTGGCTTCTTTGATAATTTCAATATCATTTCATCATTCTTTGTCATATTCTTAGTGGCATGCCTAATGATGAAACTTTTTGTTGTCAAAGTTGCAGATTCAATATTTTGCATGATTGCATTATCAATTGCAACGGCGCTAATTGGAATGATGAAGAATTCATTTACATTAGATTCAGATTCTCATGTAAAAATTGGTGCAGGCCTAGTATTGGCTGGCAGCGCATTGTATATTGTAATTGATGTACTTAATCCAAATCCGACTTCACTTGGTGATGAAGAGAGTTTGAAAGAAGTTCAATCTTATACCATTCCTATGAAGCTTTATCAGAGCGTTCCTACTGTCTCATATAAAGTTAAGAATAATATTACTGAATCATGAATCTTCCAAATGATTAAAAACAAGAAATTTAAATGTATTATCATAAAATATGTAATTCAACTGATAAAAAAATTTATTTTCATATAACTACAAGAAATAAAAAACTTCATATTTCAAATCAAATGCTTGCTTACTTTAGAATTGTTTTACTGATAGGAATTTTTCAGCAAGATGCAACCTTGTTTTGAGTGTATTCATCTTTTCATCCGATATGTTCATTTTGGCATCATCTTTGAGTAAAAACACTTTGAGAAATAATCGCAATTGATCTTTAAATGAATTGAGTTTCATGCTTGGAGCAATCCTTTGGAAAATGTTATGGAAATTTTCTTCTTTTGTCAATAACAGACCTAACATTACTTGACGTACAAATCGAAGTGTTGTTTTTTCAATTTCAGCAAACTCCACAATTTTCAGAACCGATAGCGGTAAACTGTCATTTTCTATCAGATGTATCAAAAACCTTGATAAATTATTTATTTGTTTTGATGTTAGACTTTCAATTTCTTTGATTTTATCCCATACGGCAAATTGAATAGAAAGCACAAACTTCCGATTATGTTCACTGAATTTCTGTGCCAGCACACTATAATATGCATTGTACTCTTTTTCTGATAAACAGCAATGTAAAATGACAGCAATTATAGTTCTCTCATCATTAGTGGTTGATAAAATTTTTCCAAATGCATCCATATAGTCTTCAGCTGTCATAAGAGCATAAAATACATTTCGTTTTGCATCAGTATTCATTCTTTGTTTCTTTGCTAATGCAAATATTTTATTTCGTTGCTCATCTTCAGTTGTTAAGCTAGCACTAGTTGCTCCTTTTTTATTTGTATCATTTCCTGCCCATGCAGAACCAACTAACCACCATTTGCCTCGTTCTTCGGCATTTAATAAATCATCTAATTTTAGTGCCAAAGTTGTGACATACTTGCCAGTTCGTACAAATTGTTTTAGCAGCTTTCGGAAATGCTCGACAAGTGAGGCGTCATATTGAGGAATTTTTGTCATATTGTTATTTTTTATCGCCATTAAAATATCCAACATGTATGCGACTCTTGAGTTTTTATTGTCATTGTCATCAGCAGAATTATTAGAATTCAATATCTTTTGTGCATTGAGAATAAACTCTTTTAATGCTATTGGGTCATCTTTTCTTAAAATAAATCCAATCGATTTTAGAACTAATAAAATACATTCAATTCTCTTTTCCGACAGCTTTTCACATTCAAGCAGCTTATGTAGAATTTCAAAAATAATATTATGCTTGAATAATCGATAGGTATACAGATGACAAATAAAGAAAATGATATTATCGAGCTCCTTGTTTTCGACATCAAGAGTATCGATTGATTTATACAATTTATCGAGTTTCTCAACGAGTTTTTGAAGAAAAAATGCTCCGATCTCACTTCCAAGATTTGCATGAAGAACTGCAATCAACAATGTATGTTCCAAAACAAGACGTTCTCGGGATAAAACATTTAAAACTATTGAATTTAACATGACTTCTATTAAAACAGTGTTTGTATCATTCCTTGAATTTGAATTATAAACATTTTCAATATCAATTGATATTCTATGGAGATTTGATTCAGCAAGACGATTAATATAGCCATTTATTTGACGTTTTAGATTTTGCAATTTTTCTTTTCTCTTTGGGTCACTCTCTAGATCAATTGAATTCAAAGATTTTCTAAGATGAGGCGGAATATATTTTGTTGTATCCTCTTGTATTATATTGCCATCTTTATCACGTTTTCTGCCATAAATATCTTCATGTATTTGCTCTTCTTCTTTTTCTGACTCACTATCTTGTGCAGATTCATCTTCTGGCATTGATTCGTTTTCACTTTCTATTGAATTCTCCTCTCCTTCAAATTTATTTTCATCTGCAGAGTCATCCTCATTATCAATCGAATTTTCACCATTTTCCGATTCAGCGTCTCTATCATCAACTTCATTCTCAGAATCTATAGCAATTGAATCTTGATTCTCATCAAAACTTTCATTCTCTCCTTCAAGCTCTGAGTCGCTTCCATCACAACTATCGATTTCAAAATTTTTAAAGAAATCATCATCATCTTGACCTAAATATTTCTTTTCTATCGATCTTAATTTTTCAGATTTTCTTATTACTTCCTCAACATCATCCGATTCTTCACCATCATCTGAGTCAGTTTTAGCCGATTTCTTTATCTTTTTCTTTGTATCTTTCAATGACTTTTGTTTTATTTCATCATTATCAGAGTCAAGAGAAGCTGCTTCTTTTGCTGCTTTGTACATTTTCTGAATGCTATCATCTGTGCATAATTCCAATAAATAATCCAATCCATCATTGAATTTCGACAAACCTACATTATCACCGTCCTTCTTCTTCCTTTTTTTTAATTTTAGCAACTTCTCATATTTACTAATGATTTTGTCATCTTCTTCATTTGCTTGTTTAAGCTGTTCAACACGACTCTTTTTCATTTCATTCATATATTCGTCTTGTTCTTTCTTCTGACGATCTAAAAATCTCTGAAGTTGAGTTTCATTATTATTGCTGTTGTCAGCTTTTTTCTTTTTTGCAACTGGTTCTTCAATTTCTTCTTCACTTGATGGAATCTCTTCATCATCATAATCTTCATTTTCACTTAACATTTCTTCTTCATCGTGAGTTTTCCTTTTTCCTTTCGTTTTCATTTGTTCCAGTCTTTTATTTTTCTTGACATTGTGATATTGAAATCGATTCAATTTCTTCTGTTGCCGCTTTTCTTTGCGTATATCTTTTCGTGTTTTTGCCTTTGCTTTAGGCTTTCGTCTTTCTATTCTTCTACTGTAAAATTCAGTAAATTTACTATTTAATCAATTATATATAAATTAAATATTGTACTTACTTCATTTTTTATTTTAATGAAATTATTTTGTTTTGCAGAATAAAATTTCTTACAAGCACACACGTGTGATTTGTTTTTATTTGTGCGCATTCACATTGAAATTTAAAAATTGACTGTTATGAAAAATGAAAAGAAAAATACTTGAATTATCTATTACTCATTTACTCATTTTATCACACTAATCTGATAATTTTTCAATAGTTATGTTTAAGCCTTTATAATTGACACTTGATTAATTTGTAGAAGAAAAAATATTTTTTAATTAATTAAAACATTGAGTGTGTCTAAACAAAACATTAAAACAATAGTGCTCAGCACAAAAACATTAAATGCTGAGCACTAAAGAATTATAAAACATTGAATTAAAACGTATGCATGTAAGGGTTAAATGTGAATCAAAAAAAAGTGTTAAAAAATCATGATTTACTAATTAAATATATAGAGGTGAGGTGTCATTTCATGATATCAAAAAAATTGTTTACACATAAAATTTTTAATTATGTATAATAATAATAAAAATAGGTTTGTAAGCACAACTAAAATATTATTTAAGAAGAGTAATAATTCAAAATATATATAGACTCATGAAATGTTGTTTATAAATGAGATTG
Source organism: Polypedilum vanderplanki (assembly GCA_018290095.1). Lineage (NCBI taxonomy): Eukaryota > Metazoa > Arthropoda > Insecta > Diptera > Chironomidae > Polypedilum > Polypedilum vanderplanki. The sequence goes on along the minus strand of CM031380.1, from coordinate 33,696,948 downwards.
TATGAAAAGATTATTTTGGGGATTCCTTTTTTACTTGATGTTGATAAATAATGCTTTACTGTTCACTCTATAAGGTTTTATATTGTCAGTAATAATTTTGCAAAACAGTTTAAACTTAGCCTTCGGAGTGAAAACAAGTGAATAAAAATTATTTAAAATTAAAAAGAAATCGAATAAAAATTTTAAACAATTAAAATGAATTGTCTAACAACACACTCACAATCATGTGACTTGTATAACATAACAAAATTTGGTAGGTAAAATACACGAGAAGAGAACAATAAAAATTTCCTGAATATCAAAAAATAATTTTAATACACAGATTTCTACAAGCGGAATTTCCAGCATTTTAAAGCATTTAATTTGTGACTCAGTTTAAAATTTCTTCTCTCTGTACTGATCGGCTTACATATATATTTTTTTTATTCATGGTTTCTTTTCCGTGTTATAATAATATCGACAACATGCGTTCTCTTCTCACTCTCTCACTATAACAACGTACACTTATCAAAAAAAAAGTTTATGTGTTCGTTTTATTATTTCTTTCTCGCTCACTATGTATATATACTACAACAGATCATGTGTGTTGTTGTTTGGGAATCACCCAGCAAAAAAAGTACAGAATTTTAAAATTATTCATTTCAATTTGATTCAGAACGTGTTTCGACTTGAAAAGCTCAAAGCAGTCGCATCAAAGAATTATAATTTTTTTGCTAATTTTTAAGTTCATTGGGAGATTTCGAGTTGACACACAATAATAGTGACTCAGGTTTGTGTCAATACAAAATTAATATATGTAGTGTAATTTGTTGCTGTATAGAATCGAAGATAAGATGAATAATATACTTGTTGTGATACTTGAGAGTGAGAGAAAATTTTTTTGTTATTTGAAATTCGCTGACTGTAGCAGCAAGTAGTGTAGTGTGTTTAATCAAAACGCTCATGCATATGTAATATTTGCATTCAAATAGTAATGGATATAGACGAGCAAAAATTATTGTGGAGTTTGTTAGAAGATGACGATAGAATCATCAATGAAAATTTATCAAGTGTGTTAAATACGGAAATTATTTTATTTTAAAGTGTATCGTGAGAGTTTTAGAGATTAAAATGAGTTTAAAAATAAAATTTGTGGAACAATGCATGACGCTCGATAAAAAATGATCGAATGCGTAAAATTCTGAGAATAGAGTCGCAGCTTTTTTGTATTTACTTTCCAATTGATAAGCGAATGATATTTCATAATAGTTATATATCTTATCGTATTAAAATATGAGAAAAAAAAGTTCAGACCACAAATTAACGTGTGTGATTTATGTGTTCTTTTCTCACAGATTCAAGTTTTATGCCTCCCTATTATTCGCCTCCACGCTCACATTTATCGACAATATCAATGGACTCTGGTGTTGAATCACCATCACATAGTGCAAATAATCAACAAAATTTAACAGATGATAGTCAACATTATTTTCGTAAGGCGTTATTAAAGTGCTAATTAATAATAATAATAATAGTTTTAATATTTAGATTATAATCAGCCAACATCAACTTGTTACAACAATAATCCATCAATTAACACTCAAAATTTTCAAAATGTTTTACCAATGTCTAATACTTTTACAATTTCATATCCATCGGACATATGTAAGTTGATAAAATGAATTCACACGTTTTAAAAAAATAGGTTTTATAAGGTACATTTTTTATTACAATCAATTAGGTGGTTATGGTATGACAACTGATACAAAAAGATCACTGGCGAATTTAAAAATTATCGAAGAGCCGAAAACTATTTTTCGTTTTCGCTATGAAACTGAAATGCAGGGTCCTCATGGTATGATTCAAGCAAAGCAGCACAATAAAAACCAAAAAGTCTTTCCAACAGTTGCGCTCGAAAATTTTGATGGAAATGAGGAAGTGATGATAAGATGTACTTTACATCAGTATAAAAATGAAAATAATGAAGAAGTTGACTTTCTTCATCCGCATAAGCTTATCATGCGTTCTGGTGGTAGTGAAGTTGAAAAAAATGGACATGATCCACATTATGTAAAAGTCACTCGCCAAAATGATTTCACTGCTGTGTAAGTAATTTAAAATATTTAAAATAAAATTTAATTTCAATTTTTAAATTTAGATTCCAAGGGCTTGGCATAATTCAAACAAAGAAGGATCAAATGGAACAAGTTTTCTACCAAAAGCTTCGTGAAGAGAAAGAATTTGAAGTTCATCGTCAAGTCACAGAAGAGGAAGATAGAATAATAAAAGATACAATTAGAGAATTAATGAGGAAGAAAATAAACATCAATCAAGTGCGCTTAGGTTATACAGCATACATTAGAAATCCACTTAACAACACATGGACACAATTATGTGGACCTATATTCAGTTCAGTGATTAATAACAAAAAGAGTGGAAAAGTTGGTGACTTGAAAATCTGCCGTATGAGTACACACACCAGTGAAGCTGATGGAAATCAGGAAATTTTTATGTTTGTTTCTAAGGTTGACAAAAGTAAGATGCAAAATTTTTAATTAAAATTATGTACAACTTTTATAAATTTTAAATTTTTTAATAGATACTATTAAAGTGAGATTTTATGAAACCGAAGATGGTGAACCATATGGAAAAATAATTTGGTCATGTGATGGTAAATTTAGTCCATCTGACGTACACCATCAATTCGGTATTGTTTTAAAAACCCCACCATATAAAGATAGATTCATAAGTAAGTTCAAAGTGATTCCATTCTTTTATGATTTTTTATCAAAATGTCTCTTTTATGACAGATTCAAATGTCAAAGTGTTCATTCAACTCTGTCGTTCAAGCGATGGTGAAACCAGTGAACCCTTAGAATTTATTTATAAACCAAATAATTTAAGCCGTAAGAAGAGACCACGATCCGAAGGTCCGAATATTCCAACTGCAGTGGAAGATTACGAATCTGCCAATCGAAATTTCTCACAGTCAAATATTGCGGCGGCAACATCTTATAGTAATGTTTACGGCAATCAATTTTTCACGGGAAGTACAAGTAGCAACAATGAACAACAAGAAGAAACAGAAGCTGAATTGAATGTTCTTTTACGAATTGTTACGTCAGAATTGTGTAGTGAAAAATTAGCCGATTGTGAACTCATCAAATATTGCCTCGATCTCGGAAATGAATCAGAATTAGCGATTGATGCTGCAGAACCAGGACAACAACAAAAACCAATTGACCCAATTGAATTAGACTTGTCAGTACTTGAAAAATTAAAAATGATAATGAAATTGTTCAAAGACAATTATGATGAAGAGAAAATTCGTGATATGATGTTATCAATCATAAAAGCAGCTGAAGAGCGCGATGAAAATTTATTAATTGATGTTATTCAATATGAAACAATGAATGACATAAAAGATTTAATATTGATTTTGCTGAAATATAAATTGAATGATGTGCTGCAATCGAAAAATGACATTGATCAAAATGCTTTACATTTGTCTATACTTCTTGGCTATACAAATCTTCTAAAAGTTTTCATAAAATGTGGAGTGAATGTAAATGAAGCAGATGCTTTTGGATTAACTCCATTACACTTGGCTGTTAAACGTAATTCTACAAATATGGTTCAAGTGCTTTTGGGGAATGCGGAAAATATTGAGTTGAATGCACTTGATGACAATGGAAACAGTGCATTGAATTTGAGCGTTGAAAATAACAATTTGGAGATTATAAAGCTTTTAATCAACGCCGGGGCAGATATCAAAATAAGAAATCCAACGTCAGGCTTCACATGTCTACATACAGCAATAAATAATCAAATTATCGACAGGGAAATTATCAAGTACTTAATTGAAGTCGATGCAACATTGTTATCAATTAAATCGAATAATGGAAAAAATATTTTGGGAATGGCACACATAAACAATTTGCCGAATGATTTGATTGAGCATTTATCAAGTTTTTACAACACTGTTGACAATAATAATGCAGAAGATATATTTGATGAGGAATGTTTTGATGAATTATGCAAAATATTTGATGAAAATGACAATTGGGAGAGATGGGCGATTATAATGGATCTTGCTGACAAAACGGCCGAATTTGCTTCCTTTTCTTCTCCATCGGGTGCTTTATTAAAGCATTTATTAGTAAGTAATATGAGTCATGGGAATTTGAATATTAATATTAATATTTAAAAATAATTTTCTAAAGAATAACAAATGCAGAAATTTACAAGATTTTATTGAATTGCTCAATTTGATTGAAGACGACATACGAAACAGAGCAACAAATGCAATTGACGAAATGACAGTCAGAAAATTCAGTCAATAGAGAATGAAAATTTAATGGTAAAGGACTTTTTTTTATATTTCTTGCTTTTTTCATAATAATTTATCATTTTATTCAACAATTGTTTCATAAATAACTTCCACATTTTTATCATCCTTATTCTCGCAATGTACAATATGTCTGCATGATTAAATGAAAAATAAAATAATTAATAAATTTAAATTGCACATGTATTTTAAAAGATAATCTTTGACTTACTTTGTGAGCTGAAATCTCTCTTTAAATGATTCATTACAAAGATGACAGGTGAATCCCTTTTTTAAATGAGTTCGAATATGACGAGGAAGATGCCGTTTTTCTGATATTTTCTTACTACAAATTGGACACGTGACTGTTAAACTTCCCGTGTTTGGTTCATGTTCTCGTATGTGTGAATTAAATGTTTTCTCATGAATGAATTTTCTTGAGCAAATATTACAGACAAAAGGTGCCAATTCTTTATGAACACGTATTGCATGCCATTTAACCGCATCGGAATAGAGGAAAGTTTTATCGCATTTTTTACAAGCATACCTTCTATCGTCGGTATGTTTCCTAGAAATAAAACCAGAATTTTAAAAATATAAGGCAATTAATTTTTTTATTGCGAATCATTAACCTCATGTGATAATCAAGGTGGCGCTTATGAAAATACGAGCGATCACAAATATTGCACAAAAATTGTTTTTCCAGGTTCATACGATTTTCGTCATGAATTATTTTTATATGGACATCGAGTGAGGCTTTAGTTTTGAACTTTTTATTACATAAAGAACATTCACAATCTCTTAAAGAATTGTGCTTCACCATATGCCTTTGAAGGTCGTATCGGAGTAAAAAAATCGCAGAACATTCTTGACATTCGAATTTATAATTTTTCTTATCTTCATGTTTTCTTTGCAAATGTCGTTTTAGGTGAGATTTAGTTTTAAAAAGTGTACCGCACATATCGCAAATTATTTTTTCAGCCGATGACATCTTTTTGTTTTGACTATTTTCATTTTTCGGGGAATTTTCTTCGGGATCTTTGCTGTTTATGTTATTGATAGAAAATGACGAAATATTTTCGTTCTGGCCAATAAATTCTTCTTCTTGTGTAACATTTTCATTCGCTATAATAATTTCGGTCTCTTCAAAAATAATTTCATTCTCCTCTTCTGTTTCTTGATTAAAATTATCTTCATCATTTGCGATAAAATTGCTGTCTCTTTCCACTTCAAAATCTTCTATTCTTTCTTCAATAATAATTTCATCAAATTTATATTCTTCCTCATGTGATGCAATGTGAATTTCAAAATCTTTTTTATTTTTAAATTCTTTAAAACATAAATAACAGACTAGTCGTTCATTTGTATTAGAATTTTTAACTTTGGCTTCTTCATTACCTTTTGAATGATTTTCTATATGCGTCTGAAGTGATTTTAAATTTTTATAAATTTTATGGCAAAATTCGCATTCATAAAGTTGCTTTTGTGTAATTTCTTTCTGTTCTTGTGGTTGTCGAATTTCATGTTTTAATTTATAATGATGATCTCTACCTGCTTTGTATTTAAAAACTTCTCCACAAACATCGCATGAAAATGGTCCTTTAAAATGAATTCTATGATGTTTTAATAACATTTCTCTAGTCTTAAAACTATGTCCACAAACATCACAACTCATCAATCTTTCATCTGAATGAATTCCTTTAATGTGTCGCTGCACTTTGTACTAAAAAATTTTTTTGGTGAATGAGATGAAGCAATTGCAATTATTTGTTTATTTACTCACTTTTGTTGCAAAAGATTGCTCACACATACTGCATTTAAAAGGCCTTTTTAGCTCATGAACTTGCTTTACGTGAGCATTTAATGTATAAATATTCGAAAATTGTTTTCCACAATTGTCACATATTGTTGAGGATGTAACTTCCATAGCTATTTTTTAATAAAAATATTTTTTAAATATAAAAAAGTTTCTTTTGTTTACAAAAAAATCAATTACCAGTCGACTTTACACTACACACATTCGAAAGAGTTTGTTCGAAAAGATTCGAAACTTTTTCTAAGTAGCATGCCCTCGAAATTTTCAATTTTTTCCTAAAAATTAATTTAAAAAGTGATTTTAGCATATTTCCAAGTAAAATGAAAATTAAATGGCCCTAAATTTTAGAAAAAAATTAATAAAAAATTCGAATAAGAATTGAAAATGAGTAAAATCGCGTCGCACAAGCAATAATTGTAGTGAAAGTTGTTTTTCGCCCATAGTTTTTTTTCCAAGTTGCAAAGTGAAAAAAAATTTATATGAAAAGAATTTTTTCTCTTTAGGGAGAAATTTGATAGTGATAGAGAGAAAAGTTGTTAATTTTTAGTCTGAAAGCATAGAGAGGAAAGATGGGCAAGTGTTTTGGCAAGCAAAGAGCTGAGCCTCCAAAGCTAGAAACAAATACCACAATCGAAACAACGCCTATTCAAATCCCAGATCCAATTCAACCCGTGATTCAACCAACTCAAGAACCTGAGCTGCCAAATACTAATACAAAAATATTTGTTGCATTATATGATTATGATGCTAGAACAGATGAGGATCTTAGTTTTAGAAAGGGCGAGCATCTGGAGATTTTAAATGATACACAAGTAAGTTATTGCTGTTGTTTTTGTTGTTTTTTATGCATAAGAATGATAAGGAGAAAAATTAAAAAAATTTTTTATTATACAATTCATCATCATATCCACTTGAAAATTGAACAATTTTGTTCATATACATGCATCCATCCATCTTCTTCTAATTCTTCTTTTTTATGTGTACCTAAAACTACACACACCCAAAAAAATCTTCATTCTCTCTTTATTTCTGATTCTCTTTTGTTATTCCCTTTTTTTATTTATGTTTTTAAAAACTATTCTCTCACTGACTCAATATAGAGATGTAGCAAAATGGTTATTGATTGATAAATACAAGAACTTGAGTGTGTTATAACATTATATTATAATGTGAGCATGAGAGTGAGCCACAAACCAGTTTTTCGGTCAATAAGTAATAATACACAAATCAGAACCTGTAAATTTCTTTACTTGCTAACTTTTTTTTCTTCTTCATTATATTGCTTGGTTAGTTCATTATGCTTTCTTCTCTCTAATTTTTTTTCTTCAACTTGCTGTTGCTGCTGTTGTTATTGCTCTCAATCTTTCTTTTATCTTTTTACTAATGTTTTAATTTTTTTTTCTCGCCCAATGCGTGTTCAATAAAAGAAAGAAATTAAGGTTTTTATGTTGTATATATGTGTATGCATTTCATATTCGGTATTGTTTATACAAGGCAGCCAATATATAAAAAAAAACTTTCGAAACATGCATATAAAAAAATTCTAAACACACACAATTTTCAGTTGACCATAATGTGTATGTAAAAAATAAAGAAAGAAAAGAAAGCCGCAAGAAAGGTTCGATCAGGCGCGATAAGTTTAGTCGACAGTTTATGCTATGAAGTGAAACTAGGTAGTCACAATTTCTAATTTCTTTCTTTGCTTTATACAAAATTGACATGAAGAGATACATTTTTTATAAGTAACTGATAACATACGTGAGAGAATAAAACATGATATTAAATAACTTTAGTTAGAGAGAATATAAAAACAATAGAAAATTAAAGTGAAACTTATTTTTATCATTGAGTATAATCGAACAATTAATACAGTGAATTTTCTAAATTGCTGATGTGCTTCTGTGGAAAATTTGCGACTGTAAAGTTTGTTTTCTTAAATTTCACTTATCAGTAAACAATATCTAACTTGAATGCTTTGCTAATGGAAAGTGAAAACATCTTTAATCTAATGTACACTTCCATTTTAACTTGATGCACATGCTGCTTTGCATTTTGTTAAAGTAAATATTTAGGAACTTATTTTCTTTTGTTGTTATTTAACTTTCACACATACATTATCGTGTATATCACAATCAATTAATGTGTAAAATTAATCAAATTTATGATTAATTAACGGAAATGACTCAGAACTCACATATAAAGTTATTTTTGATAAAAAACCTTGATATTCTTTGGAAAGAATTAAAATTCTATGTTAACATTTACTTATTTTTAGACTTTTATTTCTTTGCACAATTAAAATTCATATAGTACCACTAAATGTCTTTCTCATTTCCTTTTTAAATAAGCATACTCAATTTTTTTGTTTTTCTGACCTTAGCCAAGAATAATTCCTCTATGAGTGCAATAAGAAAACATATTCGATAATATTAATTGACACTCAAATTAGCATTTCGCTCCGCTATCGCAGATTATACTAAAACTTGTTTTTATTGTTTCAGGGTGACTGGTGGCTCGCAAGAAGCAAAAAGACACGTCAAGAGGGCTACATTCCGTCAAATTATGTGGCCAAACTCAAATCGATCGAGGCAGAACCGTAAGTAGTGAAATAATAATAGAAACAATTTAAAAGTTCAAGTATTATTGCCATTATCATCGTCATTGTTGAGAGCAATTAAGTGACTGAGTAATGCGTGGGAATTTCTTTGAAATATTCGAGACGTTGCATAATCAATGGTGCACATATATGGAAATTATTTGATTCTATCTATCTCGATATCTTTAGAGAATTGTCTACGTTATCTTTCACTCTTTCCGCAATTTGAATGCAATTCTCTGTCTTTCTCTAATTTAAATTCATTAGAATATCCATCAGTGCACATATATGTATAATTCTCTTCCTAGAGAGAGATAAAACACATAAGAAACATAAATTGTGCATAAATTATTATTAAATTCATAGAGAAATTTATAAGTTTTGCACTTCTTGCTTTATGTATAAAAATTTTCTATCAGTTTTACTTGTTGACTTTATTTTATGTCTGAATATTGATTTTTCAATAATTCTCCAATTACCTGCCTATTGAGAGAGTTGGCAAAATAAAATAATAAATTATTGTATAATTACACAAAGTTTGATGGCTGGGAAAAAGTTTTCTTTTTTTATTCGTTTTGACTTTGAATGTTACAAGTTGCTGCTTAATAATATATTTTATGAAGGATTAGTAATCGACATTATTAAAGTATAATTGTTTATATGGAAGAATTAAAGTTTAATTGAAACAATCGAGATAATTTTGTTGAGACATTTTTTAATTTTTTTTACGCTGAAATCCCAAAAATGTCACAGATGAAAAGTTTTACGTAAAATCACAATAAAAAATAGCAAATTAGTTGTTAAATAAGATGAGATATTAAGTGAGCTAATGAGTAAACAATTTAACACAGATGTGCAAAATAATTCCTCCTTTATGCCGCCTACTACCGACTCATTTCTTCTTATTATGCAATGAATGAAATGAGTGTGAAAAAAATTAGCCAAAAAGTTTTTTTTTTTGTATTTATGTGAGTGTTGAAAATTATTATTGCACTCTCTTACTTACATATACACAAATGTGTTTTATATATGCTTGACAAACATACATATTGTGCTTAACTACAATTAAAGTGAGAAAGAAAGAAAAAAAATTAGTTTCGTTCAAGTTCTGACAAGCTCATGCGAATTTAACATTTGTGAATACAAAAATATGAAGACTTATTGTTATTTTTCACTTATTCATGAGCTTTTAATTGCCTTAATTTAAGGTAAAGACACTTGAATTATTTTCTCTTTTTGAAAATTTTAATATTTTTTGAAAAATTTTAATATCAAACAGAATTTTTACTTTGAATATTATTGAAACTTTCTTAATTAAACTTTAATACTTCTAATTTTAGTTAAATAAAGTAGTTTTTAGCTAATTAAAGAAAATTGTTTTAAAAAATTAAAAATTTAAATGTTTTTGTTTTGATTTCTTTGTTTACAAATTTAATTATAAACAAATTTATGTTTACATTCAAATATTAAAAAATATTTGCAAAATTGTCACTTTAGAAACCAATTAAAGTAAAAAGAAATCATTATAAACTATTCTAAACTTTAATAACTTTATTTTAATAAAAATCAAAAGCTTCTAGTTGCTTTCTATTAAAAGTTTCAATATAATTTCTTCACCTTGATTTATTTCCCAAGAAATTTAGTCTCTTTCAATTTTTCTCAATGAATGGAAAATACGCGATTAGCATGAATGCGTTTGCTATTTGATCTGTCACTTAACAGACTATGAATATTTATAAAAGCAAAAAAACGAAAAAGACACAATAAAAGAGAGAGAGAGCGAAAATGTATATCGATGAACCTTTTGCTAATTCCTATGAATCAGAAGAAGTTGCAAAATACAATACAGAAGCATAGCACTTTCTACCAATACAGGCACAAGTGTTAAATGCATAAAACAAAGTCTGTATGTATACATATTAAAAAATTATTCATACACAATCACATGCCCAAAGGTAGTTATCGAATTTCTTATAAATCTTTATCGATTAACGAATATTTTACGATTGTAGAATTTATGAAATTCTTTTCGGTCACGCTGATACTTTATGATGTTCTTATTTTCTCTTCTGAAACGTGTTTCACATATATTAAAATTCCTTCACTTCTTCGATATCTCGTTTTTATGCTGCTGCTGCTGCTGTATAAATAAATCACACATAAGTTATTTACTCTCACTACCAAATGGCACAGTAATATTAACTTTTTTTTTGCTCATGCTGCACTTACATACATGTCTCTTTTCTTCTCTTTTCTCAACTCACTCACACTCGTCGTATGTCTCTCGCAAGTGAGCTCTTTGTCGTATTCAGTTGTCTTTGAGATCGCGACAAATGAACACGTTAAAATATAAATAAAAAAATTTTTTTTCGCTCATGCTGTATTAAAGTGAAAAGCATCTGCATTTAGTGCCTTCTTTGTGTTATTTGCTACTCTCGATGCTGAGCGGAATTAAGTAAAAAAAAGTTAATTGAAGAGAAAAAGTTGATTGAAATAGACGACGACAAACATACACACATTTTTTATCTCACTTAAATCACGCGGCACTCGGGGTTGCTCTGCTGCTTGAGTGAAAAAAGAGAATCTTAGATGTTTGGAATAAAATAGCGACTGAAGAGCGATTTGACTCAAAGTCATCGCTTGACCATCGAAGAGAAAAGATCTCGAATGAAATAAAAAGTATTGCGGTTGTGCATGAATATTATTATTATAACAACTAGTTCATATCGCGTAGTGAAATAAAGAGTGTGCAGATATAAAAAAAGAAGTGAATTTCATTAATAATAATAATTTTTCTTTCTTTATTTTTTAAAGTAATTTTTTTCATTATGTAATAGAAATTGTTGAAAATTAAAATTCAATATATTGAGATTATTGCACATTTATTTATAATAAAAATTTCTCAATTTTATTGACGAGTTACTGCTGATATTGACAGAAGAAAAAAAGCGAAAATTATTACTTTTTTTTACTATTCCCGTTATATATACCATGATTTCTACAAATACATTTACTTACTAAAATAAAGTATTGTAAAAGGTTTCGCTGAAAGAAAAATTACCGGAGAATATGAAAAAGCCACAAATATTCATTGAAAGAGAAACATACACAATAAATACATATATATAAGCACAACTTTACTTTAAGATGATCTTAACGAAAAAATATATTGTGCAGAGAGAAAGAAAGAAAAGAAACATTTGCGTGTACTTTCAACCCAACAAAACCTGCAGAAAAAAGAAGTTCTTGATTAAAAGAAAAAGAATATTTTTTGCTTGCAAGGCATACATCTCATTTTATTGACCAATTTGCATAATTAAGTACACGCAGAAAAAATAGCTCGAATATTACGCGTGAGAAAATTATTAAAAAATGTCGCATGTTTTACAATATTTTTCACTCCCTTCATTCACAACAACATTCCATAAATTGCTTAAAGAAATGATGAAAACACACCTTTAAATGTATTTCGAGAACTATGATGTCAGTTACTCAATTATTATTATCTTTATTCTTCTTCTCTTTTTCATTACTTCCATTAACTTTACTTGACTGACTGTTTGTGTATAAACAATTTTTTTTTATATTTTCTGCATACTCAAATATCAAATAAAGAATTATTATTATTCATATGGACAAGAATTTGCTTTAAGCTTCATTTTCTCTCTCTTTCTTCTATAAATTTAGTTTACTTTATTAAAAATATTTATTCTCTTTAGTTAAGAAAAAAAGACAAGTTTAATGCAATATTTATTAGTTCACATTTGCTATACTGCCCTGCTTGATTTGTTCTCGAGAATATTTCCATATGAATATGAGTCAGCAGTATCAAGCAACAATTTTATTATTTTTTATCTGTCACACAACAACTCACAATTTCTATAATTTAATGGAAATTTTTACTTTTAAAAAAAGAAAAGATTTATTATTATTATTATAATAATTATAGAAGAAATATCTTTTGTCATATATTAATGAAAGTGAAACAAAAGAAAAAAGACAGAAGGCTGAATGTATGATAAAAATCAAAAGACACAGAGAGAGACAGAAAAAAACTGTTAGTTCCACATTTACTCTTGTTGTGATCAATGTATCTTGCCATCTAACATCTGATAAATATCAGTGTGTATAAACAGCAAAAGCAACAGCAGCAAAATTAATCTTGTGCAACAATTTTTTTATCGTTGTTTGTGAGAGAGTGAAAAACTATGCTAAGTTATTAACTGCAATCATATATATGTGTGTTGTTGTTGAAAATAAAAACAAAATTTTACAAGTAGAAAAAGTTGAAGAAGAGAAAAATGTCCACAAGTCTGCCAGTAGTTTGGTGTGCAGATCGAAATTCGGTTGACAATAAGCCGACTGCTTTTGCATTGCAAGGTATACATTTGCAAGGAAATATAAGTGAGCAACATGTGCTTGCTGTACGTGAACTAATAAATGCAGCATCTGAAGGACGACTGCTTTTACCGTGCTTGCCAGCTGATGGTGGTGTTGTTGTTTTAAGTTGTGGTTCTGGGGTAGGAAGTTTGATAGTAAGCAGTAATGAGAATGAGCTAAAGGAAACGATTATTACTGCAAAAGACGACAGTGAAAAGAAAACTGATGAAGAGCGACCTATTTTCAAGTGCAAATCTAATGAAGTGCTGTACGAGTTTCTATGTTGTGCTCGATGCATGAATGAGGGAACAAAGTGCACAAATAGAACTACGCAAAATTCAAAAATTATTGAAAAATATTTGGATGCAAAAATAAATGCTGGACGTGCGATGAGACGAACTGGTGGTAATAATAATCATAGACCATTAAAACATCGTCGTCGAACAAATATGAAAAACTCATTTAAAAATGAAAAACGTTGCGTAAAGAGATTTCAGTCGTCTACTGCAAATAGCAGCAACATTCCGCTTCCGATTTATGCTACAATAAACAAAAGAGAAAAATCGAAAAATTGCGAACGCAAGATAGACATGAAAGAATCGACAAATGTAAAATCTGACGCAATAGCGACTACTGCAGTAGCTACTGTTGATATAGCTCAATTTTCATCAACAATTCATGAATCATTTAGAAAAACAAGTTTTGATTCAACGTGCACAATAAGTTCAATGGATTCTGGCTTCATTGAAATGCAAAATAAAATTGAACAGGCAAAAGGTTTAAAAGCTCAAAAGCTGCCTTTATCAGAGAATGTTGTCCAAATTAAAGTCGACCCGCCGAAAAATAAAATAAATCAGCAGCAAGAAGAAGAGGAGTTGGATCAAGTTGATAATTCAAAAAATGCAACTACTGCAACGTGGAATCGATTGACAATTCCGCAGCAGTCACGAAATCGTAGAAAATCATATGAGGAATTTAAGTCGCTATTTTGTGATCAAAAAACTTCAACATTGTTGTGTGTGAATGATTCGAAAAGTTTGAGTAAATCTCGTCGTAAGTCATATGAAGAATTTAAGTCTGTTACAAATAATGATAATAGTAATATTAATAATAAAACTTGTGATGAAAAAGAAAATAATTCTAGTGGAAATGAATTGACAAATATGAGTAATTTCTTTAGTCGTATGAGACGAGGATCAAAAAGACATTCACAAAAGAGTAACTCGATTACATTGAACAATAGTAGCATTAACAAAAAGTCAATACAAGAACAGCAACAACGTGATATTGCAGAATTTACTATTTATGATATTTTACGTAAAAATGATAAGAACAACAAATTAGAAATAACAACAGAAAATAAAAGAAATTATGATAAAAATCTTGAATTATTTGAAAGTCATTGTGGGACAATATATGAGCACAACAAAGAAGGCGACAAAAAGTATGATAAGTATATGACATACGGAACACTCTATGAAATTCTACATAGGAAGAGCGATGAAGGTGATTTGTTTGATCGTAAACGAACTTTCTCGGAAAAATACTCAAATAAGCAACGAATTAATTATGATATTATCAAGTCATCAAAAGCAACTACTGCTGAAAAAGCGACAACAATTGAAAATACTAATCGACTGCTCAAAATAAAGTTTAATAGTAATAACAGCAACTCTAATGTCACTGACATGCACGAAGAAAATTTAAATTCATCAAGCACAAGTGCTTCAATGAAACAAGGAAGTTGCAGTGCGAATAATAATAATAATCAATTATCAATAACATCAGTTAATGGCAACAAGCAGTTGTCAACTATTTACGATATTTTACAAACGAAGAAATTAGAGACAAATATATCAACGATTCAACCAAATAAAAATCGTTTCTTGGTTCGTAAAATTACTGAGGAAGAACTTTTTGAGTTTCAAAAGGAAACTGATGAAAGCACAACAAACACAAGTGCTTGTAATAACAATGAATTAGACAATCTTATGTCTACTACTACTGCCAGTGCTAATGACTCAACAAATGCGGATGAAATAAGTGCCAGTAGCGATCACTCGAAGAGACAAACGAAATTGCGTCGATTCTCTAATATTTTATCATATTCTCCGAAAGCACTTCATGAGCATGATTTGATGAAAACACTCGACACGACTACAACTATTGATGAAATTAAAGCTGAATTGAAAATTGACGAAATTTATTCGCGTTTAAATCGAACAACAAATGGCAACAATGAAGCGACATGTGCCGATCACTTTCAACCACAATTAAATAATTCTCACCAACAGCAACAGCATCATCATCATCATCAACAACAGCAACAATTGTTATCAACACAGCATCAAATTTCAATTAAAAATAATGGATCAATTTACAAGAGCAATTCACTCGATATGCTCGCAACGACAGAAGAAAATCAAGAATTTTCTATTAAACAGAAGCCATTTCGTAAAATATCAGTTCCGGCTCATTTGCCACCAAAAGTTCTACCCAAGAAAAGCACGAGGCGTCTGTCAGAATTTACTCGTGGAGAATTTCTAAATGAAAAATCGTGAGTATTTATTCAACAGAATGCGCAATATAATAATGGGAAAAAGAGATGGGAAGGAAATTCTTTAGATAATCTTCATCCTCTATCGTGATAACATTGATAATTCATATTAATATAACACATATGAAAGTCTCTATCTTTCTTTCTCACTTATTCACTGCCATTAAGCTATTAATGTCTATACATGAATGTTAAAATATAATAAGATTAACGGATCTATTTAATGACGAATATTGTTGCTAGTGAAAAAGAAAAGAGAAAGAAAGAGTTTATGCCAAAGGAGAAAGAATTTATTGTTGATGATGAATAAAACAGTGGCGTCAGACAGACAGCTCTACTACTACTCGTGAGCGGTGTGTTTTTTTTTATACCAGCATTCTTTTTTGAAGAGAGAAATTTCTCATCTACTACTAACTCTTCAAATTGTTTGCTGATGAATTTATAAATTATTTATGAGGAAAGCTTTTTGATGTTGTTATTTCTTTCTAGAAAAATACATATAAAAAAAAGATGTTTCGTGCATTTCCCCCCAATTTTCATTTCAATGCATTGCATCATATATCAAAAGATGATGCTCTGCTCTATTTCCTCAACATCATCATCATCATTTTGGTTTGATTTGTCGTTTTATATTTATGAGAAAGACAAAAAAATTTAAAGCATGTGTAAAACGAGAAAAGAAAAAGAAATTCCATATGATTATGTGACAACAGCAGCAGCAGTTGGGAATTCCATTAGTAAAGCATATTAGTTCCTTTTTTTGTGATGCGGCTTACAAGAGTGTTGCTTGTTTTATCTATTAATATTAATGATTTAAAAAAAGTTTTTTTTTACAACAATGTTGATTCTAATTTGATAGAAAAACTTTTTTTCTTAGCCTTGTGCATTATCGAGGTCGAAAAAGAGAAGAAAAAAAAAAGTTTCACACATCCGATAATGAATATTGACACATGTTACATAATCAGTTAACTAAAATAAAAATTTATTAGAGAATTCGACTCTTTTTTTTTTTTCGTTCATTCATTCACGTTTGTTGTAACAGTGGATGAAGGAATCAATTTGATGATAGATGATGCAAGATAAGAGAAAAGGCATGAAATAATTACGTTGCTTAATTATTATTTATTTGCCTGAATTATCGATAATTAGCAATGTCGTGATGTTGTATGGAAAATAAGAGATATACAGCATCTAAAAATAAATAAGTTTTCCATATTGAAATGCTTAAATCAACAATCAACTCAGTAATTAAAGATGTCGGGCTCCAGCATGACAGTCATATGGAGACACAGAAGTTTAAAAAGCATTTTTCACATTTCATCTATATGGGCAACAGGTTGAAATTCATCTGCATTTCTATACAACAAAAATACAACATGTTTTATTTTAACCATCAATTTAGTTAGACATTTAATTATATTATTGCCTATTAGATTTGTTTACAGCTTCAGAGACTGAAGTTATGTTGTCTTAACACACAAATCAACCATTCCATAATAGGATCTTCTCTTTCTTACTCAGTGTGGTACTTCAATTCAATGCGAACTCGTTGTCACTTTCAATTCATAAAGGTGTCAATTAAATCAGTTATTTAATGAAAGTTGTGTGTGAAAAAAAGAGTCAGACTCATTTACTATATGTCTACATTTTTTCATATTAAAATGAGATGACTAAAAGCTTAATCACGGCAAAATATAGTGAAATTAAAAAATCAATTATGTGTCAATAAAAATGTGATTACGTTGATGAATTTTTTTTCTTTTTTCTCTCTTATTACTCTTAATCGTCGACGACGGCTGCTGTTGTGAATGATGATTTTTTTAAAATTTATGCAATGGCAATTTGATCATCGATGTCATGTTATTATTTTTTGTAGCATGGCGCCTCATCAAGAGAAGAGAGATAGAAATTTTTTTTATTTATTTATTGTACCCGATTATAAACATTGAAGACAGAAAAGTTAATTTAGAGTGAGGAGAAAGATGAAAAATGGACTGCAACATGTGATAATAAATGGAAAATCATTTATTTAAATGTTCGCTCTCTTTCTTGCTCATATACACAAACATACATTGGTTACATGCTTTTGCTTGTTGTAATGTGTGTGTATGCCATTAAAGAAACATATTTGTAACCTGCTACTGGAATATTTCGCATGGATGAATGAAACATTGTTGCCTGGTTTGTTGTCGTCGTCGTTACATTCTCTAAAAATATTTATTACTGTTTAGGGTATTTTTAACGCATTTTCATCCATTAATATTGAAAATTTTCTTTTTTTCAATTTAACGGTTTTTTGAAATTTAAATTAATGCTTTTGTTAACGTTATTGAAAATTGAAGATTTTTCTAAATTTCTTGAATATTAATGACTTAAAAGGTCTTCTAATAAGTATTTCAATTACAAAATGTATATTTCAATACATTCTAGTCAAAGTGAATCATAAAATGTTATAAAAAATGCGCTAAAACAAAAAAACTTGAATATGACAAATATTTCTGATATTTTTCCTCTCTTTTTCCTTCATTTTATGCCTCGACTGTTTCTTTTATTGTTATTTATTGTATTGTTATGTACACACGTTCTTTATTTTTACATTTATTCATAATAATTCACATTGCACAGCTGATGAACGAACGCATACATTCACATATATGTAATGAAATGTGCAAGCGAATGAATATAGATGAGACAAAAAATAAATGACAATAATCATGGGCGAAACTTAAAATGCAGTTAAATTTTTTTTCAACATCACGTGAATGCATCAGTAAAACAGTAGCTTGCATTCAATAAACACTTTTTTTATTATTATGCATTTGACGAAGTCTCTTTTGGGTAAAATTTATTATGGCCATAAATATATGTTTTCACATTCATGATCATTTATTTTTTACTAATTGTCATGACAGTAGCTGACGTCTGCCTCTATGGCAGCAGCATGCAGTCATAGTGCGAAATTTCTTGTGTACGCGCGTCAAATGTCATAAAATTCTTCTTGTGTCGGGCGCCAAACAACAGCTTTTTGCATTGATAATTTGTCGATGAATTAAAGTTTAATAATGATGAGAAATATCTCTCGCTATAAAAAAAATGCTGATGGCATTCAATTCGTAGAAATTAATAATTAAAATTGCAAAAAATTCCAACGCTACACACATACACCAATAATTGATGATTGCCTACCATTGCAAGCTTTATGGAATTTTTAACTTTGTCTGTCGCACGCTTTGCATAATTTGTGATGTGGATTTTTTTTTGCATGAAAATAATAAAGAGAAAAAAAGTTCATGATAACCAGAAATATGTTTTGCTATTGCTTACATGCAATGATGATGTAAAAATGTGTGTCTATGCGTTGATTACATGTCTAAAAATAAAATACGGTACAAGTTTTTTTAATTTCACCAATAAAATTATCGATAATAAAAATAAAAACTTTCCTTCAATCAAAGGTTTTTTACAAGTTCATTCATTGATATCTTTGGATTTTTTTCACTCTCGCTTGCTCACTTACTGCACAAAATTGCAGTTTATGATTTTTTTCAAAAAACCTCACCTTTACTTTTTTTGTTCTGGTACAATTACTCATGCCAAATGCTTACTTGTTATGCACACACAGAGTATTCATTTCAAGGACAATTAAACATTTTTAGAAGTGCACTTGAACACTTTTTTGGTTCACTTAAATTGCATAACTCACACAATTGTCGTTGTCGTGCAATTTTTGACTTACTTATTATGTCTCTGTATGTGTCAATGACTCTTGTTAATAATTTATGAGTCAGATTGGGAGAACAAAAATTCATTTTCCTTCAATTTGGTATATTTTTTTCTAATCATAAAAGAATTTCAATAATAAACAACAAAGTAATAAAAAATGAAAATAGACACAAAATTATACCAACATAATAAGTAGAAATAGTTGTTTATAGAGAGAAGAAATTACACCGGAAATGCATTTTTTTACAGTGAAATAAAAACAAATAAATGAGCTAATAAACCGTCATCACTCATTCATGCATGCATTGGTAAATGCAACAAAATAGTTTTGTTCCTCACTACTTAGGTTTGTTAATAAGATTGTAATCCTAATATGTATATATACAAAATGAAGAAGAGGAAGAAGAAAAATTATTTTATTTTATATCACTGCATTTTGATGTGTGATTATTTATTTCCAATAGGAAAAATGTTATTAACCTTGCGAAGGCTACAACGATTGATTTTTTTTATGATCGTTCGAGACCGGTAAAAAATATTTTATGATCGACACTTTGAGGAAGCGTTTCATGCATTTAGACTATTTCATTGAATGTATTTACGATATGATATGTAGAGAGAGATGCTAAATGCTAGTAATAAGGTCGGGGACAAGGCAAGCACAGTGTTAAATGAATTTAGGGTAATAGTAGCAATTAGTACTGGAATTTGTAGCCTGAGCTACTTTATGACGTTGTTATGCATTAATACAGCTGCTACTGCTGCATCTACTTCTATTGCTGCCTAGAAGAGAAAGAAATGTCTTAATGCATCATGAATGAATGAGATGAAAGTACACACATATTGCAGTCGTCGTCTCCATCTCCGTTGTCGTGTCATGATCAGTTGTAATGTGTTGAGAATGGAATTATTAAATTGATGATTTTAATTATAAATCGCTTTGACCCAAATAACAGTTTCTTTTCTCATTTGTGCACTTCTATATTTTTTTTTTATTTATTTTTCACTATCTTTTTTGCTCACTTTCTGCACATTGAAATTGAAAATTAAACGTGATTGAGTTACATAGTAGGAGAATAATTTAAAGGAAATTAGTGCAATTTCATGATTTAATGCGCATTTTTTCAAGTCCTACAGATATTCTTAATGAAGAATTTATTATTTAACTGACTTATTAATTTTGAAATACTGAGATGACTTAATTTTATTATTTATGTTTTGAATATTTTATTTAAATAAATTTCTAATTTATCACTAATAATATCAAATCAGAATAATGAAACACATTTCTTTATAATAAATACTTTCATTCAAAATAAATTGCAAGGCTTAAGCTTTTGTATTTTGTAAAATGCCAGTCAATGTGAATATTTTAATCCTTTTATTTTTTATAGTTTTGCTAAATAAATTAATCAGAACAATTTAACATTGGTTATTATATTTAATCACACACCTATTGGGATTAGGACAGAAAGAAAGCTCTTTTGCTCAGTTTAATTAGTAATCATTAAAATGCATGCAATGATATATTGGAGTTAATAAAATTATTGTATGATATACCTATAATTACTCATCTGTTTTGCCAGTCATTGCGCGCAAAAAAAGAAATTTAATTACATTGGATCGTTTATGAAAAAAAAAATTAAATAAAAATTGAATTTGCATGAAAAATGTGCTTCTTTACAACTGCTGCGTGTGATGGGTGATAAAAAATAAATATGCTATGCTACCAACATCCCGCATTCCAATATTGATCGAAACACAAACTCTCTCGCGCATGAGAGAAGAATTTTCTTTCTCTCTCTCAAATTAATAAAATTATCTGTCCATGTAGTCGACAGATTGATGAAAATAAAATAAATGTAAACATTCCAAAGAGTCGCGACATCGCAATGTTTGAGATGTTTTCTGTTGTTGTTTAAAAGAAGACGTGAGCGATAGAGAGAGAGAGAAGTAAATTTTCTCTATTAATTTATGTTAATAACATTTTTTTTCTTCTATAAAAGAGATGCTGCCGCACAGCCGACTATTTATAATGATAATGGCAATAATAATAAAAATAAAAATAAAAGTAATATTGAAATCGAAATTTGTACTATTGTTGAGACAAGCAGTCATTTCTTTTAATTGACTGAATGATCTTTGACCTACATAGAGAGCTAGACTGATGATGCGAATAAAAAAAATTTCACTTACACTCACTTTTTTTTTATTTTAACAGATGGTATTTCCGTAAAATAAAGAGAATAGAAGCAGAAAAGAAGCTGCTTTTGCCTGAAAATGAGCATGGCGCTTTCTTGATTCGCGATTCTGAGAGCCGTCACAATGATTATTCATTATCAGGCAAGTTGTAATTTAAGGAGAGTGAAATTAAAAAGTCATTAACAATAAATACATTTTATATCTATAGTAAGAGATGGAGATACCGTAAAACATTACAGAATCCGTCAGCTTGATGAAGGAGGCTTCTTTATAGCGCGTCGTACAACATTTAGGTAAATTGCTTTCTCTTATATGACGATTGCATGCAATAACTTTTTTTTATTCCTTCAATATAAAATGTAGAACACTTCAAGAACTTGTGGAACATTATTCAAAAGATTCTGATGGTTTATGTGTGAATCTCTGCAAACCATGTGTCCAGGTAAATAAAAAAGCTAAAGAATTTTTACTGTTTGCTGTGTAAATATTTATATAAATATTATACGACTTACTTACTTACTTGATCATTATCTCAACACATTTTATAATTTCAACATTGCGTAAACCCATTTACTTTACTTATTCTTTATTATTATTAAATCATCATCATAATTTATTCTGCAAAGTCTCTCATCTCATTTCTTCTTCTTTTTTTCTTCTCTCTTTTCTTTCATTCTATCAAACACAATATCACAATCATCTTATCTCACTTATTAATTAATTATTGAGCTTTATTTAAAACAATTGCAACTTCCTCATTTATTACAAAAAAAATTAATTATTAATAAATTAATGACATGCACAATTCAATTGATGGAATTTTCTCTCTTTTTCTTTTTTTTTCCTTCCTCTTTTCCAAAATATAAAAATTTAAATTTTTTTAAAATAATCTCAAACATTGAATTTCAAATTTGATCAAAATTAAAAACAAAATAAAAAAATTGCAATGTTTTAAAATAAAAAATTAAAAAAAAGACGAGCAGTTACATGTTTGAGGTAGGATTTCTTTATTTTAAAACACACACAAACAAAAAAAGTTTTTTTTAATTAATTAAATTCTGTTCGGTTATTAAAACAATTTCTGTTAATTATTCATTTAAAATTTATAATTACTACAATATAAATAGTTGAAAAACCTTAAAAAAAATAATAGATGTTCATTGCACCCATTTTAATGGCATAATAATGGCTATTTTTATGATTACAATATGTTTCATGTTTGTGCTACATCGTATTTTACACACAGACACATACGAAAATTCACCACACAAAAATAATTTATACGAATTAGTGCAAAAAACATTTTTTTCATTCATTAATTTAAATATATGTGTGTTCATTAAATCACAAAATTCTTCCTCTTTCTCTATCTATCTATGAGAAACGATTATGCAAAAACAGAGCTAGAAATATTCTATCTAGACTTCCTCATGTACTATAATAAATTGCAGTAAAGGACAATTTAAATGTGAATAACTAAATTATTACTGTTATTTTCTATCTCATTTCTCCCTCACGAAACATCCATTTTTATCAATCTTTTACAATCTTTTTTCTCCTACTTATTTTACCTACATTTCTTCCTATACTGAGTTTTTTTAATTAATTATTTATTTATTGATTTATTTTTATTGTTCAATCTCCTCCTTCTTTATATTTTTCTCTCTCTCTGTCTTTTTCTTCTCCACTCTTACCCACAATACATTTGAGTTAAGTGTTGAAATTAATAGCTCTTTCTTTCCCTTGTGAAATGTGAAACAACCACACATATTAAATTTAATACAAGAAATAATAGAATAATTTTATCATTATTTTGTTTAGAATATCAATTTAATATGATTAATTATAGATATTTGTGTACATTATTATATGTTCTAATTTAGATAAAATTCAATTCATTTGTTTACAAATTTTAAAAACACAAAAATCCATACAAAATCTCCTTCTAATAAAGTTTCTTTTCATAAATTACTATCAAGTTGTAATATTTATAAAGTCTTATCGATGTTTTAGTCACTTTTACATGAGTTTTAGCACTTTAAATTTAGAATTTCTTGCAAAATTCTATTTTTGTTTACAAACAATTTTGTCATCTAGGAAAAAATTTAAATATTTTTATAACAGAAAAAAAGGTTCTATTATTTCTTGAACTAAATTTTATTGCATGTAACAATCTTCCTCTGCGTTCATTTGATAATTTCAAGAAAAACTCCCCTAATAACTCAAACATTTATTTTTATTTCTTTTGTGTGCACAGATTGAGAAGCCAGTCACCGATGGATTGTCACATCGCACACGTGATCAATGGGAAATTGATAGAAATTCATTGAGATTTGTAAAGAAACTCGGATCTGGTCAATTCGGTGATGTATGGGAAGGATTATGGAATAATACGACGCCAGTCGCTATCAAAACTCTCAAGCCGTAAGCAATGCGATAAATCAGTAATTGCTCAGTGAAATTGAAATTAATTTTTATTCAATTTATAGAAATTCAATGGATGCTAAGGATTTCCTGGCAGAAGCACAAATCATGAAGAAATTAAGGCACAGTAAGTTGATTCAGTTGTATGCTGTTTGTACGCTAGAGGAGCCAATTTACATCATCACTGAATTAATGAAACACGGATCATTGTTGGAGTATCTGCAAGGTAAGAAGTAATTTGATACTCGGTTGTTTTGCTGCCGCCAGCAACATTGTATGAATGCTAATGATTCTCATTTTTCTCTTCTACTCTATGCTGATTGAATATCGATTGATTATATATAGGCAAAGGACGAAATCTAAAACTTCCACAATTAATCGATATGGCTGCACAAATAGCTGCTGGAATGGCATACTTAGAATCACAAAACTATATACATCGTGATTTGGCGGCGAGAAACGTTCTTGTTGGAGATAATAATATCTGCAAGGTACTTACATTTTCAGTTCAAAGAAAATTTTCTTATGTTTACAAAAAGTCTCTGCTTGCTCATTAAAAGACACTTTTTCTTCTTTCCTTCTCTTGTGCTGCTTCTATTTAGATTGCCGATTTTGGTTTAGCTAGGTAAATAAATATACACAACATTAAATGAAATGAATTACTTAATTATTTAAATTTCTTATTTTCCTACCCCAAAAAAGAGGCTTATGATTAATTGAATGAAAAATTTTTGTGTTTACTTATATTTTCAACAGATTAATTAAAGAAGATGAATATGAAGCTCGTGTTGGTGCGAGATTCCCAATAAAATGGACCGCCCCTGAAGCTGCAAATTACAGTCGATTCTCAATTAAATCTGACGTATGGAGCTTTGGTATATTGCTTACAGAATTAGTGACATATGGTCGATTACCTTATCCAGGTGAGATTTGGGAAATTTATTAGCAATTGTGTTGTCAATAAAAAAAGAAACTTTAATTACTTTTTTTATGTATCGATTAGGTATGACAAATGCCGAAGTACTCAGTCAAGTTGAGCACGGTTATAGAATGCCAATGCCACCTAACTGCACACCTGCGTTATATGAAATTATGCTTGAATGCTGGCATAAGGTAACATATTCTCTCTCATAAAAACGTCATAATTAATGTTCAAGAAAAACTAATTTATTACTTTTCTTCTTCTTCTTCTTCTTTCTTTGCTATCTCATAAAAGGATCCAATGAGAAGACCAACATTCGAAACATTGCAATGGAAGCTTGAAGATTTCTTCACTATGGACCAAAGTGATTATAAAGAAGCACAACCATATTGATTGACAACCGACGACGCTTCTACATATGGCACAACACAAAGTGTTACAAATGAGAAGCGTGGTGGCGGAAAAAATAAGAAAAATAAATAAGCAAAAAAAATCATCTCACTACCACCTCTACCCCACAATACACACAAGTCTAACAATTAAATATTAATTTTTTTAGCAAGATGGACAAGATAATAATCTTTTAAGTATAATTATATCATTATTACTTATTATTATACAGCATCAAAATAATTCCAAGAACAACTTTTTAATTTTTTTTCAAGTCAGTGTTCAAAAAAAATGATAAAAAGAAGAGACGAATATAATGATAATTTCTAGCTTAATGTATTTTACGATGAAATGACGCATTTTTCAGTAGCCATTTTTTTAATGAGAAAGACGATAGTCAGCAGAGTTCCAAACTTATTCCATTCAATGACAATGTCGCATTTTCGATTATAATAATTAGATTTTTTCTCTCTTACATGATGGGAAAAATGTTTCATAACTGGTATAAAATTTATTTTTTATAAATCATTTTATTTTGTTAAAATTTATGACAGTTATAACAGTTATAAATTTTGCTATAATTTTTTTATAGCATTTAAATATTTATAAAATTGATTTTAAAAAGACAAATTTATGCCAGTTATAAAATATTTTTCACACTCTTACTCTCTGAGAATCACTTTTTTTATTTTGCGAATACAGAGAACAGCATGTAAATATTAAAGTTGTTAGTTGCTTCAATATAAATATTATACATAAAAAATATATGTGTATGGTTGAGTATCAGTAGAATGATGGATTATATATAAATATAATGCAATGTAATTAGATAAAGAGAGCGAAGCAAAGAAGAGAAAAAAAGAAAGAATGATTGAAAAGGAAAAAAAGATGAAAAGGAAATTATGAAATTAAGATTAGTATAGATTTGAAGAGATTCTCGTACGCGCCAAGAAAGCAATTTCAATATATTAAATACGCGAGTGAGATGAAAAAAAAAATTCTCTAATGCGACAACAACAAGCAACTGCTAACTTAAAATAACGACAGAGATTAAATAGAGTTTTAATTATCAACGATTATTAATAATAAACGGTATTGATAATAATGTAATGTATTGAGGAACATTTAAAATGATTGTAGACTTATGATAAATTTATTTTAAATTTACAGACTGATGAATCAATCATTATTTAATAAATTATAAAATTAATACAGTCTGTCATTTTCTAAATGTTCCTCAGAAAAAATCCTTTTTATTACTTTCTTGTGTTGTATAAAAAAAAATCCACTGCAATTGTTCAAAATCATTTCACATTCTTTTTAAATTAACTAAATCTTCTTCATAATTAACATTTATTTTAGCCTCAAACTTTTAAATTTTATTTTTTCATTATAAAGTTAAGAGCCATCCATTCATTCATCAATCCTTTTCATGTTCTTTTTCTACTTATTTTACCTTTCATACCCCACAAGCAAGTAAGCATCAAATTGTATGATTCTTTATATAGCTGTAATTATAATATTATTTAAATTAAAATCTTCGATAAGAGAAATAATAAATGTTTCCGATAAAGAAAATGAAAAATAGAAATTCATGAAAAATATTTTATAAAAATTTCAATAAATCTGAAAAATTTAAAATTCAAAAATAACTTTTTGACTTTTTTTTATCTTACAGAAATGTATTGAAAAATTCAATTTATTTCCCAACCAAAATCCTTTTTGTCTATATTGATTTCAAAAATCATCCATTGAGTGTCATGAAATTAAACATTTCTTCACGAAAGCACTTTTCACCTCACTCAAAAAAATGCGCTGATGTCACCCTTTGGGTAATAGTTATATCAGTTGTCCGTGACTAAGGTGTTTTCTTTTTTTGAATGCTGAAAAAGAAAAGAGATACGACAGCAAAAGCTGAAGAAAAGAAGAAAATTGTCACGACTTTCAAGTTGATTGATAGACTTCACTTTATTTTCTTCTCAATCTTTAAATAAACAACAACTATACAGAGGGGGGAAAATTTTCTTTTATCATCATCATTATTTGATTTTCAGGGAAGTGTATTTATAGGTAGTTTTATTTTATCTCAAGAAACAGATTTATGCTAGATGAATGAATGTGTGTATAAGTAATAAGTAAAAGTGTGTATTATTATGAAAAGACATTCGAAAGAAAGAGAGAAGGAGAAGGAGTTGTTGGGGTTAAAAGTACAATATTATCTAGGTAGATAGGATTTTGGTGTATGTACGTGTGAGTGTGTGATATGTCAGCAATATCATGCATCAACTAGAATAGTAGTTATAAGAGATATACCTTATATAAATTTATATGAATTCTCTTTGAGTGTTTAATTAAATATTTTCAACGTCTTTTGTGTGTAGATAAATTGAGATAAAGAACGAGAAGAGACAGATAGATTGAGAACGAGAAGGTAATTTTCATCTTTTTTTTTTTTTGTTCATTTAATACAATTTTCTACAATCTCTCCCCATCTAAAATTATCTTAACATTTCTTAGGAGAAAGTCAACTAAATTTTTCCTTCCTTCCATCTCTATTATTTATCAAGATGAAGACACTTTAAATAGTCTTATTTCATTCTAAAATTGACAATTTTTCAAAATAAAATTTTTGAAAATTTTGAAATGTTAACAAACAAATTTTTAAATTTGAAAATATTGGATTATCTCATCGGAATCGTCTTTATTCAAGTTGATTCGGTAAGAAATAGATTAATGAAGTAGAAAAAAATAAAATACTGTTAAAATTCTACTTCATATTTCAAATTATTCAAGAAAATTTAATTCTTTAAGGAATAACAATTTTGTTTATTGAATAATAAAAAGAATTTTCGTATATTTAAAGTGTTTTCACCTTGTTTACTTCTCTATGTGTGTTTTTTGTTCTTTTTTATGCACAATTCTCGTGTGACATTGTGCTTTGTTAGAAACATAAAATTCTATGTAAAATATTTGCTCTCTTCTTCTTCAACTTGCTCCGCTCTCTTTGTGTTTTCTTTCATTAAAATAAATTGCCATGAAGATCATTCTTATTTACATAAAATGTTCAGAGGGAATTTTTCAATACACACACAAAAAAAAACAAGTTTTTAAACTTCTTCGTAGTTCTTACATTCGGGAACTTTTGCACTCCATGTTCCATCACTTAAGCATTTTGGTCGCTGATCTGGTACTCCATCGTTCTGTGAATGGACGACAAAACCCTCTCGACATTGCACAGATAAATAATCCCCAGGATCGTAAAAGAATTTTAATGGAGCAATCAGTCCATTCATCGGGTCTCCTGGGTAGGGGCATTGAGCTTTGCCTTCATGAAACAATAAAAAACACATAAGAGGATGGAATGAGTCTTCTCAGTTTAAAAAAAAATGAGGGTTCTTCAGGGCATGATTCGTGTGTATGATTTATGTTTGATTTTGTATTCCAAATGCACACATGATTTAAAATGAAAGAAGCTTGATTGGGAATTTTATACTACTTTTCTTCTTTTTTTGGTCAGCAGCAGTACCAGCAGTTATGGTCTGCATACTTAATTACAATAACATTTATTATAAGTCAGTTACTCACTGTTGAAAAAGAAAGAGAAAAATTAAATTTCATATGTTAGAAAATTTATCAAGATTTACAAGCATATATTTATATTTACCAGATCGGTGCTGAATTAGACCAGAAACCTGCATTGAGTAAGTAAATAGTTTACATATGAATGGAATCCGATTAAAATTATGTTTACAAGCATAAACTTTACCTGTTTCTGTACACACAATTGACCCTTCACCTAAGCATA
This sequence comes from Polypedilum vanderplanki, assembly GCA_018290095.1. Classification (NCBI taxonomy): domain Eukaryota; kingdom Metazoa; phylum Arthropoda; class Insecta; order Diptera; family Chironomidae; genus Polypedilum; species Polypedilum vanderplanki. Next base: position 33,667,827 of record CM031380.1, on the reverse strand, counting down.
TGAGAAAAGGAAAGATAGAAGCAAAGAGAGTTGTTTGAATTGTAAACTATGTAGCTTACATTAAAATATAAGAAATATCAGAACATTTTCTTATAAAATTGCTTTTATTAATAAATATTATAGTGACTTTGCTTTATATTCAACTGTATTGATATCTTAGAATAAATACTATTGATGTACAGTAACTTTAAATCAATAATTTCTATTGAATTTCCTTTTTGAAAATTCTTTTGTTTACAAATAAAAAAATTCAAATTTTCAACCGTTAAATTTAATTTATTTTAAAATTTTCTATTATTTCGTGACATGATAGAGTTATGTATCTTTGATACCAGAAAATTTCGGATATTTTGTCAGAGAGAAAGAAGGGAGAAAAATTTACCTTGCAGCACGTGTCCTTCATTACAGCTAAAAGTCAACAAAGCGCCAACGGCATATTTTCTTTGACCAGCAAAAGCGGAAGTTGAATCAATTTTCCCATTTAGCGGTATTAGAGGTTGCTGACATTGAATTGCTAACGAGAGAATGAAAAAAGAGAGAAAAAAGGAAAAGTTTTTTCTTTTGCCAATTTTTTTTTCTTGTTCTAATTCCAATTTTAATTTGCCCAATATCGCTTATAGGAATTGTCTGAATGCGTAATGATTGAGGGGAGAAAAAGGGAAAGACAGGAAAGGAAAATAAAAGTTTTTCACACCTCTGCATCGTGGTAAATTTGGTGAACTCCAATGACCGCTTGCTAGGCATTCTAATGTTGATGGTCCACTGAGCTTATAGCCCCACGAACATGAAAATACAGCGCGTCCTTTAATGAAAAAAGAAGAGATGAAAAATTAAATTTTTGACAGGAAAGCTAAACCTCACCCCAAGCACTCGTATTCAATTCAATTAAACTCAAGTGAGGGTCTTCGAGATAGAGCGGAGGACATTGAATTGGTATGCATTGTGGCGGTGGATTTGACCAATTTCCTGAAGCAAGGCATGTAGCATTCTCTGATCCTTGTAGAATATATCCCATTTGACATCTAAATCATACCAAAAAACGAGAGAAAGTTGTAAAAAGAAAATATCTAATAATTTATGAAAAATCATCACCTATAAATGGCTCTCTGTCCAAGCTTAATGCCTTCCAATCTTAACGACAATGGCAAATTTGGCTCACTCATTGTGGGACATTGTGACACTAACGAAAGGGAAATTTATCAGATGATAGCAATCATTAGAGGAAATCGACCGTGAATAGGGGCAAAAGAACAGAAGCCATTGCTTACCGGCAACAATGATTGTGATGCTATTTGTCAATCCTCTCGGCGAAGCACAGGTATATGTACCGGAATCTTGCGGTTGTACATCCTTTATTGATAATCGATATCTCGATGCTTTCTCTTCGGGAACAGCAGACCAACCTACAACATACATATGTCAATGTAGGAAAAAGAACAAATAGAGAAAAATAGATTGTTATAAATTGCCATCCATTAGTTTCATGTGAAATAATTTTACCTGTTAGATATTGCCTGAACCATCCCGTCCATGTCCATTCCTTAGAACAAGAAAAGAATAAAATGAATTTGATTAATAAGTTAGAAGAAAATTCAATTAATCTTTAATTCTTAAGGCTTTTCCTTTCAGAAACATCAATTTTCTAGAAAGAATCTTTATTGTATTTGATTTCTTGTTTTTATTTTTTATTAATTCAAGCAATTACTTTAATCAAAATTATGGGCAATTCTCCGAGTGATAAAATTCTACAAAATCTTTCCTTTTTCATATTTCGCGTTAATTCCTTATTTTAAGATATTCAAAACAAAGTAGAAAGCTTTCAAAACGATGAATTTATCATATAAATTGATTCTAAATGCTCTAAAGTGTTTATTTTATCTGATATTTAAGTTTTAAAAAGTGTCATTTTGTTTCATCGCTCTATTTTTCTGAGCAATTTTCGCGAAAACTCACTTATAAGCTACTTAAATCTCCTTCTGATCAGTTTTTTATCAACTAGAATACATTATTTATCGTTTAAAGTATGATCTGAAGCTTTTAATCAATAATTTAGAGAGAAAATTAGTGTCACTTAGTTTCATCGGTACATTTTTTTGTAGAAATTGTTTTGATTTCTACAAAACTTTATTGACAAATAACTCGCAAATTAATGATTCATTCTCGATAAATCTCTTTATACACGTTATTTACATGCTAATAATTCGAACAAGAATTGGCTATATTCAGCAAAATGAAGAAAAAAAGCGAAATATTGAAAACAAAATTCACGAATTTTGAGCAATTTAAATTTTTTTTTTTGAAAAAATATTTAAAAAAAGATTTCTGCGCAATATCAGATTTTTAATAAAATTTTTAAGAGCTTGAAAAAGTTGGCTCTTAATTAAATAAAAGCTGTTTCATAGAACTCTTTTAATTGCAAATTGCAAGCTTCATAATTTTGCATTTTCTCCACTTTTTTGTGCTTGATAAAAAGGTAAATAGCAGTGTATTTTTAGCTTTAAAAGTGAAACTATGATAAATTAAGAGTGAGCTTTCTGCATTATTAAAAAAAACATTTTGATGAAAAAATTAAATCAACCATAATTTTATATATTAAAGATTTTATTAGAGCGTGAAAAATTTTAAATTTATGCATAAATAAATAATAAATGAGGGAAAAATGCAAAAAAGCTTTAGCAAAATTATTGATTTTGAGAATATTCTAAAAATATCTTACAGGGCTTCCTTTTTTCCTTGGATACATGCAATCAAGATGCAATGTGCTACCAGGTAAAACAGCTAATAATCCAGATGGCTCATAGCTAGCACTGCCAACGCCAACTTTAATACGAATTGATGGCGGGCTGTCGTCGGAATAATTTGTTAGAAGAGTCGTTGGAACACACGTTGGAAGTTTGGGAGCCCAAAGACCATTGCTGCATAAAACTTTTGCCTCACCAACAAGCTTATAGAGACCCAAATCAGCACATCGAGCTTGTAACGTGTGTCCATGAGGCAAATCCCAATTGAGTGTCTGTGAAAATTATTTCAATTAAAATACAAAAAAAGAGAAATTTTCAAATAAAACTTTGGCAAAATACTCACAACTGAAACATTTTTGTAGCTTAATAAAAGATGTGGTGGAATGTGATCAACAACACAACGTTTGTATAATGGTTCAAACTTTAATTGCCCCGATTCATCTTGATTCTCGGGTGGTGCTGCACATAATGGTCCTTGCCACAATCCATCAATACATTTTATCTTACATAATCTATGTGTACCGAGCGGACCAACTTCAGCCGGAAAGCGCACTTCCGCAACTTCCCTGTATAATTAAATTCAATTAGGCGGAAAGTTTTTGTGACAAATTGAATTTAATTTCTCCTTGTCCTTTTTTTCCTTTTTCGATCTTTTACTTACCTAAATTGTGCTTGCTCTGGTGGTTCATCAATTTCTTCACTGTCCTTTTCTTTCTCTTTTGATACGACTCCTTCTTCTTCAGAATCTGGACCAAATTGTCCATCATCTTCTGGATTTCCATGCTGTTTACGTCCTGATGATGTCTTTTTAGAATCCGACGATGATTTAGGCCGATTTAATGCTGATGTTGTTTTTCCTGCTAATACGTGGTATGCACTTAGCCAAAATCATTTATTATTTTTGTATTAAACTCACCAGACTTTCTTTTAACACGTGTTTTGCTACTTTTAGAGATTATATCACCCTCATGAAATTTATTCTTTGCCTCGAGTTCTCTTAATTCTTCTAGAATGTCTTCAAGGTCATAGAGATCTAAATCTATGAATGAAAATAAAATATGTATAAATAAAAGTAGGTGAATATAAATATAATATAAGTAAGGTTGTGTGGCAAAGTACAGAGTAAAATAAATTTATAAAAGGCGAGAATGAAAAGGAAAAGTGAGAAAGGGATTACAAGCTACTAGCAGCAATAAAAAGGGAAAGAAAGTGATAAAAATAAAAGTAAAATTTACCATCATTTTTATTGTTGCTATTGTGCAATCTTTCAGAATTGCTTGTACCAGTGAGACTACTACTGCGTATTGTATCATTCACATTGAAAATGTTTTCTATTACTTCAGATGGTGAAAAGATTTCATCTGACATAAATATTTCATCATCTTGATAATCAATGCTTCGTTTTGTTAGCATTCTTTTTGGCATTTGCTCTTGTTCATTATTATGTATTGTCTTTAACTTTCGATAATGATTTCTTTTCGCACGTCGTGTATTATGATGATGATGGTGATGATGAGAACTTTCCGGATGATAATGTGGCGTATCTTTAACCATCCAATCTTCAAACCAATATGGATTCTCTTTTGCCTTCAGTACATCCTTTTGAGCAGTACTCTTATCAATTTGTTCACTTACTATACTTCCGGTCTTATCTTTTGTTGCCTTTCCATCGACAAATTCCAAATCGTGCGCTGTAAAATCTTGCGGCAAATAAAGCGTCGTCGTTTCAAAAGTTACAAATGGCTGTTCAGTTGTTGCCTGCTTGCCTTTGGGACGTGAAACCTTAAAATCGGGTGGTGCGCATCCAGTTACGGCTTCTGTTGAAAAAGAATATTAAAATAACAAACACGAAAAAGTTTTAGTAAAAAATAAAAGTGAGAGAGTGAAGTAAAACATGTTGTACAGCTCATTGTGTGTGTCAGTGTACATTGTACAAGTACGAACATTGAAAGAGAGAAAGAGATACAGTTTAAATTAGAATGATTAATTATTCATAGTAAGCAAACTGGAATTGAGGGATCCATTCCATTAATATTCGCACTCACACACCATTAGGGAAAGTAATTTAACAAGAATAATTAAACAAATGCCATTAAACTGAAAGCACCTCATAACGAGGGAGCTACTTTCAGTATAAGAGATAGATAGATAGAAAGGTGGTAGTGGTGTGTATAAAAGTATGAAATATCTTAATCAGACTTTGGCATCATTTTAAAGTTTAAAATTGTTTTCTAAATCTCTATGATTTCAATTTCAATTATTTTATTGATAAATCTCTTTGAAATGCATATTGTTGATTAAATTATTAATGAAGAGATTAAAATGATGTCATATAATCAATCATTGAAGCTCATTAAAACTTAATTTATGATTTAGAAAAGAGAATAGTTTGAAATATTTGTTTACAAACAATAAATTTTTTTAAAGTTCAAAATAAAGTTCAATTTTTAAATTTTTCAGTTAAAAATCAAGTTAATTTCTATTCTATTTGATTGATTTTATTTGAATATTTAATGAAAAACTTATAACAATGCAATTTAATCAAACAATAAAACTTTATTCTTGATTTTTCAAATGGTAATTTTATAAAATTGTTTGTTTGTAAACTTGAAGTTCAAAAAATTTGCCACAACTTGAAAATTATATAAAAAATTTATCATAAAAACATCCTTGAGAGAAAGAGAGAGAAAAATAGTCCTAAAAAATGGAAATGAGATGAGTGAAGCAGAGGAAGGAGTCTTTGTCGCCCTAACCACAATGGAAATTTTTCACAATCATCATAAAAAAGGCAGAAGATTTTCACTCTCTTTTCTCTATAGACTAAAAATAGAAGTATGAGAAAATAGGTAGAAGAGAGAGGATGTGCCATAATGTACATAATGTGCACTGTACCTGACAAAATGACAACAGGTTAATGAACATGAAATGAGGGAAGGTAAACAAGAAGTAGCAGTTGCTAGCTAGCTACAATGACTCTAAAATGACAAGTGTGAAATTTTAATTAGTGTGTATCAAGGCATACCTTGATGGATAAAACATGGCAGTTTGCTGTATCACTTTTTGAGACGACAAGAAAATAACATTAAATATATACATGTGTATATTTTGCCACACTCTTTTTCTATAAATATATAAGGGTGTCAAATTGCCTTTTAAATTTCTTTCTTTCTTGCCTCCACCATTTACCGATGCTACCACAACAAAACTTTAAATTCGTACTATATTCACACATATGTGAAAGCTTATTTGCTTTTCTCTCTCTTTTTTACATTCTATTTTTTTCCTTGCTATTTGAACAGCTCTCGTGTGGGTTCAAAAAACATTTTTTTTCTCTTTCTCTTCCTTACTTACATAAGAAGCAGTTACAGCAGCATCTTTCTATATTTTACAAATTTATTTACATTAAGCAATAAAGATAAAACGACTGACAGAGAAATGAGGAGGAGACAAGGCAAAAAGGGATTAGCAGCAGCAAAAATAGGGCGGTATGAGAAAAGATTCAGTCAAACATGAATGATTCAATTTGTATGTACATATAATATTTTTTTAACGCTCACACATGGATTACATGCCAATTACATGTTGAAAAAAGACGAAAAAGGAACTCTGCAGTGTTACGGTTACTTTTTTGGGTATTAATCTGTTTGCATTTTGTGGTACTGCCAGATGTGAATATATGCCAATGGTAAATGCTACTGCTGCTGCTGTTATAAAAAAAGAGAGAAAAATCCTAAATGGCTCAACAAATAAAATATTCTGTTTACAAATTTCAAATTTTAGAATTTCAACTTATAGTTCTTCTATGAGCTTAAAGTTTTTGCCTATTGACAAAATAGATCCTTTTAATGCCATTGTAAAAAGTTCTAAGAAAAATTATCAAAACTTTTGCACCAAGATTTTAAATTTGACAACAAATGATAAATTACTTTGAATTTTCTTGTTTATTCCTATTAAAAATAGTTTAAAAACTTAATTATGCTCCTGTACTCTCTTTTGTGCTATATATAAGTTAATATCATAAGAATTTAAATGATTTTTAATGAATATTTTCCAATTTTATTTTCAAAGAATTTTGTAAACAAAACAAAAAAATTTCAAAATAAAAATTTCAGTTAATTTTATTTCAAATCAAAAATAATAAAATGAACAAATTTAAAAACATTTAAGCTGCTGATTTTGGCACACAAAGGAACATTTTAATGAACTACCCTGGGATATAAACGAAAATGTTTTTTAATTCAACCAAGTTTTTTTTAATTAACAAACTGGTTGACATGTAAACGTAAGTTTTCATTTTGTATATTTGTATGTGATTATGCATTCACATTCACATTATTGACATTATCAATTATCCTTTTTGCCTTTTCTCTTACTCGTGGCCTAAATGTGTATATATATAAAACAACCTCTGCAATGTGAAAGAGCGACGAAATGGAAGCAAGTATGTCGATGTTGAAACACCGTTGATGATAATATGAGTGTCGTGGTATGGAAAATATGTGCGGTTGATGTCTGACGCTGTATTCATATAAATAATTGCATAATTAATTGATAATTGTTAATTAAATGCAGTGTCAACAGTTCAGACTCTGAGATAAATCGATTATCATCGTGTTTGTTATTTGATTAATTCGTTCTACATGTCATCACATATATGCAGTGAAATTTATTCTGCATTTCATTAATTTGAAGCATTTGCTTCTTTTTGCTGATTTTTAATAACATTCGCCATTGCTTTTCACTTCATTCGCCATTCAAACACCCAACAAGCGAAGCAAACGAGGATTCAATTAAAATGCATAGTGAACAGCTTGAATGCATACTTTTATGTATTATTATAAAGCACAGAATGAGGAGAGAAAGGAAAAAATAAATCATAAATCTCTACAATGAATTCAATGAGTGGTCGTTATGCCTGTAAAATAAAATAAGGGCAAGTGTGCTCCGTGAGTTATTAGACATGAAGAATAAAAGAATTTTTTTTTCTATGGTGGAGAATAATTGGATTTCATTAAAATATTGGATGGGAGCAAGGTCGGTTGTTCGTTCAATAGAGGACAATTTTTTTCTTTTTTATTCTATTCCACTTCAAACTTTTATTACATCATCTTGATGAATTATTTCTTAGGGTAAGGATCAAAACATAAAAATGAGCAATAATGGTCATTATTATAGTTGCATTCACTTGAGATTTTTTACTAGCTTTTTTCTTTAGTATTTCTTGAATTTTATTATTTAAAAGCTTTTCTTTATGTGTAACATAAGTTAGAGGAAACATTTTATGGGGATTTCTCAAGATAATTTGATTTTAAGAGCAAATGGAGTAGATGGAGTTTTATGAATAATTGCTTTCCTTTTTACTATCATGTTACTTGCGCTTTCTACTTAATTAAATAGCTTGTAATAATTGAAAAACTTTGAAATTTTTTATTCAGAAAATTGTACACAAAACTTCAGAAATTTAAATATTAAAAAATCGTTAATTTTTAAAACCTCTAAATACGTTATTTTAGAAAATTCAACTTACATATTTTTCATTAGAAATTTCATAAGTCGAGTCAAAATATGCTAGTAAATATCTATCTCTTCAAATAAATACATAATAATTGCGAGAGATTATCAAAGCGACGAGAGTGAACGAATATGGGAAAGAAGGGGGGAAAATATGAGAAAGGAAGTGAAGATTATTATTATTAAAGAGAGAGACACACGCCTTGGGAAATGTATATATTATGTATGAAGTGTGGTGGTAGTGTAGCTTCTTCGTTTAAAAGAGGAGTAAGAAATATTTGAAGAATTTATGGTGGAAGTTGAACTTTTGAAAAACGCCCCTACTCTTGCCTTTGTTGCTGTTATTCTTATCTCTTTGAGGAAATTTGTAGAGAGAGATTTAGGAAGAAATATGGCAGATATTTCTGAAGCGTGATATTGTGGATAATAACGGCTGGCTTATTTGCATTAACTGTTTCAAACAAAATTTGTCTTTTTTTCAACGCTTTTACTTAAAGTATTTTTTGGATTTTCATGCAATAAAATTTTGAATAAAACATTTAATGAAAGCAGTTGCTAATCTACTGAAACAATTTCAGTCCAAGAACATCAAAGGAAAATGTCTTTTGGTTTTGCATAAAAACTTTTTATTTTTCTTTTCTAGTATACTTTGGTAAAAGATACAAAGATGTTGCTGCTCTAAGTCTGTGTCTATCTCTCTGTTTTCAGTATGATAAGCACGATACGACGTAAAAGAGCGAGAGTGTTTCTCAATGCGACAAACCACAGTTTTCTTTCTGTTCTACTGCTTTTTGCTATGATGTACTAAATTCGTTATGACATTGAATGAGAAAGAAAAAAAGAGCTTTAGATACAGTGTTTATTGGAGATACTAAACTTTTGGCATGACCATTCATGCGCAAGGACAAAAAGTGTGAAAAGAAGCTTCATTTTAGGTGTAAGTAAAAGTATCAAGGTGAAGAAAATCCGATTAAGTGATGATGTCTTTGATTCTTATAAATTTTCTCTTATAATTCGAAAATTTAAAAGAATATCTGTTAAATTTAATATGGGTTTACTTCTATTAGACTAATTTCTTCTGTTTCTTGTTATCTCAAATCGATAAAGTTAAATTGAATAGATTTTTAAAGAATTTTTCAAAAGTTTTCATTTATGAATATTTTTGTTTTGGTTTATTTGTTTACATTCATTTTTGTAAACAAAAACATTTTTAATCTTTACTCAGTGGGAAAATAACTCTGACGAACGATTTGAAAATTTCGTCATTTTTTCGCTAATTTTCGCTATTTTCGCTAATTTTCGCTAATTTTCGTTATTTTCGTTAATTTTCGTCAGCATTTTTTTGTAAACAAAATTTTAAAAATATGCTTTAATACAATTTTTACAGTGCTATACCACTAAAGGAGTTTCATTAAGTTATTTATAAGCTGTTTAGCTATGAAATTAGAGATAAAACAGATAAATAATTGAAAAAATTGATTTCATTTTTCTTTCGTTAATTTTTCGTTGAATTTTGCTGTTTTTCGTCAATGCTTTTGTAAACAAGAGTTTTGAAAAAATTCTTTATTACTACTTTTCAGAGCTTATACTACTAAAGAAACTTTATTATGTTACTCATAAACTGTTATGAATCTTAAATTAAAACTAAAATGTCATAATAATTGATAAAACAGATTTAATTTTTTTTTCGTCAATTTTTCGCTATTTTTCGTTCTTTCGCTATTTCTTTCGTTCTTTCGCTATTTTTTCGTTTTTTCGTAATTTTTTAGTTTTTCGTCAAAGTTGTTTTCCCCCTGTCTTTACTAAATTTCTAAAGTTGAAAACCATAAGTTTCTATCAATTTTGATAGGAAAAAAAGTTGAACAAAAGTTTCATCATCTTGAAAAGATAGTTCTTAATAAGCAATTCCATGGTTACGCAATACACTGAACTATAAATTCCTCAATTTTATGCTGTAATGAAAATATTTCGCTCTGTAGGAGCTCTCATTGTGTCATTTTTACACGAGGCACGAAATTTCATAGTCATAAGTTCATTTCTTTCGATATTTAAAAAGAGACGCTCGCTGGGAGCATAAAAAATGCTAGTTTCCGGTTCTTTCATGCATTTTTCAATATTTTATGTATACACAAAAGAAAGAAGCATCTTTTAGATGGCTTCTTCCTTTAAATGAAAATGATTTATTCAATATTGCTTCCTTCTATTTTCTTAAAGCAACAGCAGCAATGAGCAATGAGCAAGACTCTTTTTTTACTGTGGTATTTCAACTTTTCTTCCATTAGACTAATTTTTTTTCTTTCTCCTATTTCTTTTTATATTTTTTATTTGAATCTCTTTTATAGTGCAAAGAAGCTAACAGCAATATACATGAAGAAATAAAAGAAATTTCATTTGAAAAAAAATATGTACAGTGGCAGCAAATAAAAGGACATTAGATTTATCATCATGAGAGCGACTGAAAAACTTTTTCTTTCCTATTCCTTCCTTCTTTTCGTCTATACATAGGATGTGAATAGCGGCAGCTCATTAAAATATAAAAAATTTATCGTATATGCAGAAAAAAGAGACACAGTCGACAAACAGAACAGAGTTTGGAATGTGAAAAATTATATAAATTATTTGATACAGAAATTTTGTAAAATTTAAAAATTATACCTAAGTATTTTTATGTCATTTTTGTTGTTAATTGAATGGTTGAAGAAAATTTTTAATACTAAACTTTTAATAGTTTATTCAGGGTTGAAAATCTGTTAAATTCTGTAGACAGATTTTTTCTGTGACAGAACCGATTCTGTTAAAATCTGTGGCAGAATCTGTCTTTTCCAAATCTGAGTTCATTAGATCAATTCAGATTTTTTTCTAAAATCTAAAAATTGTAAAACGGAATCTTGTTAGAAAAGAAAAACTCTTCTTTTTAGTGCTAAAAAATATTCAAATTTCCAAACTCTGAAACAAAAAGAGAGAGAGTAGAGTAAATACGTAAAAATTTATTCTAAATTTAATTATGTGTTGATAAAGACTACTGGCTTGTTTTCCTTCTCACAAAAATTTTTTTTCGCTTTGAAAATAAAAATAAAAATTTGTTCATCCGCTTGGCCTGTGGTTTGAGGGCGACAATTCTCTCTGTCATTTTGTCCCTCTCGATATATATGTGTGGATGGCTCAGTCTTATTTTGTTGTGCTTATGCTTTCTCCCATAATATTCATTATTCGCTTTTTCAGCACAATAACAGAAAATAAAGCTTTCATTCCTATTACCGGGGCAGCAAAAGAATAATAAGAAATATAAAAAAAATATACTGAAACTGAAGCTTTTTTTCTTCATTCTTTTCTTCTCGATTCGCTCTCAAGTGGGGTGGAAAGTGGAGCAAACAAACAATTTTCATCTTCTTCTCATACTTGATTCTTTTATTTTCTGAAAATTAGAAAAGGATTGAAGTGAAAAGAGAAAGAAAGCAAGAAAAAGGATGGAAAAACAACAATACACGATTTCTATATGGTAAATTCTACAAATTTATTCTTTTTTTAGTGAATTTAGTGAACAATATTCAAAACTTTCGAAGTTCTTTGGTGGTGTGCAACTACGCTTTCGAAAATAAAAATTTTTCATTTTTAATTTCACAAAAAAGTTTAAATAAAGTATTTTGTACACTTCTACAAATACTAAACTGATATTAATTTACTGCTAGATAATGTACGATGTTTATTAAGAGTCAGAAATGAAAATAAAGAAAGAAAATTTTTTTTCTTTTTAAATTTTGTTTTCGAAAGGAGTGTGAAAATTCCAAGAAAATCAGTTTAAATTTTCGATTTTGTAACCGCCAATTTTTCGTTGTGGACTACCAGGGTTTAGTTATTTGAAAGTTGAATAAAATCAAATTGTTTTTGATAAAAGATTTCTAAGATAATTTTTGTTTTATTCACAATTTAAAATAAATTTTCTTGCTTTAAACTTCATTGTAATTCATTTAGAGTCTTTAAATCATTAAAAGGTAACTTTAAACTTGTTTATTTTCCGATTTATTCGACTAATTCAAAATAATTTTGTAAAATAAATCTTTGATTGATTGTTTTTGTTAACATTTTCAAAATGGAGTCTGCAAAAATCCACAAATAGAAAATTTTATATTTTGCTTCATTTCAACTTATTGGAAACATTATTAATTACAATTTATTAATGAATTAATAATGAACATAAAAATTTATAAGATCAATCAATTTGTTATTAATTTAAATTTCTATTAATTTTGATTTAATAAAAGCTATAAAATTACAAAAGTTTGAAAGCAATGAAAAATGAAGCTCAAAAAAGTCATGTAGAAGCGATTTTATTTGCAGAATTCACCATATATGTTGTGTTATATAATCTATCCAAATACATGCTTCAAAGAATAATTTTCTTTATAGCTTTTTTCTCTTTCTCGCTCGTTCACATTTGTTGCAGCACGTAAGCAATTTAAAAAGTGCTGGAGAGTGAAATTGTTTAAAAATCAACTTTATTATTACTTTTTATTGTGTGTATTCAACTTGTGCTGAGGGGTGCATATATGAAAGAGTAAGTGAGTTTTTTCAAAATTAATAGAAGTGTGTACATATACACACTTTTTGTGGGAAGAAAATGAAGAGTCTAATTTAATTTTCTCCACTCGTGCACATCTCTATGTTTATATGAATGTGCGCAAGCACAATATAAGACTCATTCACAGTGTACTTAATGTGTTTTGAGTGATATTAAAAAAAGGATTACGATCGTAATTTTATGATGAGTGCGACATAATTTCTTCCTTCCTCTTTTTTTGCGCCCTTACACTTCATTTTCAAGTGGGAGTTTTCTCTCTTACTCATGTGAAGCATCGTAATGTTGAATTTTTCTCGCTTTTCTAACTACCTATAGCACATGAATGTTCATTCAACAATTCAAGAAATAACAGACTTTTTAATTTCAAATTTATTTCGTTAAAAAATTTTAACGAAAAATTTGTAAATATAAAAATTTTTGTTTTGGTAAATTTATTAAATTAAAATGTTTTATCGTACTTGGTAAATTTCATAAGACAAAAGGAGGTAATAAAATTGAAGAAGACATTTAAAGGAATTGACTTTTCTAGAAGGTTTGATATGTTTCTGAACAAATTTGTTTATTTTTATTTTATCTTTAGAATTCAAGCACTTTTCGACTTAAGATTCTTTTCCTTTAATCATTTAAATTTATAAATAAACTTGGATACAAAATAAATAGTAAAGTTTATCTATAAGCTAAACTCAAAACAAATTAATTTTCAAATTACAAAACTTTCAAGTTTAGCTTTCTTTTGAAAATTTCTAACTAAGTTTTACATTAATAAGAAATATTCTGTTACTTCCTAAATTTAACTTCTTATTATTCCACACCGACATTCAAACATACATACATACTCACTTTATTACTTAATATCATATACACACTCATAACATTAGATGAACGTAAGAAGACTTTGCTGGGAAGATTGATAAAGAACTTTTGCTTTTGCTGCTCAGGGTTTGCAAAAGTAAAGTTTTCAGTTTTCTTTTTGATGAGAAGAAAAACTTCACTCGCTCACTTTTCAAAAGCAAATGAAAATCGAATGAAATTTCAAACACAAATTAAATCATGTTTTTTGCCTCTGCCTTGCTTCCCATTAACCTCTCTTCTTATCTCAATAACTCTCAATGTATCTGTTTTTCTGTACATGTTTTAAAGGAGAAAGAGAAAAACTTTTTCTTATCAGTTTCAAATTTATCAATTTTTGGCAATTGATTCAATCAACAGATGCTAGGTAGCTAAAATCTTTTTTTATGATGCTTCGTTTTAAGAAAATTGAATTGCTAGGAGGGTAAGAAGCAATAGCAGCAATGGTAAATAAATGAAAAAGGGAGCAATGCTTTCAATTTTTTTTTTCAACTTCATGCGCCTTCACACTCGTGTTTTTTGAGTTGAAAAGTTGAAAATGTGGCGTTAATTATCATTTAAATGTCTAAATTATGTGTTAATGAGTTTCAAGATCCGAAAGGATTAAATAGAGTGAAAATGAAGTTAAATGATTGGGGTTCTTTTTTTCTTACGGAATGCTTCTGTTGCTGCCATTGCTGTTCATATAAAAGAGAAAAAATATCGCGGAAAATTTAGAGTCTCATGTTCTTCATTCATTTATTCATTCTGTAGGATTATTATGCCGTTTGGTATTTAAAATCTTGGCACTACAGCAAGAGAACACAATGTGCAAACATAGGACTTCAATCTTAAAAAGATAAAAAGGGATTTAATTTAATTTCATGGTACTTCCTCGAATATTTAACATAGGAAATGAAAGCGAAAATATGTTTTTCTCTCATTTAAGTATTTTATAGGATTTGAGTTAAAAGTGCAATTTGTGAGAGTTCCTTTGAAATTTATTTGCTTTCTCTTATAGGGCCAAAAAAATAGCGACACACAGGGAGATTTGGGAAAATTTAATTAAAAGTTTTTCGCTCCTGAGATGTTTTCTGAGTGATTCTCGTTTATGTTTTACATACAAAACATGAATCCCTAAAGTATTTTAAGAATACCCTTTTTGTGTTAACAATTCTTTTGCATTACAATTTTCAAAAGTGCTCCAAGTGGAATTTTCTTCTCCCATGCAGGTAAATAAGTAAAAGAAAATACAGACAAGATGCATCTTGAAAAATTTTCCTTTCTTAAACGATTCCTGATGAATTTTGAAAAGTTCTTTTTACGACCTTATCGATCGATATTTTTTATTCGTTTTACTGCTGCTTTGCATTCAATAAAATATTTAATTTTGAATTTAACCCTTATTGATGTGGAATTGATTCAGCATGCTACATAATTACATTTGGCACTACTACATCAAAAGTTGCGACAGCTTTTAATAAAATATTTCCCACGAAATGAGAAAATTGAGTTAAAAATTAATTTCAATTTTTCACACATAAAAAAATTATTTTTTTTCCATGAAAACAAGTCGAATGTGTTGTTGATGTTGACTGAATTTGACTGAAGTAGAAATATTGAATTATTCTAACAAGTAACAAAAATTTTGCTTGCTGTCAACAAATTTAACGCAATAAATTGCTTCATTGTTAGACAGCAGAAAAATATTGATTATGATTGACATTAACAAGTGGATTTTATTATGAATGGCGCATTCAAAAGAAAAAAATAGTTTCACAACATGTGGCAAAATATTTTGATCAAAAAATTTTATTATTTATAAATCCTTCAGAAACACCAATTAAAAGACTTTGAATCAATTTATATTTTTTCTCTTTTTTGATTGTATTTTATTCATAGATGAACTAAAAAATTCATCATGATTCCCTAAAGCTATTATTGAACAGATAGGATAAAAGTAGAAGAATATGTTCGTGAATATTTGAAAGGATTTTTTTAGCTTTGCTCGGTCAATTTTCATTAAACTATTGAATTCTTAATTTAATTTTAATAGAATTATTTTAAGCCAGAGTGGCGAAACAAAAACCAAAAAGCATTGGTACTTAAGATTTGCTAAAATTAGAATTTAGCACTGCTAAAGTACTTGAGATTTTCGTTAAAATTTCGATACAAAACATAGAAAAATATAAAAAAACAACAACAATTTAAAAAACTAATCAAAAATTACTCTGATGAATTCGAACAAGTATAGAATATAATAATATGATTAAAAGAGCCTTTCTCAATTGATTATAATAAAAATAGTTGTGAAAATAGGTTATTTGATTTACATTTTGTACTAAATTTTAATTTTAGCAAGAAATTTAAAGATTTGTATTTTTGCTAAAATAACGGAAATTTCATTTGTTGTGACACACTAGATTTTAAAATATTTTCTAAATTGAAATCCTAAAGAAAATTTCTAAATGCTGCACTTTTTACAAACTTCTTAGCCAAAAAATACTTAAATATTCAAGGCTATTCTTCTTTGTCAAATAAATGCAATAAATTTTTATTTCCAAAATTAAGCTAGAAATAGCAAAAACGATAAATTTATAAGAGACATTTATGGACCACATATTGACCAACTTTTTTCCTCTTATTTCTTTTTCTTATTATAGAATTGAATTTATGCAAATACATCAAAATATTGAAATCGATTAGTTTCACCCTCAGCATTATTGCTAGAAATAAAATGCACATTTCCGACTGGATAGAGATTTATATCCGATACTCTTATCTATCGACACATAAAAAAATGCTTGATGCAGGGAATTGTACATATCGACATTGATATGACAAGGGGATGAAAATTTTCATCAATAAAATTATGTCGAGAAAGAGAGAGAGAAAAAGAAAATGCTTGAAAGATATATCCAATATATATTCAAAATCGAATCTCATTGAGATTAATGACCACAACTACCAATAGTTCATGATAGAAAGTATCTTCAGCTTCATGGATCGCTTCCTTTCCTTCTACAGTTCAATAAACCTACTCTATCTTTTATGCTGGTATGAGAAATAACAACATAAATGTATTGATTTTGTAATAAATCAATTTCAAGCACATACAAACGTTATCCACACCTTGAAAGATTGAAAAGAATGAATAGAAAAAAAGCGATACAAGCAGAAAATAATCTAAATAATATTTCTTTTCTTTATTTCTCCCTCTTTACTATGAAATGGCGTTAAACCGTCACATTCTCTTTGTGAATAAGGGTGGCGCATTTAATTTAAAAGTTTTCTTTTTAACAATTTTGAAATTTAGATAAAATTTTAAATCAAAATCAAGGTGTAGAAACAAAAAGAAAAATGTGAAAATCTAGAAGAACTGCAATTGAATATTGTTTAAATTTTCTTTATTAAGTGTGCTTCTTTATAAATTAAGTTAAATTTAACAAGCTTTTCAAGAATTTTTATTAAATTTCTTTCTCTTTGTTTATACTTGAAAAATTCAAGAGTTTCATTTTTAGAAATATTGAATTGTCACTTTAAAACGTAACAAAGCATGAAACTGAATATTGTTTGATTCAATGACTATTTTATAGTCAAAATAAAATGCTTCTAGCTCTTTTACCTTGATAGAAAAAAGTAGACAAAGTGAATAAAATTGTTAATCTTATAAAAGAAGAGAAAGAAAAGCGGAAGGAAAAAGAAAATTTTCTTATTGAATACGCGATGAGTTCATGACATGATATCAATGGCAACAGATAAATATAGATGGATAAAGATATGTGTATCACACATAACCGATGAAAGAAAAAAGAGAAAATCAAACACACAAGAACCCGTGTAACCAAAAATACGTTACAACATGCCGCTAGCATGCCGCGGCATACCAAAGGCATGTTATAACGTATTTTTGGTTACACGGGGAAGATATTGAAAAAAAAAATAAGAAACACATAAAAGAATGTTCCCAGATGGCTTTCACTTTATCGCCTTTTTATTTCGTATCAAGATGTCTTTCTCTCTTTAACATTGTACTAAAAAAATGAAAAATGATTATTACCTGGCTCTTGAGTTGTCGTCGTTGTCGCATCGTCAGCACATATTATAAATCTTGCATTGAATGCGATAAAAATCAGCAAAATGAAAATGCTATTTGATGGCAAATTGTTGAGTTTCATGATGGAATCTTTTATCAACATTTCTTTTTTTTATATATTATTTCACTCACTATATTGATATTGTCACATAAAGTCAACAGATAAAATTGTAAAAATAAAATATAAAAATTGCACAAACTTTTCAATAGAAAATCTTCTCCGCACAAACACACATGTATGAAATATTCAAATATCCATTGAGCAAGCAAGCAAACAAACGTTGTCAGTGATAGAAGAGCAGCAGTTCAGCTCCATAGAGTGAACGAATAAGAAAATGGTTTTTTTTTTCAATTCACTGACTGACAGAAATAATTCCACATATATGCAAATTACTATTTGCTTTATATCTCTTTTTTTTCACTGTACTTCCCCTAGCTCGTGCTCTTCTCTTTTTTAATATATATTGTAGTTTATGCAGGAAAAAATGCTCTGATATTTACCACACCTACACAACCAACACTCATATACGCTCACGTTCTATTGTGTGTACTTATAGCTTGTGATAGAAATTTATTTTATTCGCTTCACTTTTTTTCCTTTTTATATATTTTAAAATTCTACTGCTGTGCACTTCACATTATCTCATCTCTTTCTTTCTTTCTTTCTCGTCTATATCTTCTATTTTGAAATGAAAAAGAAAATATTATAATATTTTAAAATGAAACTAGTCTCTGTGTATGTCATCATTTGTATGCATAAAAAGGGAGAGGATAGATATGTACGCGAATACTTTTGCTAATCTTTTCTTATTTTCTTTTCTATTTTTTCTTTTTTCAAGATAACAAGCAAGTCAACATATGATGATGTGATGCTGTTACCGTTATGTAGCTAACAAAAAAAATGGGAGTGAAGTTTGACAAATTTGCACAATTTATTATACAGTTTCTGCTTGCTGTAATCGATTATTAATCGCTTTTGTCTTTCTATTTTTCCCTTGAGGGGAAAATAATGATATTGTGCGCTCACTATGGGAGTTTGAAGTGAAATTTGTTGACTTTAAAAACTTTATTAATGAGATATACTTTAGTTGCAAATGATTGTTTTATAACTACACTCGTAAGAGTACTCGAATGAATTCTAATCAACTACATCGCTATGAATGAAATGAACTGCCGGCAAAAAGTATCATTACGACTAAATTGTGTCAGCTAATTACACTTTTCTATACTTCATAGATTTCACGATGACTACGACGACGATGATGATGACATGCTAATGATGCTCTTTTAAAACTCTATAAAACTACTGCTCAAGAAATGTCTCAAGTTGCAGTAAGTGAAAATGCTTTAAAATGGCAAGCTTCACGTTTTTATTCACTCCTTAATCACAAATTTCGTATGAATTTGCTAATTTCTCTTTTTTGTTCATTTTATCATCACAATTTCGTTGATTTTCATCTCTTTATCATCATCCTATGTAAATTTTTTTTAAGGCAAAGACTCTTTTGCTCATTGAATTGAAAATTTCTTAGAAAACTTAAAAATTCTGAAGAATTTTATTATCATTTTATATTTATCTTTTTTTATGTGGTTTAATAAGTAATTTTTCTTAGAATAACATTAAGATTTTGACTTAAAAATGAGAGTTTAAAGACATTTTAAATTTAATACTTTTTGTTTTGATTTTATTAGTTTATATTTAATTTATAAACAAATCTTTGTTTACATTCTAAAAATTTAAAGAAATCATCAAATTTAAAGCAATAAAGCTCATTTGAAGGCAATTTTGAGTGTCATAGTCTAAAACTGCGACTCATAAGCTACAGTGAACATATTATTATGTATGAATGTGTTTATGTAAGTTAAATGCTTCATTCTTTGTTCTCTTTCGTTCGCATTTTTCTCATTTTATTTTCTCGTATGATGCTGCTGCTTGTACCTTGTACCTACATTGAAAGTACATTAAGGATTCATCGAGAGAGAAAGAAAAAAGAGAGAATATATTTACAAGAGATACACATTGTATCGGCAAAGGCAATCGACAGCAATGTTTTGTAAGTACGGATAAAACCTTTAGGCACACACGAGATAATATTTTTCTCCTTTTCTGCTCTTCATTTTCTTCTTTCTTTTTGCGTGTGTATATTCCACGTATATAGTCTCTATATGTGGAAGGTTATGAAGAGTTTGAAAATGTATACATTCACGTATGGAATTTAATAAAAATGTGAAAGTCTTATTACTACATGGTGAGAAAAATTTCATATAAAAGGTTGTTCATGAGAATGATGAAGAGGAGAAAGAATGAAACTGTACAATTCGGATGAATGTTTTTTCTGCGTTTATGTCCCATGACAAGGATTTCATTTCTATGTAAATTATTGATAACGTGTTTCGCTTACGAAATTTTCCTTTTCTCTCACACTTTTGCTTGCACACAGAGTTTGGGTAAATTTATCCGCGACCTGGGTTTATTATACTCACACTCTCATATACGTGTGTATATAAACATTTTTTTATTTTAAAATACTCTTATGCAATAACTAGCGCCATTTCAGCATCACGGGAGTAATTTTTCATCAAGGTCGTTTAGAAAGTGAGAGAATAAATATTGGTACTTTTTTTTAAATCAACGAATTCGATCAGCAAAACAGCAATGTTTGCATGTTACGATATTTTGAGAGCTTTTATTGATTGAAAATTGAATTTGGAGCCGTCGTAATTTAATATGGTGAAAAACAATTTTATTAAATCATTTTTTCGAGCACTTTGTGTAAATTCAGAAGATTTTATTTTTGAATTTCTGTTGTTCACTGTTTTTAGGTCTCTTATTCGCAATTTAATTGAGTATTGAATGTTGCCATGTAAATCAGAAGCAGATTTTTTATTCAATGTTTTTTAAAACTTTTACAAAAATTATGAAATGCAAGTTTCAAGCTTATTTAAGAGTTTTAAAAATTTAAATAGATTAAAATGGGATTATTGTTGAACAATCTATCAGTAAAGAAAAAGTTGCTGACAAAGTTTCAATTAATTTCTTTATATATTGCAGCATTTTTTATAGCATATTTTCCATAAAATATGATAAATTTAGTACATATAAGTTATTTCTTTGAATTTTAATTTACCTTTTTGATAAATAAAAATCATTTGTTATCAATTCATTGGAATTGAGGGTAAATGTTCCTAATTCGGGACAAATTTTCTTTCGCTCAACTTTGAACGAAGTTTTCTCACTTATTACTAAATTTTTATGATGTTTCACTAAACGAGAGATAAATTCTCTAACTATTTTACTAAATCAACATTGGAGTCAGAATATTAGACACTTTTCCAGAATAAAATTTATTTGTTTTTCCTAATTCGGGACACTTGACTTCCTAATTCGGGACACTTGATAACCTAATTCGGGACACTTGACTTTCTAATAAACAAAGAAAAATATTTCTTTCAAATCGTGTTAAAAGTTGTTTTAACACATTTTATTTCATTTTACTGATTATTTTGCTACTTATTTGTGTTAGATTTGAGCTCTTTATCAGTAGAAAATTGCATTTCAAAATATTTTGAATTCATTAAAATTGACACGCATTTTTTTGTTTACATTTTCACGAATATTTTAAAATGTAAACAAGTGTCCTGAATTAGGTTAGGCTAAACTTAATTTTTTTGTGGCAAAACGATAAGAGTTACGTGAAAAGTGATGTATGATAAAATTCTTCGAGGTTTTTACTTTATTTTTATACCTTTTTGCTGAGTGAAAAATGAATAAATAAAGAGATATAATATTTTTTATAGTGGGACATTTTTTGTATGGAGAATTTTAAAAATTTAATATTTCATTTTTAAGTGCTTTTGAA
This sequence comes from Polypedilum vanderplanki, assembly GCA_018290095.1. Taxonomy (NCBI): domain Eukaryota; kingdom Metazoa; phylum Arthropoda; class Insecta; order Diptera; family Chironomidae; genus Polypedilum; species Polypedilum vanderplanki. The sequence continues at coordinate 33,646,212 of CM031380.1, read as the reverse complement.
GCGTAAAAATAGCGGTTAAAATGATAAATAGTGATAAAATCTACAACTTTGCATTAATATTTCAAGAATTGAATGTGTAAAAAGTGAGAAAATTAAGAAAAGAAAAGAAAAGTGTCCCAAATTTTTTAGTGTCCCGAATTAGGAACATTTACCCTGAATTGATACATGTCATTCAATACTTAAAAATAATCCAGACATGGACATTCGAAAAGAAGAACCAAAAAAATACAAATTTTTATTTTAGTAGAATTTTAATTTTTTTCTTGAATTATTTGATCTAGAATACAAAGAAACAACCCCTATTATCTTTTTATAATAGAATATTACAGATTAAGGCTGTATTTTAGTTAAAATTGTAAATTTCTTTTTGTTTATGTTCGAAAATTTTTTAACAAAAAGTCCAAGTTGTAATTTTGATTTTTCAATTTTTTCTTTCTCATTTGTTTAGATAAGAATATTTTAAAATAACTAGTTCGGACTTGCATGAATATTTAACTTGATATTTTTGTCAAGTTGATTTCAAGTTGACTTAAACAAAAATGTCTTTAATTTATTCAAATTGAATTTAATTCAATCAAAATGCATAGTAAATCAAAGATTTCTTGACTTTCGTATAAATTTGCTGAATTTCTAATAAATTAAATAAAATCTGAATTAATTAAAGACTTTTTTGTGTAAGTCAACTAGAAACCAACTTGATAAGATATTTTCATATCAAGTAAAAAATGCATGCAAGTTCGAATACTAAAAATAACAAAATTGTCAAAGATTGAAAATTTGCAAAAGATTTTAAAAAAAATTCACAAAAATCCTTAAGTGTCCTTGCCTGGAAAATACTTGAAATGAAAATTCTTTAAGCATAAGTTTTTGAAAATGTTTATAGTTGGCAGAGCAACAATTTTTCTCAATAAATACAACCTAATTTAATTAAAAATAATTTTCATTTGATAAATAACTTTTTATTGAATAGTTTATTAAAATTGAATAAAATAAAATTCTGAGAAATTTCTACTCCATTAAATAAAAATTTTTCTTAGAATTCTTCATTTACAAAATGTCAATTTTCATTTTCCTACTTTCAAAATTGAAAAATGTCAAAAAAATTAAAGATCAAAAAAATTCTCATGTCTTGAAAAATGCTTGTAAATATTTTCTAAATTGATCATAACTTTTCGCTTGTGTGCAGACGATAAATCTCATCTTTTTTCAACACAGAAAATAGCAGCCGAGACAGCATGTAAAACATTTGTCATTTTCAATTTTAAAGAGAAAATTTCAGGGATGCTTTGAACCATTTCAGTGGAAGTTTAAAGTAATGAAATTTTGCAATTGTATCCATGGTATCGTCATCATCATCATCATCGCATAGCTTCATATATTCACATCAAATTGAAACATTTAATTGAAAATATTTCAAACGCATTCGAATGAGCGACCATTTCACTTTTCGAAAACAATTTGATAGAGAAAATGAAAATGGCATGAATTTGAGTGTAGAACAGAAGAAATTTGTCATAAATTACAGAGATTTATTTTATTTAGAGGCATTAAAAAGCTATTTTTCAAATCGTTTTACAAATATTTGTTCTGCCATTTTCAGTGGTAGCAGAGAGAATTTGATAGTCCTGTGACTAACTTTTAGAGTTACGTATGTGTACATAGCAATTTGATATATTTTTTCTAGTCAAACACACTTTCACATAAATTTGATTCCGGATTCATTTCTGAAATATTAATGCACATTCATTTAATGTATTTCGTTGGGGCGTTTTATTGCGTTTAGATTAAATTTTAAAATAAAACGGAAAAATATCATTATAGCTCAGGATAGATGGGATAGATGCAAATGACGACGATCAAGGGGAGAAAAGGAAGAAAAAGCGACAAAATTCAAAAAATTCTGAATCTGAAACGAATTTCATTTAGGGAAAATTTAATTTGCAGCTATAAATTTGTTGATTCTTGCTTAAAAAAAGAAAGTATGGAAAACGCGCAAGAAACTTCACCACAAAGTAGTAGTATGAGAATATTTTTGCAAGCTTTCTACCAATTACACTTTGCATAATAAAACATTTTTCACTTCGTTTTCATCTTCTCATTTCTCTATCATTCCCTAATTGCGCCTTATGTTTTCAGTTCAACATTTATTTATTTTTTTTACTTTAGAACCACCCTCACTTTCTCTGGCAAAAAAAAAAAGAATTTGGCGCATAAAATGAAGCAAGTAAGTAACGAGAGAAAAATGTTTTTTTTATTCTGCTTGAAAATGCAAAAATTGCCTCAAGATATTAATCTCATGCAATGCAAATTAAGGGATTGTAAATTAGAATGAAAAAAATAAAGAAAAGTAAAAGAGTAAGAAAGAGACAGCAGTCAGGCAAACAGCATAAGGCATAAGGTGAGAGTTGAGTTTAGGCACCAGAGAAACGAAAAAACAGAGAGAAAAATATAAACTTTTATTGTATCCGCTAGCATGATTAAAATCTCGAGAATCGTAAAAATATTTTCTTTCCCTTCTTTTTTCCCCATTCTGTTATGCACACCCAAAGTTAGCTAGGAATTCTCACATAAAACAAAAGGCGCACAGTAAACAATCTGAAACGATATGGTTTTGAGAGTGAATTTGATACCAGGGATTATGTTTCGTTAAAAATTTTCCAATGGATTTTTGTGTTGTATGGATTTATATACCAGATATCAGAAGGATGAATTTCTTTTTTAAAATGTATCTGATAAATTGTTCTTTTCTAAAACATTGTCTGAGTGATGTGGCACAAAAGAGTTTTATCGTATTTTTTGAATGGATAGATGGATAAAATCTAGGTATCCTCACATTAGAGATCCACTAAGCTCATCAGATCAGAGAGCGGAGCATGTTGAGGTTTTTCAAGTTTCTTTTCTCTTTATCTCAATGAAAATCATCATTGCTCCAATTTCATCATCATCATTTCCATGAAAAGAGGAATCAAAGGAAAAGTTTAATCGCTTGTGAGCGGAAATGTTGAAAAGGCCTAGTGCGAATAGCTTTTTTGTTCAACAATCCGCATTCAATGCAGTTTCCATATAAATGTTTCCGCAAAATTGAAACTTCATAAATCAAGTGGGATAAAAAAAACTTACAAAAAAATTCAGGAAATAACTGTATCTTAAAAATTATTTTAATGTTCTTAATTTTTTGAAGTTTGTCTAAAGACACGAATTATTGTAAAAATCAATAATTTCAACTTGAAAATTCGTTTTAAAATATTTTTTGGTCGTTTTTAAAAATTTTTAATTCTTCGTTAAAAAATAAATTTTCGTTAAATTTTTTGAATTTTGATCGTTACAAAACTTCTATTACTTCTTGAAAACAAAATCAATGTTTTAAATCCATATTTTTATTTCTGAAAGGGCAAAAGCGAATTTTGCATGAAAAAAGGATTTGAAAACACTTTTTTTTTGTTTTATTTTGTTCCGAGAAAGGCAACAATACTGAGATTATTTATTGAGCTTGTTTGTTTCAACTCGATTAATCATATTCGACATCAACTGACTATTTACTCTTGTTGACTTTTTTTCTCCTACACTCTGTCAGTCATTGAGTCATTTAGTGAGATTTTTTGCTCTCGTTAACCGAGTAAGGGTAAAAAAATAGTTTTAAAAGTTGATAGATTTCTGACCACACAATCGTTTGACAAATGAAAGCATTACAAAAAACTGGTTTATTTTTTAAAGAGCTTTTGAACTTCAAACTGAGATTTTTCTCTCTTTTATATAAAAGGATGTTGGAAAAATTTTATGAACATTCCTTAAAAATAAATCAAATAAAGCAAAAAAGGAAAATATTTCCCTCAGTCTGTGTGCGAATAGAATTGCACATTTTCTAGAGATTTATTTTAAAGATGTGAAGATATGAAGAAGAGAAATTGTTCATTGCAATGTGAAAAGAAACGGATGAAGGAAATTTTTTACTCTCATTCTCATTTTCGTTGTTTCTTCCCTCACATTCGTAATTAAAAACACCGCGGATGTGGCTTTTTGATATTTTTTTATGCATTTTCTCCTTTTTCATGTTATTTCTCTGTGTATTTGTCGACTCACTCGACTCTATTGCTGCTGTTGAGCTGTGAGTGAGAAAAAGTTTTTATTTTATATTTTTTATGAATAAAGAAAAGTTGTTCCGTACAAATACAATAATAAATACTCCAAGTCAGGCAGGAGAAAAGGAATAAAAAAAATATGTACATTTCACAATGAATCAAGTCTTCACAGGATGAGAAAGGCAGAAAAAGAAATGAAAAATTGCTCTTTTTTTGTTTCTGACGTTAAAGGAACATAACTTTGTGCATCACAAAATTAAATCTCCTCAGAAAAGTTTCAGACGACATTAACATACTTTTTCTCTCTGTTTTTATGGCTTTGTGACTCAAATATTATTTTTTTTGTCCAATTTAATATTCTTCCAATTGTTCTAAAACAAGCAGCAAGAAGTCATAAAATTTTATGAAAGAATGCCAATTAATTTTCTTTATTTCGTTTTTGACCAAGGTGAAGAATTTCTGATAAATAATTGAAGAAACATAGAAACTTTTCCTTTTCATTCAAGTAGTTTTTGATTTTCTTAAAATTAACAAATTGATAAACAAATTTCAAAATTAACGGAATATTGAATTTTCAAAATGTAAACAAAGAAATCAAAACAAAAGATTTGAAAATTCATTATTTATGAAAAAGTCTTTAAAATTCATTTTATATAGCTTGAAAAGACTTGAATTAGCAAGTAAGTATTTAAAAAAAACTACACTAAACTTGAATAGATTAACATAAAATATTGTTGAACTTTTGATTAAATTTCAAGTTTTTAATAAAAAAATCAATGTCATATAAAATGATGATAAAAGATTTCAATAATTAATCAAAGTAAATTCGTCTTGAATTTTTATCCATTTTCTTATGCCGGTCTTTCTCTTTTTCAATTGATCTCTCCTGAGATTAGTAAACCACATTAAGATTGTGACAAAAAAAAGTTTTTTTTCTTATAGACTTTCTTAATTTGCAATTTCAATCAAGCAACAACATTAAATTGAATTGAATTAATATTCAATAAAGCTGGACGAAGAGAGATTATAAAGTATCAACTCTCGAGAAAAATATAGATTGAGCACTAGAGGGCAATTAATTTCATCAACCATCTCTCTATCTATTTATTTATCCTTATTTTTCTTCACTTTACCCAAAAAAAAAGCGAACGAATGACGAGAGAAAATTGTGTGTGAAAAACATAATAAAAATTCGATTTTTTCCTTTCCCTTTTTTGCGTTTCTTTAGTCATATATATACACGGAAATTGAAATAAAAACACTTTGTAAAAAAATGGAAAAAAAATAAAAAGTCGTCCGACACACTGACTAAATGATTTTTTCTCTTTTCACTTTTTCTATACTAACAAAATGGAGCCTTCTTCTCTTCAGCATTTAACTAATGCTCCTCCAATATATATCTCTATCTCTATGTATATACACAACACACCACAAATGATTTACTATTGACTTTTTCCTCCCTTTTTCACTGTCTTTCCGCTTCTATTTTTTTTTATTTCTTTATGTCCTTGTCCTTTTATCTTTTATGTTTTTTATTTTGTTCTCACTTCTTCAAAAGACCGACGATAACTGAAGAGATTTCTCTCAATGTTTATGATTATAACATTGCAAAACGTGGAAAAATTGCGAGAAGAAATTTTAACACGCTTGCGTCAACATCAAAAATGCATTTTCAATACTGAGAGAAAAAGTAAAGAAAAAAGAGAGCGAAAGTAGAATAAAGAGAGAGAAAATTATAGAAGGATACATGAAACGGATGTATTGTATGTATACAAACATCATCATGTTGATTGAAACATTTTTACTCGTGTGTTTTTGATAAGTAATAAATGTGAATGTCGGCGGCATATGGATCTATAGCTGATGCTTGCTTGCTGCTGCTGCTGTTATATATGAGAATGAGATGAATCTACGTGAGTAAGTGTTTGTATATATACTAGCAGAGAAATATATGAAATATTGATATCGTGATACTTGAACTTTGATAAACTTATAATAAGGCATCAATATATGATGTGTGTTTCGATAATACATGAGCATGAATTTTCATCAGAATTTTCCAATTATTTTTCTCTCTTCTTCTATTTTTCCATTTTCTGACAGTACTCTATCAATTCTCTTCATTTTGCCTCGCCTTTTGATAATTATCAATTAATGATAATGAATAGGAATGCTCTCATTAGTTCAATTTCTGTATAAATTAATTATGATATGAAACACAATGATTCTTCTTCTTCAATTCCCCCAAACAGAATAGAACAGTTTGCAAACTGAAAGTTTTTAATTAAATGATTTTCTAATTATATAATAAAGAAAAGAAATTTCACATTTGTTTTTTGTTTATTTGAAAAGAAGGGAAAACTTTTGATTGTGTTTTTTCTCACATTTATGATGATGATGATGATGGTTTGGTGACTTAATTTAATAGCATTACAAGCTTGCTAAATGTTTTTAAATGAATGAATGATAAAACAATTGAAAAATTTTTTATACGTGTCTGTCTCCAAGCAATTTTTATATTTCTTCTTCTTCTTGACAGTATCCAAAGTGATTTTTCAATAAAAAAGTGTTTGTCAATACCCAAAATCTTCTCAAGCGAAACTCAAATACTCTAGTAAGTATATATGAAGCAAATAAACACAATAACCTCAAATCCCTTAAGGGATTCAACGAAACATTACTCTTTATTGTAATTTAACAATTTTCTCTTGGAGAAATTGATTTTAGAAGAAGGGGGATTTGAAACATAACATACATAGAGACAGAGAAAATAAACGAATTTTATGGTATTGTCTCACTTGCGTCATCTGTATGGGTTATCTCTTTTTTTTCATTCAATAAAGCAAAGAATTTGAAATTAAAATTTTTTTAAAAATAAAATGAACAACAAACTTGAATATTTAAAATTCCAGCTTGTTTAAATTAATTAAAAAATCTTTAAAAATTATTTAAACTATCATAACAGACCAAAAGAAAGAACTAAGTAGAAGGAGTAGAAAATTCCTATGAGGAAAATTTCAATTAATTTGTATGAACTTGAACATATATAGAGACAATAATCTTTCTATGTTGTCGTATCTTTCTATATGATTGTTTGCATCTATCTCCCTTTCCATTTCTATTCTATTAAAAGCATTTCAATTTGAAACTTTTCTGAAAATTATTTAGCACATAACACACAATTGAAAATTCCTGTTTAGTGTGTTGTTATGGAAATAAAATTTTCTAGAACACACTATAAAAAGGATTATAAAGCAAGCAATATTATAGCACTACAATCTTTAAGTGAGTATGTAGCATTCTCTTTCTATATTCAAGTGAAATGAGTTTAAGAGTAAAGGAAACTGATGAGATATGAAATGAAAGATGTCGTTTCATTCACACATGCAGACATAAACTCATATTAAGAGTAGCACTGAGTTGAGCTAAAGGCAAAAAAAGCTAAAGCAAAAATGAAAGGAGTTAGTGGAAGAAATCTTGAGGCGAGAAGAAGAAAAGTTTTGTTGATAGAAAACCATAAAATGAATAAGTACTGTTTGACAGAATAGAAAATAAAGAAGGGAGAAAGAAAAGAGAAAGCGATGCCTTTTGCCTTATAAATCTATAAAATGAAATAAGAGAAAATTCTTAAACTTTAATCTAAAAACACTTTAAAAGTTTATCAACTTGTTCTTTTTAAATCTATTTGACTTATTTTATTGTTTGTTATTCATATTAGGACAACTTTAAACACTTTTAATCTTTAATTTTAGGATTTTAATAAAAATAAATTTTTAATTTTTTTTTGTTTACAAAACTAAAAAGATGAAGTTGACTTTAGATTAAAAATTCAAAATTTTAACTGATAAATAAAAAGATTCTATAATATCTTACAATTTATTCATTTCAATAAAAAAAGTAAAAAGAAAATAAGAGCAAAGCAAAAAGTTTCAATTTTTTTATATTCTTTAGTGTAGCACAAAGTGATGTTGTCGAATGAGTGAAATGGAAAGAAATTTCATTTTTTGCTTTCTCCCCTTACATACATAAACATGATTGAGCGACAGATGGTGGCCAGAAAAAAACAGCATATAAAAATTGTATGTATATATAAATTGAATAATTGAGTTTTTATTGAAGGATACATTTTTTATATAATATTTACAGTACACATATTGCTATGTGTGAATAGCGACTGCAACAGTAGCAGTGACAGAAAAAAGCACGCAAGTTGATGTAATATAAAATGATTAATTATATAGACGCGTGTGGCCACAAATCCACTCTGCCTCTCAACTTGTCGTGTACAAAAAGACAGAAGAAAAATATCAAAAAAGTACAAATTTCCAACTGTGTGATGTGCAAGCAGGCAGGATGAAGAAAAATTGAAAAATGAAATTCAAATATCAAAAAAACATGCTTGACAGCATTTTAACAGTATTTGATGGAAATTGCGGCTTTCCCTTCTCCTTTTATTGATCGTTTGCTTGCAGGAAGTTTCGGAGCAAACTTTTTCTTTCTTCTTTTCTTGCTTTCACTCTTAAAAGAAGTAAAAAAAGGAAAAAAAATGGACGGGTAGTGATGGAAAATATATGTTGAATATTTACCAACGGCAGGCAAGCATCATCAACGTAGGAGTAATAATTTCAAGTTAAAAAATAAAAGAAATGGAAATAATGGGAAATTGTTGAGGAGGAAATAAGCAGCAAAAGAGAGTGAAAGAGCCTACTACTAAACAAATATGGTATTTTTTATATTTCTTCTTCTTTCATTTATTTCGCTCCATTTACTTGTTTTTCCTTTCAATTGGGGCTGATGCTGCCTGTTATGTTATGTTGCGTATGATGGAATTGCTTAATAAGGCACAAAACGTGAAATTGATTTATGAACTTTCTCTTTCTCTCTACGCATATACTCATATATATTTTTGCTTCTTCTTCTTTTATTTCTAATGCCTCTTGATATTTTTACTTTCTCCCTCAAATGCTTTCATTCAAAAATAAATGTGTAAAAATTTTCTTCATAATCATATTCAGCTCCTTCTGTTCACAATAGGTTTATATTTTTAAAAAAATTATTCCAAGAGGTCTTATAGATGATGCTTAAAATGTATATCTACATACTTTTCATTTTTCATAATAGAAAAAATACTCACTCTTTCTCGCTTTCATACTCACTCACTGAAAGGTATTCAGAGTTATTCATTTAATGAGTTTCTCTCAAGCAAAAGTGAGTTAGTCAGTAAAGAAGGTATATAAATAGGCAAGTAAGTTATAATCTGCTGGGAAAAGAGAAAACAAATTTTGTAGATAATACAAAAAAGAAGAGAATATAAAATGAAATTGAATTGTTCTTCCATTTCATCCTGAAAATTTCCATTATTTATGTTAAATCAACATCAACTTAAGATAAAGGAAGAATGAAATGTTTTTTGTTAAAGAATTAGAAATGAATAACTTTGAAATATTTTGAACGTTTCTAAATGAGTTAGTTTTACTCTTTGTTAAGCTATATCAATGTATTTCTCACTAAATTGTTAAATAAAAAGAGCTTAAAGTCAAGTGAAAGATATTGCAATTCATTAAGAAATCAAATTTTCTTAAAACATTCAAAAATAAAACAAAAGATCAAAAACATGCTGTTTGATTTTGACCTTTTGCTATTATGCCTCATTAATAAAGTACTTTTGTATCATACTTGATATTATTATTTCTAGCAGTAAAATTGAAAAATCTCAAAAGTTTTCATTTGTTTACAGAAAATTTTCTTCGTTAATTATTAAGCAAAATAAAAATAAAATTTCCGTTACTTTCTAAACTTTAAATTATTAAATTTCAGAAATTCAGAATAAAATCGCTAAAAATTGACAACTGTTATTAACATTACCTTTTAAGTTATTCATAGAAATTATTTCCGTATAATAATAGTAAAAGTTTGAAACTTTCAAAATAGTTACAAATGAAGAAATGATTATAAAATATTCATAAGATTTTCATTTCACTCTTTTCATGAGAAAGTTCATCACGCTGATTTAATTCTAGGAATGAAAAATAAATTTATAATTTATAAAATTCTTTTCCACTCGAATTGAATGTCAGAAGTTAATTAAAAATTTCACAGTTTTCTTTCACCCCGAAAAATGCCATACTGTAAAAAGTAACAAGCAATCTCCGCAACAGAAGAAGTGTTAATTTTAAACAAAATTAATTCTTTCTTCTCCATTTCAAGCGTTAAAGCAAAAATCTCAATTTTTCAGGCGAGAAATAAATTTTCAATTAAAAAATTCATGATGAACTTTTTATTTTTTTCCTGTTAAATTATAAAGTGTTCGTGTGTATATATTTTTATGCCTTTTATTCCATTTTCATTTATTATGTCTTTTTTTTTTACCTCATACTCTTTCATTCATTGACTCATTCAACTCAAACTGTTCAACTCATTCACTCAACTCACAGTCAGTTTACTAACTTGATTGTTAAGCGAACGAGCAAGCGAGCGACGAGTGAAATTAATTAATTTCAATCTTCTCAATCCACCGAAAAAAATTTTTCACTCAGTTCTGCTCTGCCAATTTTACCGCTTTTAGAATTAATTTTCCATTGCTTTCTCTGTATTAACCTTGAATAAGCTCAAGGCATTAATAGTATAATAGTAGTAGCTGCTGATGCTGTTACTAGCTACTGTTGATGATTATATTGAATTATACCTTCTTCTACCCACTTGTGTTTTTCAAACAGAAAAAAGGATGGCAAAAAAAGGGTGGCTTAGAAAGAATATCAAAAAGTTGAGGTAAAACTTTTTATCACAACAGCCTTGGAGACATTTTTTCTTTCTCTAAAAAGTTGATGTTATTTCAAGAGTGAGAAAGAATTTAATTAATCGATTGAGATTTTTTTCCTTTTCTTGACTACTAAAATAATGTCATTGCCAATTGTTTCCCCAAAAACTGAAATGAGAGAGAGTACTCATCTAAATGGATGACGATCATGATGATGATGATGATGATAAAGTAACAAATTAATTATGGCTACAATCGTAATTGTGTGGAAGGAGAAAGAGTAATGAAATTTTCCCTTTTTACCCATTTCATAGCCACAATTGATTTTCTCATCATTCGCATCACACACAAATAAACATCAAGATCTATACGCATGCATGCATACTGTCTCTCTCAAATTCGCTTGCCATATCTCTTACTCCAATCCACTCATAGTCAACCACTCACATGTCATGCCTCATACTCATACTCCTTTTGTCTATGAAAAATTATCAGTAGATTAGATTATTTAATTTTTCGTCTGGGGAGGATGTTTTCTCTATATGTTTTTTTTTGCTTTATTTTCTCTTCTCTAGCTCTCGCTTGCTTGCTTGCTTTCTCTGCATCTACATGTGTATTTTATTTCCGATTTATCGGAAGTTGATTTATGTTCTGAATAACAATAATAATAATAATAACAGCATTATCGTAATATATACATGAAAGCTCCTATCCTACTACTGCTTGCTTGCTTTTTCGTGATGGTTTGCTCCGTTCAAGGGTAAAATACTTTGATTAACTTTTTTCGGTTCAATGATTTTCATACAAGGGTTGAATTTTTAATTAAAATTTTAATTTTTTTTTTGTTATGATAGAAAAATATAGCATTATGTCAAAGTTTCATGTTATTAAAATAATCCTAGACATATATGATAGTTCTTTATTAATTTATAATGAAGTTTAAATACTTATGATTCTTAAATAACGATCTATTGGCTTCTAGCCTCGATATTTATTGACTTCAAATTTAAGCTTCAAAATAAGTAATTATTTACTTACTTAATAAAATAAAGTCTTGTCCATTATTAATGCTTTTAAATCATAATTTGTTGAGTTTATTTTTAAATTAAAAACGTCTCTTTAATTCTTTAAATTTAAAATGAATAAAATGCTGATATCATTTAATAATCAACTTGATATAAATTAAATTTATTTGAGAGTGTCAAAATTATAATCTTGAAAGTAATTAAATTCGAAGTCATGTCATTTTGTTAGAGTTTCTTCTTCTTGTGGTTTGCGTATGAAAAATAAAATAATTTTTTCCATACATACGCCTGCCTCTTCCTTCTGCTCGACACATATAATATATTTATTCTCATCTCGATACACATACGAGACTTACATATAGTATGATAAACGAATTGAATAAAATATGATTTGGTTATTAATTGCGGTCCAGTACCACTATGAAAAAAATGCTTATATGTTTCTCTTTTTCATATAGTTTGTTTATAATTTATTTCCCATAAATGAAAGAGTATGAGTAAGTGAGAGAAACTCATTTAAATAATAACAATTATGAATAAAATTTCATTCATTTTCTAGCATAGTCAATTGATTTTGTTGGCTAGTATTTGTTTAAATGGAGAAAAATTGAAAATTTTCGAGTGTTCAATTTATATCATTAATTATTGTTATCTATGAATCAATAAAGCTAGTTGAAAGTGCAGCTGAGCATTCACAAAACTCAGATTGCATTCAAATGACGATTTTGCTTGTTGAAAATCATGATTGAACCACATATGTGAGGTATATAGTGAAAACGAAACATAGAGGCCTTTTCTCTATGGTTTAAAAGCCGTCATATAGTTGTCATGTGAAATAAGCCTTAAAGCCTCGTTATGCATTTGCATGTAGATACATGTGAATGTATGTTTTACTCTCTTTCCCGTTTTTTGTATGTCACTGTTATGTGTGCGTTTCCTCACTCACTCACTTTTTATTTCCCATCCTTTCCTGTTCATACAATTTTTTTTTCTTCTCTCTTTTACTGCCAAATGCATGTATAAATATTGAATAATATCTTTCTCTTTCTCTCTCACGCTCATACAGTGGTATGTATGAACATGTAGACAGACAAACACACACTGTGTGGAAGTTTACAGTAGCAAAGGCAGGCTATGATTTATGGTTTTAAAAGCTTTCACAGTTTTACATTATAAACGTTATATTTGACATTAAATAAAGCAGCAGTAGCAACAGCAGTAGAAAGAAAATTTCTGCATGAAAACTTACTTTTAAATTAAACGGACGAATGAATGTTTTTGAAGTCATGTCACAGTTCTTTCATTTCGTTCTCTTTTATGCAAATAGTAAATAGTTGTCGGAAAAATATCTTTTTCATAAAATCTTATAATTGAGTGGAAATGATGATAATGAAGTCAAATATTGAACTTTATGTTGTTATGAAAAATTATTTTATCATTTTCTCTCTATAATAGTTAAGTAGTCTCTCTTTATCTATAAAAAACACCTGTTGAATACAAACATAATTTATTTAATTGTATAAGAAGAAAAAGAGAGACAAAATTTACAATTAATTGACTGTGACTAATTTAAAGTGAGAAAATGAGGATGAAAATTATAATATTATTGATTATTAAATTAATTTCATCTGTTTATTCTGGTATGGATGAATTAATGTTGCGTTGGCAAAAAGATAAACGAAAATATATATAGAGAGACAGAAGAAACAAGGGTTAACATTTAATTACGATAATTATCACTTTGCCTCTTTTCAGCACCACGATTAATAGAGATAATTATGGACTCCAATGAATACTCATTTTATGATCTTTGAAATTTATGTTTATTAATAAAATTCAAATTATACTACCTAACTTAAAATGGCACGCGCTTTACTATTTGTCGCCACCAAAGAAATCCAGTGAATGCACTTAAACTATACCAAGTGATGATATACGACATATGTTCATTTCGTAATGTCACTCTTGTTTGACCACCAATTGGACCATTTTTCAAATTTTTATCAAATTTTATATCAATAAAATAAGGATCTGCATTAGTTAATGCACACATTTTTGGAACATCACGATACAAAAATGGACCTTGTTTGTGTTCAGGAGAAAATTGTGGTCGAGTTTCTGATAATCTGACAATTCCATCAATTTCTATTGTCCCTTCAATTTGACCTTCTTTTCTTGTATTTGGATTTGTTTGATTTCTAGCAACCCAGCCACGATTAACTAAAATTGTCTCTTCACGTCCTTCTAGCTTAAATGGTGTTATTACAAAATATCCAGAGCCAGAGCTTTTTTGTGAGAAAACACCGCCACCTGATTTATGATCTTCACTTGTTATTAAACTTCTTGGACCTAAGAAAAGCTCTTTATCATGTATAAAATGACCACGCAGTCTTACAGTCTGATATTCCATATTATACAAATCATCTAAATTATCAGGAAGCGGAAGAGGATCCATTTTCAATTTTGATTCCATCTCTTTTATGAGATTTTCTTTCCAAAACTTTCTCTTAACTTGCCATGTGCCTAATGAGAATGTTGTCACTGGAATAAGCTGAAAGATAATAATGAATTTTTCATTATAAAAATTGATATTTCATAAAATCATTGAAAACTTACAAATAAAAATTTTCCAAATCCACTGATTTGTAATTTTTCTTTAGGTACTGATGGTGGCTCAACAAATGCACGCTTTGAGAAATTATTTCTTGATGATTTTAATGCATTGACATTGAACATTAAACGAGAAAACTCTTTAAATTTCTTAAAATTCATTTTCCGGTTTTAATGTTTACATTTTTTGTTGCTCAATTTTCAACTGAGCAACTGACACTGTTCATAAAAAATAAAGAGAAGAGAAGAGTGTGATATTGAATCAAATCATTTTTATTTTACTTTTAATTTTTTTCTGTACAAGGAATTAATTAGTTTAGTTTAACATACATGTTGTTGTAATCATTTTTTTCTTATATTAAAAATAATTTCCTTCAATTCAATTTACCTCATTTTCTCTCATCTTTCATATATATCGTGATATATTCAAAGGCCTAACAATATTTTATTCAAACAATTTTTCTCTCTCATCTTTAAATTTTAAAGGATGCATGGATGATGAACAAGATTTCTTTTTTAAAAAATTATTCTTTTTGCATGTAATTTGCTTATTATCAATCATGTAGAAGAAGTGTGTTTTTACATTCTTATTTTTTGGGTGTTCTTTTACTTTAAGATATACATATCGGTTTTTTATTACATTATAATTAGAATTTTATTTATTTTGCATTATCATCGTACGCGATGTACAGCTAAATATGTGCAAAATTGTTTCTTTCAATATTTACTTGAAAATGTTTCTTTTTTATTAGCTTAAAATTGTAATAAAAAATTAAAATATTTGACGAATGTATTATAATATGTATTGTAGATATAGGTAGAGAATAAAGAAGAACAAGTTCAATATAATAAAGTGGTTTCAGGAGTAGAGTTTTCAATCAAATAAGAATAATTCTCAACTTAATTTATAAAGCAATCATTCTAAATACTACGTCAACATTCTAGCTAATTCTGTGTGTGTTTTCTTTTTCTTTACTTAATGACAAATAAGAAATTATGAACTATTGTGTGAAAATTTTCTTCTTCTTTTTTACAATTTTATTTCCCTCAACTACCTAACAATCGAGCAATAGGGAAATTACAGTAATTGTATTTTCTTTTTTTAAAAAAAGGTGCTATTATCTTAGTTTTAGTTTTAGGCAAAATAGTACATGTCTAAACCCAACGAAAAAGTGATCCGCACTTGATTCATGCATCGTCATCACTATGTCGTTCTTGTAAATAAGTCACATTTTGACTCTTCCAATTTATTTACTGTGAATGGAAAAGAAAATTTATAAGAATTTTAATTTATAATAAAATTTAATCGACTTCTACCTTCTCCTCTTCAGCTTCTTTATTTTCTTCTTCAACCTTCTTTTCACTTGCCTCAACTTCCGGCTTTTTTTCTTCATTCGCACTTTCAGTCTCTGCAACAATTTCTCCACCTTCATTTTCATTTAATTGCGATGATTCAGCCTCAGCTGCAGTTGAAGCCTCTTCTGAAGTTTTTTCTTCACTAGCAACTGCTTCATTTTCTGTTGAAGCTTCAGTTTCAGTTACAGCTGGCATTTCTTGAGAATTTTCTCCTTCTAATTGCATTGCTTCACCTTCACTTTGAACTTGCGCTTCTTGACCTTCTGCTAATTCAACTGGCTGTTGAATGAAAATTTGCTGACCATCTTCACCTGTTCCGGCCATTGTGACAGTGATTTGACCATCAGCACCTTCACCACTAAATGAAACTGATACAGGAATTCCATCGGCAGTTGTGAGTGTTGTTTCACCATCGGCACCTTGTTGCAAGACTAAATTGCCACCTTCAGTTTGTAGCATTGAAGCGTCAATCAATTGGCTTTCACCATTTTCATTTTGCACTAAAATCATTTGTCCTTGTGCACCATCACCAAATTGTAATGTTGCTCCTTCTGCATCGATTCCTTCACCATTACCCTGAAGTTGAACGAGTACTTGATTGCCATCAACACCAACACTTTGTAGTAAATGTTGCAATTGCTCTTGATTGGTTCCCTGCACTAGGATTTGATTTCCTTCTGCATCAGTTGTGAGAATGTGATTGTCCAATTGTAAGAACTGACCATTCTCATCAACAATAAATTTCAATTGTTGACCATCGGCTCCTTGTAACTCTTCGAGGTCCATTGGAATTGCTTGTCCTTGCTCACCTTCTACATGCTGAGCATCGGAAGCATGCTGCTCTTGACTACTTTGTGTATTTTCATCATCATGAAGACTCGGCATACTAACTGGAGCATGATGATGCTTTGTGTCCATTTTCTCATCACCTCCATCATCTGTTAAATTTGGCATGTCAATGCGAACTTTCTTCTAAACGAAAAATATGAAATTAATATATTGATAAAAAAAATATTAAAGTCGTTAAAATTCAAATTTTTGCATTATTGACAAAAATTCAATTATTTTGTTTACAAAATTTTTATAGAAATAATTATTGAATTTACTGATTAACAGTGCTTTATATTAAAGTTTAAACATTGCTAAATCAATATTGATTGAATAATCAATGAAAATTCATTACTAAACAATTTTAAAGGACATTTTATAAATATTTTTGAGAAATTGATAACTTACATCGTCTTGCGGAACATCATCTTGTGGGATTGTTATATTGTAAGTAAATCCACCACTATCTTGTGTTGTTGTGATCAATATATTTTCATTTCCATTTGATCCATTCGAAATTGTTGCATTTTCTGAATGCATTTTCTCGAAAATACTTTCCAAATCTCCTTCAGTAATTTGAGATTTGCCTTTAATATAGGTGGAATCATCATTGACTTTGCCTTTTCCTGACGATGCAGTTTCATGTGTTTTCATATGCTGAGCATAAAGCTTCTTGTTAACAAATGTCAGTGAACACAAGTTGCACGAATGAAATTCAATAAATTCATTGACAGTGTCTTGATCCTCTTCACTTAATGCCTCTTTAATGATATCTGTCAATGGTTTCTGAATTGTGCCAGCATTTTCGCTGCTCTTATTCATCACGATCACTTCTTGCTGTGAGACCGATTTGAATTTTTCATGAGTTTTCATGTGCATTTCAAATGCTTCGCGTTTGACAAACTGACGACTGCAAATGCCGCATTTCATGCCACTTGAATGAATTTTAGCATGAGCTTGAGCTGCTTCTCTAGTTGCAAAGCGCTCTAAACACATGCGGCACTTGAAGGGACGTAATTTCATGTGATTACGCTGATGTTCCATGAACAAATTGCGATCAGCTGTCTTAAAATCGCATTGTTGACAGCTTTGCATTGGTTGTTGGGAAGTATTGTTGCGTACAATCGTTGTTCTTCCCACTTGCTGCTGCTGAGGTTGCGTTGCTAGTGTGGTTTTCTGTTGCTGCTGTTGTGGATATGCTGTTACACGATTAACACGATTTTGTGGAGAAATAATTGGACTTTGCTTTGTTTGTTGGCCTTTGCAGACACTCGAATGAGGTTGAAATGCATTTAAATCTGTTGTCTTAAAGTCACATGCAATACATTTGTAAAGCTTAACAGGACCGCGTTTCGCTGTATTTGACAATGTTTTTAATTGACTTTCAGCTGTCTCTTTATTGACAGCTGCAATTTTGCGTGTCGGTGATTCCTCGGCATTATTATTTTGCCATCTATAGCTATTGCTGCTATTGTGAATACCAGGTGACTGATCATTTAGCCTTTGAATTTTAACTGGTGGCTCTTCTTGCTCCTCTATTCCATACTTTTTATTAATAAAACCGCGCAAGCGAGATTTGACGTTCTGAATGTCAGACTCGTATTTGTCCATGGTATTGAAGAGCGTCAGACAACGCCTACAGATGACATCCTCCTCTGAGACAATAACGCAAAACTCGTCACCAACTAATCGTGCAAGTTTTTTTGTCACTTTCTCACGCGACGTACTGGTTTCTGTTTCTTTTAAACTTGTCGGTGCACCCATAATATTTTCATCACATATGAAACATTTAATATTTTGCTGCAATTGTGATGCATAAATTGTTTGCCGAACTCGTGGTTGTTGATTTGTGGAGTTGGAAGATGTTACCGATACATTTGAGAGGTTGCTGATTTTGTTCACTGTGTTCATCTGCACACTATTCAAATTACTCTCACGCGGCTGTATTACCTACAATCGAAATAAATAAACATTTTAATTTGTGCACTGAAAAATATTTTAAAAGCAAAAATTAATTGAAAGAAAAATGAAACTTTTGAAAGCGCGTCCCAATTTCCAAGCGCTAAATAATTTTTGCTAATTTCATTGCTTTAATGGAAAATTTTAACGGAACGAAAATTCTTACACGACGCATTATAGTGTTATGTTGCGGTTGCATTATTGTTGGCTGAACGCGCTTCATTATTTCTGCTGATTTTTTAATAAAAAGTTCTCAATTCTAACTATATATATTTTTTCAAGATTTTCAATATGGCGAGACACTCTCTAACACACGTACACTTCTAAATGCCTCTGATGCGAAATTCAAATATCTCGTAACCGATAATATTTTCAACTGATGAAACATTTCTATTTTCATTCTCTTTTATATGTTGATTTTATATACCTGAAATTAAAAGTTTTTCAATTTAAAACTTCTTCATTTTACCTAAAATTAAATCTCAAAATTAAGTAAAATTTTAATTCCAGTCAAAAATTTTTTTTATTTTTTCGTTAGTAACAATAATTTTTCTTTTTTCTTTCTCAATATTCTTTACATCTCTATACATAAATAACACTCATATTGTCCCATAACATAAAGCATTTCTTTCATTCATTATGTGACAATATGGTGCACATTCGATGCATACAAAAAAATTAAAAGAATAAAAACATCTTTCTTTTTTGGAACTGTGTTTAATTGTTGCAATAAATTTTAGTTATTTCAATTAGAATTATTAGGATGATAACCCCAATATCCAACAATTTTCCATGCCTCTTGCACGCAACTAAAAATTATTATTTTTATCAATAATATTATTACAATAAAGTGTTCATCTCTTAATTTAAAGAAATTTTAGTAAACGTGAAAAACGTGTGTATGTATGTGGAGTGCGCTTCATATTTTTCATTTACAAAATTTATCAATGAAAAATTTTCAAAGTCACAAAAATTTTTTTAAATTTTCTTTATAGCTCTTAATTGCATTATTAAAAATTTAACAAAAGATTCTTAACACTTGGATGGATTAAAGATTTTGTGCAGGTGGAGCTATTGCTAGCTCCAGGAGACGTAGACTAGTGCCTGTTGTTTCCCAAACCTGCCACCTCATAGTGATTGAATATTCTGTACTCTACAGACCTACAGCGTAACTAAATGACTGCTACTAGAGACACAGAGAACTTTTTTTTTAGTCTTTGTGCCGCATGAGTGTCCCCATTCCGCTGTAGGAATGTAAATTATCTCAGAAAACCTATCACTATAAAGTGGGACCTTACCTTTTAAAGTGCGTTCCGAGAGCACTTAAGCAGTCGAAGTATCTAAACTTCTGAAAAATATCTGAAAGAAAGCGCAGCCTGGACTCGAACCCGGACCAGCCACTACGCTGTTCTTCAGATCGAACGCATGAACCTCTCGGCCACAGAGGCGCTCGACTGCTTAAACACTTAGAATAATGATTTATTAATCTTCCTGTTTATTTTTTTTTTTTTTTTGTTATTTTAAAAACAAAAAGTTTTTAAACAAAAATTTTAGAAACTTTGAAAATTTTTCATTATTAAATTAGGGAAATTTTTCTTCCTTTTCTTTTTTGTCCTATGGTTTCATTTATTCTCTCTTTTATTTAAAAATGGAAAATCTTTACTGATTAAACTATCTAGTGTTTTTAGGCAATCTTTTTAATTTATCTAGCAACTTTTCTGAGATACTCTTGTGTTTTGTGTGTGTGTGTGTGATTTTAAAAATTAAAAATTTATGGTGATTGATGATTGGATGCAGTTGTATATGTATTTTTGATAATGGTGATGATCTTTATGATTGGAAAAATTTCTATTTCATTTTTTCAAGGAAGTCGTTCGTAATATTTCTTTAAAAATATGTAACATAAGAATAAATAAAATTTTTACTGTTTCATCTTCTTTTACACTCCCTTGCATTATAATTTTCATTTTTCAATAAATTTTCGACTGATGAAAAAATTTAAGAAACTTTTTTCTTTAAATATTTATAAATTTTTTACGTAGCGATGATGATGATAGAAAAATCAACAATGATTTAACAACATTTTTTATTTTCATTCATTTTTTAAGGTATCTCGAGGATGAAGGAAAATTCGTATAAAATATTTTATTATGACTATTATATTTTTAAGAGGATTGATAGTGATAATCACACATGACAAGAAGAATATTTGCGTGTATGTTTTTATATATAATCAGAGTAATATATGTGTGTGTGTGTGTGGGAAATATTGACGAGTAGTAGTATGTAGTAATTAATAATAATTATAATCATAATGTATTACATATTAAAGCCAGAATTTGATTAAAGTTAAACTAAAGTAAAATATGATATTAAGAAAGCGTAGCTGCCTGACTTAACTATTAACAGTAACAAAGCTTATATAATCGAGTCTTTTCGTGTGGGTTCTTATGAAAAACAAGTCATTGTGGGTATTTCATTTCTCTCTTACTTATTTCTTGTCAATTGTGATCATTACAATCGATCCTCTTTTTTTAGTATTATCATTATTATTTATTATTATTAATCTTAAAATCTATGAACCAATGTTTGTGTGTGTATGTGTTGTTTTACTGTTGTTGTTGTTGTTTGAAAAATTTCTTCTTTTTAATTTATGTTAAAAACTATCATCATCATCATCATCGTCGTTATCTTCGTAACTTTTTTTTAATCGCTTATTTTTTCTGCTTATCATTAGTTTTATCAATATTAAGATTAATGTTTCTGTTATTATTACTAAGGGTAGCCTCCGATTTATGAAAATCAGATTGAAGTAATCTTTGTTCACAATATAAGGGACCGAGAGGTGGCGGTGAAATTGGTGAGGTTAAACTTATGCTTTGTGTTGATTCAAAACTATGATCACTGGTTGAGAATTTTTTTGTTATCGTTGATTGTTGTTCAACATCTTCCTTATTATTGTTGCTGTTGGCACTTGAACTTGAAATCGGTCGTCGCTGAAGTGTTGATGTTGCTGATGGCTGTGAGCGATGTTTTATTGGAAATTTGTTTCTCGTACAACTTAAATCTAGTTCTAATGTATTAAAGCGTCGTCTGCGTATCGGTTGCATTGATGATGATGACTCACTACTTGCATCTATACTATGACGATAATCATGAATTTCGGCCTTTACTTTTTGTGAGCTTCCAGGTGATGACAAAGTTTTCTTTTCGGTCGTTCTTAATATAACAACACTCGAATCCACTTCATCTTTGGTTTGAATTGATTCTTTAGGTGAATCCACTATTAGATTTTCAACACTACTCTCATGAACGCTTGCGAGCAGTGGTGATTTGAGTGAATGAAGCTTATGTGTTGTGATACTTGTAGTTGTTGAAGTGATGCTTATAGTTATGCCAGTAGCTGAATGCTGTGAATGAGTTGATGAGGTTGGAGATGAAGCGGGCAGTGATGATGAAGAATGACTCGGTATGTGAACATTTAAAACTTGCACATTGCTACTCGATTGAGGGGGTGATGAAGGAAATGTCTTTGACGTATCCAAAAGTTTCAAATCTGTAAGACGTTGTCGTGCTGCATTTAAAATTAAATCAACATCTGTATTGAAAGCATCGTAATTTAAATCCAAGAAAATTTCCTGAATAAACCGCCTCACAGTCATTCGATAATTACATGAGCCCATAAATTTACAAACTTCCGAATAAAGACAAATGTCTTGAAATGATTGTGGATACTTTTGTTTTAATTCCATGAGAATTTTTCGACATGTTTTGAACATGATTGGATTTGCCATTTTTTGAAAATTTCTCAGTATAATATTTGAAATACGATCCGGCATATTTGTGTTTGCAGAATCATCACTTACGATGCTCTCAGGCGAATAAAATGATACATCTGAATCGCGAATTTTTCCATTCATTGATGTAAGATTTTCTTTAGGCTCTTGAATGTTTAACGATGTGTCTATTACTCTACTTATAACTTTACTTCGACAACATAGTAGACATTCATCTTTGTTGTGCTTAATTGTGCCACCGGTTGAACTCATTGATCGAATCATTGTTACCGGCATGTCACTTTCAATTGTAGCCGTATCTGTTGCTGTAGCAGTCATTGCACTTGTCACTCCTGACAAAATTATCGGTCTCTTTCTCATTCTTCTATTACCCGTTGTTGATAAATCAGACATACTCGATACTGCCGATTCATCAGGCACTTGACCAGCAATTAAATCACCAGCAGCATCGCCCTCATTTGGATATTGATTCTTTAATAATATTGATGATGTTGATAAATTATTCGATTCGAGTGTTTCTATTTCCTGAATGTAACGTGAAACATATGTTGTTCCACTTTGACTGTGACTATCCGGAAATAAATCAAGTATATTCCTTGGAAGACAAATTCCTATAAAAAATTTTAATTTATTAATAAATAAATTAAATCACATGATTTAAATTAATTATTACCTCTATAACAAGGACCTTTGGTATCAATTTGCGTTAACAATTTGGCCACATAAATATTCTTTTGAATATCATCAAACCTAAATGAATTAATTAAAAATTATCAAATTGTTTATTTCAAATTTAAATATTGCAATAAATATTTACCCTGAGATGTTTATTGTTTGCCTCTCTAAATTTTTACTCTGCTTTCGCTTCGAGTCTAGATTAAATGATTGCAATAATCGATTTGAAGTTTTTCCTCCATTTCCATCATTTTCGAATATATCTGCCAATATATCGTCAGCTGCTGATTCACTCAGCATTGGACGCATATTTCTTCGTATCATTCTTAATTTTTTATAGCCATGAATGTCTTGATTTGAAAGTTGACTTACATCCTTAATTGGTGTCCCTGTTAATGAGACTCTTCGAAATCGTTCATCTAATAAAATTTAAAAAAAATTAAATTAAAATATTTATGTAATTAAAAATTGACTTACTCCTTTTGTCAGCTTTTATATTAATAGAATCACAACTACTAACACCAGAAGTATTTGAATCTCCTGAATTAAAGCGAGTACGATTAGTTGTAGTAGTAGTTGATGCTAAACCCGTAATTCCATCAGTAGTTTTTGATTCTGATAATGATCTTATATGTTTGACATTCTTTTGATGCATTTGTGATGGTAATGTTCCAACTGGAAGTGTTTTTGATTTTTGTGTTGATGTTGTCATATTTAATGACTCATCACGATTCTAAAAAGAAAATAAATTATAAATATAAAAAAATTTAAAAATAAATTAAACTTACATCATCTTCTTTTATTGAATCAATTGATTCTTCAATGACCAATGACGGTTGTTGCTGAGTACCACTGAGATTCAACATTATGCTATCATCAATTCCTCCATAATTATATGCCGGCATATATGCGGGCATGTCATGATTGTAACGAGCAGGCGAAGGATTTTTGAGATGCCAATCTTCTGGTTCCAGAATTGGAAATTCATTATTTCGATCGTGTCGCACACTCATCCAATCAAGTTTATATAATAAATTTGATCCATTAACAGTTGTACTCATCAAACACAAAACATTGAATGCACATGCACGAATTGAATAGATTTCACAGTATTTTATCAATTGAATAACTTTCTCAAATACTCGTGTCACAGTATTATTAAGAAATTCAATGCCATCATGGTTGGTTGCAACGTGACCGATTGCCCATAATGCAGATTTAAGCAGCAAGCATTCGTCCTCATTCCCACATTTTGCTGAACTCAATACGTCTATTAAATAAGAGATATTACCATGTTTTTGTAAGTAGCTTATTCCACGTTGTGTTTGTACGAGAGCACCATAAAGATGACATGGTAAATTTGTTGTCTTTACCATCTGTCGTTGTTGGAAAGAGTTGCGACTCATGTAATATCCATCTTCACTTTTCGTATGAAGTGTCATTGTCGAATGTGTCTCAGATTCAACAAATAAAACGTATTTCTTATTATATACACTTATCCACAAATCAATTTCTGCTTTGACATTTGCATTAGGATGATTGAGTCCACGAGGAATGGAATAAAATCGCATCATTGTGTACTTTCCCACTT
Organism: Polypedilum vanderplanki; assembly: GCA_018290095.1. Lineage (NCBI taxonomy): Eukaryota > Metazoa > Arthropoda > Insecta > Diptera > Chironomidae > Polypedilum > Polypedilum vanderplanki. Next base: position 33,621,535 of record CM031380.1, on the reverse strand, counting down.
CATGATATTTATCTAATTCTGGCCAGACGTGTGCCAATTCTAATAAGTAAATATTCTCGTGACATGCTTCCTCTATAATTTCTAATGCAGCCAATACTACCGCTCTATCTTTATCCTTAAGCTGATTCATAATTATTTGAATTCCCCATTCTTCAAATGTTGGTAGACGTGCGCGTAGTAAAACTAATAAAAATTGTGTTGCATATAAACGTGATGCCTGATTTGGAGACGAAGTTAAAGCTTTTTCAAGAATCAAACGTGGATGAGGTTGCGCCGAAGAATAATCGAGACCGGAAACAATCAATTTTACATATATCGTATGATTTGTATTCGCTACAAGATACGTTAAATGCTTTAAAATGTCTGTATTTTTTAATATATCAATGCCCTTCTTCGATCGACACAATCGTCCAATAAAAAGGAAATATTGCTGGCACATTGTTGTATTCATATGAGAGGGTGAAAATAAGCAATCCTAAAAGAGAAAGAAGAAAATATATGGAAATTTATGTCATGGTTATATTCATACAAATTCATTCACGTAAAAAAACGAGAGAATGAGATTAAATAAATAAATAGAGAAAAAAAAGTTCTACTTACATGCGCTTTCTTCTTATAAATTGCCTGTAATTGTGTTGATATATCTGAGCAGTAGTCAGTCAAAACTCTCATATACTCCAGTTCATCAATTTGCTCGAGAAGATAATCAATGAGCATAATTCCAGCATGAACGTTTGATGGAATCATTCGACAGTTGCTGTTAACACTAAGTTCCATATGTGAGAATTTATTACTACTCGGTTTAAAATAATTCGTTAGATTCTTAATGAATTTCAACTGATCCTCGTCTGGCTTTGCACTGAGTGTTTTATTGCGAAAAATTGTCACCACAATATCCCAGTCCCATGTATTTGCATCAACATGTGTCAATACTAATGAATCTTTTATTAATCGTTCATTCTCTCGAAATTTCTCTAGAAATCCAATAATTTTTCTTCGTACAAGCGTTGCTCCTTTCGATTTTTCAAATGATTTACTCGTTTCAGTCTCACCGCTCATGCTAGTAGTATCTCGAAAAATGTCAAAATAAAAACTTGCACTAGCATCGGTAGAACCAATAGAATCGTGTCGCATTCGTTCAAAAAATGTAAGACTAGCAGATTTAGAAAGACTCTCGACAGCATCGATTTCTCGTTTAAACAGCCTCGATTTAATAAGTTCGCCATTCTGAATAATACAATCAAGATATAAACTGCAAGCAGCAGGTCGATTTTTTATCATTGTGTGATATGCTTGCAATGCTGAAATGGCAGCTCTTGCTTGATAATTTCCTTCAGTGGCTTTCGCAATCAGCATCGGAAGTGGTGGTGATGTACTACAGACATCGGCCGGTAACATTGTGTGAATCATTTGTAGTAGTTTAGCCAATAAAATTGTCGCTCGAACGGATATAAAAGTGTCGCTACTTATTATTACTTCGACTAAGGCATTGAGCAGGCCATTCTCAAGAAAACAATAGAGAATAAAGGCCTGATGTATTTCACATATATTGGGCACTTTGTTGATCAAACTTGGCAAAACTGAACGTCCTTCTAGCGCCACAAATCCCTCGCTCAAACGCCACGAATCTTGATAGTCTGAGGGATCGACTGCGGCTAACGCCACTGAATATTCGTCCGTCCAAACTGCTTGCGGAAGGTTTATGAGCTCATACAATAAATCCAAAATGGCTTTTCTAACTTCTAATTGATTCAAATATAATACATCAATAATGGCTTTCAAACCCGATGCCTTATTAGGATTGCAAAATTCTAAAACTCCATTAAAACTCCGAAGCACTGAAAGAAGTGCTAAACGTGAACATTTGAATCGTAATTCTCGTGCGTCCTTATTTTTGTCCATAATTCCTAAGCGGTAAGTGAAATCGCAATAAGGTGCAGCGAGACAATCCAGTCGAATGCCCGCAATATTTCGTGTGTGCGGATATTCTAACAAGTGCAATAACACACCAACTAAACTTTCTGCAATGCGAGGACTGTCACATTCGAGTACATTGCGAGTTATTACTGCCACACCGTTTGTTAAAATTAATAAAACTGGATTTAAAACACCCAATTCCGAGAGAGTGGCCAAACACGCACGTACTATTCGATCCGGCTTTGTGCCATCAATCATTAGCGTGTCACCTAATGATGTGAGACATCTTACAATTGCTGGATTTAATAAATCAGGCTGAATTGCTATCATCTTTCTTATTAATTTCAATGCCTGTATTCTTTCTTCTTCATTCTTAACAACTAAATCCAAGCTTCTGCATAAAAGTATGGGAAGTTGTAGTTTATTGAAAGTTTGTAGGTCATGTACTGTATTCAATATATAGCGTGATAAACGTAAAGCGCCAGCACGAATTTGTGTGATATTCGAAACATAGTTGGAACTTAGGCTAAAAGAATAGAAAAAAAGCAAGTGCAAAATAGTAAATAGTAGTAGAACAAATGTTACATATATATATATATTTGGATAAATTTAGAAAAAGAAACGTAATTTCGTCATTAAAAATAGAAGAAAAAATATATACCAATAAAGAAGCTCCTCTGTAGTAAAAATATTACTGGTACTGTTTGACAATAATTTCGTGCAATTATTTAGCGCTGTAAGTCGCTTTTTCTCATTTGTATTTTGATTTGAAATTAAATTAAAAATTTCTATTATGCTACTCGAGTTGTTTAACTCGTAATAGGTATTATTATTAATCGACTTCATATCATAATTATTTCTTTGAATTTCACACTTTCCTTTATCGTATATATATTATATTACACTCTAAAATAGAATAGAACTTAATTATATTATTAAATTTTTTCTATAATAAATTACTCGTAAAAAATCGAAGTTTATTGAGCTCTGTAAGCTCAATCAACTATAACGCTTTTATATGCAAATGTTATTCTATTTTCATATTGATACCTGATTTATTTTTTAATAAAACTTTTATATTTTAAAAATTAACGGAAATTTTAATAAATTCAATTTTGCAAAATAATTTAAAATTCATAATATTTATTAAAAATATTATAGTTGGACAAAGTGAAAGAAAAATATATATAATGGCTAAATTGGGTTTGAAAATCGTAAACATTGTGTTTTTTACAAGGAGTTGGTGAAATACGTTTAAGACAACATTTTAAGAAAATAATGAAAATAAAATAAACAAAAATTTTATTTTCGATAAAAAATGTTTGAAATTTAATGTTTTTGTTTCAGATAAAAAAAAATTTTATTTGAATAAAAATAAAAATTTCAAAAATTAAATTTCTTATAAAATAATTCATTAATATTTTAAATAGTATTTAAAGCATTAAATTTTATTATTTGCATCTAAGTTAACTTTAAATAATGAAAACATTTTTCAAAATTTATCACTAAATTCAACAGAGTAAACTTTAAAAAATCCGTTTTTTCTTCAAGAAATTAAAATTTTTGTAAAAGTAAATTTGATCTATTTACATCAATTTAGAAAAGTATTTTTAAAATCATAAAACATTAATCATAAAAGTTTTTATTATAAAATTGCAAAATTAAATAATAAATTTTTCCATGAACTTTTTTTTAACAGTCACATAAAATTCAAATTTTGTGTAGTCAGCTGCGCCTTTCTGAGAAAATTTTTTTCATCGAGTGCATACTGTTTTGAGATTGATTATTTTTTGTTAAATAGAGTTTTTAAATAGCTTTCGATCGACAAATTATAGTTCACGACCGATGTAAATAGCTATTAATCAGTAATAAGATAAATTTAAAGTGTAGAAGAATCAAAAAGTGCTCAAAATTACAACAAAAAGTTTCGTCATACTACTAAAAGTCTCTTACTCTCTCTCTCATACTACTTTAGATCAAACATGTCGGATATTGATATTCTGAATATTGACAACATAATAGCGAGACTTTTGGAAGGTAAATATTGTTTTGAGTTTTAATATTTGCTGATTAAGTGTTATAAAAGTGCGGAAGTGCAATAAATTGTGAATTTGACTTAATTATGCTTAAAATCAGACGCCAACGCCCGCTTATAGAAAGACATAGCAGATAGTATGAATTTTTCTTTTCCCGTGGAATGTATATTTTTTCATCAACATCATCATCACCGTTGTACATATACATTTTCCATCTTCTTTTTCAAGTTCATCTATATTTTTTCAGTCCGCTATGCATGTGTATAGTTATTATTATTTCGATTTGATTTTTGAAATAATAATAACACTTTATTCACATATCAGTAAATATTAGGTAACTTTAAACATAATCTCAAATTCTTTTTTATACATTGCAGTTCGAGGCTCACGACCAGGGAAAAATGTTCAGCTCACTGAATCAGAAATACGTGGATTATGTTTAAAATCACGAGAGATTTTCCTATCACAACCAATTTTACTTGAATTGGAAGCCCCACTTAAGATTTGTGGTAAGTACTTTGATTGCAAGTGCGCATCGTCACACGGATTAACAAAACATCAAATTTATTTCAACTGATTTCAACTATGATTGATTGATTGATTGAAAAATTTATGACAGTAATCTCTTATCATTTCTTTTCTTAAATTCCGAAAAAAACACATTTAATGTGTGCGTAAATTGTGTGAAAATCTTTTGAAAACATTATTATCATCATAATGTTAAATGAATTTACTTTAATGGAAGGCAACTTGAACTGACAATTTTCGAATTAAGAAAAGATTTATTGTGCAAATTTAGCTGCAAAAAAATTAGTCAAATAATAGTATTTCAATGAATAATACGAATTAATGATGATTTCTTGTCGTTAATTGAAATTTCTTTATTAAAAAATTATTCATTTTCACCTACAAAGCGAGGTATTTATTGAAGTATGCCTTTGTCTCTTTATTGGTCTCCTAAATTACTGGATGTTCGTTCTTTACATGTAAAAAAGATAATCAATGTTTTATGGCAAACTTTTCTTGTCAGGATAATATTCATTACCTACTTATTTAAAAATTTAAATATTAAACCAAATACTAAGATGTTTATTTTTATTCTTTTATTTTCATATATCAAAAATTATCCTTATATTCTCTAAGGTGATATCCATGGTAAGATTTTTATATTAAATTCTTCTTTAAATTCGATAGATTATAATTTTAAATAAATATTTTAGGTCAGTACTACGATCTTTTGCGTCTGTTCGAGTATGGAGGATTTCCACCAGAATCCAATTATCTATTTCTTGGCGATTATGTTGATCGTGGAAAACAGAGTCTTGAAACTATCTGTCTTTTGTTGGCGTACAAAATTAAATATCCTGAAAATTTCTTTTTATTACGTGGAAATCATGAGTGTGCAAGTATTAATCGAATTTACGGGTAAGACAACATCATTTTTTAGTAGGTCATTCATTAAATTTCAATTATCATCTTTCACATTTTAGATTCTACGATGAATGCAAACGACGTTACAATATAAAATTGTGGAAGACTTTTACTGACTGCTTCAATTGCTTACCTGTAGCTGCTATCGGTATGTACATTTTATTCTCTTTGTGACGACACACAATTGAATAAAAAAAGTGAGGAAGTGATTGATTATGACTAATGCGTACATTTTCTTTCTTTTTCTTTTTTTTTTTTAATCTTCACACTCGTGCCTATGCGATGATGGATATCAATTAATGACGCACAAATAATAATGCTGCCTAATAATAATTCAACATCAATTTATCTCTGACATTTTCGTGTGGTTGATGGTACTTCGCGTGCTGCTCATTGAAAAAATTCAATTTGTGATAATGTGCTGTGTAAATTGATTTATTTAATATGTGACTGACTCGACGATGGCAATTTAACATGACAATTCTTATCAATTCACCTGCGACTGTCTGTGTGTGCAATCATATTTTATTGTGATAATTGAAATTCTCTTTATTTCATTCACACATGCCCTTTAAATATATAAATTTTGGCATCAACAACATATATTTATATAGTCGATGAGAAAATTTTCTGCTGTCATGGAGGATAAGTATCTAATCTAATTTATTATTCTTTTATATATTGTCAATTGACGTAGATGACTAATATTTTTGCATTTTCATTTTTTCCTTCCTTTTTCTTATTTTGACGGATGGACATGCACACTTTCACCAGACTTGCAAAGCATGGAACAAATCAGAAGAATTATGCGCCCAACTGACGTTCCTGATCAGGGTCTATTGTGCGATCTCCTTTGGTCAGATCCTGACAAAGACACAATGGGTTGGGGTGAGAATGATCGTGGAGTTAGTTTTACATTTGGAGCAGAGGTGAGTGCTATTGTTGTTTACATTCAACTTGCACGTGAATAACAAGTGATCAAATAATTTATTTATTTAAAGATTGTTGCAAAATTCCTGGCAAAACACGATTTTGATCTAATTTGTCGTGCTCATCAAGTAGTAGAAGATGGTTATGAATTCTTTGCAAAACGACAACTTGTAACGCTGTTTTCGGCACCAAATTATTGTGGAGAATTTGATAACGCTGGTGAGTTTTCAAAGATATATATGACCTATTTGTTGTTTTTGTTATTTTCGTGTGACTGACTGATAAGCGGTCATAGTGCAATACAATTTCATTTATTCATTATTTTATATATTTTTTAGGTGCTATGATGTCTGTAGATGACACGCTAATGTGCTCGTTCCAGATCTTAAAACCAGCCGATAAACGTAAATTTCAATATAGTAATCTATCGGGCGGTCGCCCTGTTACTCCACCTCGAGCCGCTAATAATAAGAATAAGAAGAAATAAGCAAATGATGGTGACAATATTTGAGCTTTTTATTATAAAATGCTCAATATTACACACCATCATTTTGCATACTATATTTTAATAAATATTAAAATAATTAAAATCATGAATACAAACAAAAAAAAAATATTAAATTTACATGTCTCTACGACACAACCACCACAAAAAATGTCAAATATAAAACAACAAGGAGCGCACGAAAGAGAATGAACGTGACTAGGATATAATAGTTGTAGAGTTATTCTTTTAAATGAAAGATTGAATGGTAAAACATGAGAAGCGAGAGTTGTTAGGCAATTAATTGATAAACGAAAATTAAAACGAAATGTGGGATAATTATGTGCATGTTGTGTCCATAGAACAATGACAACATCTTAAATTTAATACAAAAAAATTATTAAATAAAACAAGTATGAATAATAAACATTTTTTTCTCCTGAAGATGAAAAGATAAAAGAAATGATGATGAAAAAAGAAAAAAAATTGAAGATTGAAAACACAGATTAGACACATACACATAAAATACACTCACATATACACTTTTTAAACAAAACAGAATTGCATCAATTGTAGATCAGATAAAAATTTAAATTTTGAATTTTTAAAAACGAAGAAAAAAGTCTTGTCCATTTTTTAAAAAAAGAAAGATAAGAAACAAAAACAGTTTAAAATTTTTTAATTCTTTACTCATTTTTCCCCTCTTTTCCTTGTTAAATACAAATTCATCCCATCTCTCTATTCATATTCCTCACATCATGTTTTACTATAGTTACATATTATTATTATTATTGATAAGAGAAGATAAAACTGAGAAGATGAAGAATAGTAAGAATAATAAAAATGCCGTTCTCTTTTTTTTTTGATTTAAGCTCTATAAAAGAAAATATATCACTGCATATATTCACAAAGAACACACACTCATTGCTTTACATAATCTATTTCTAATTAATTATAAAACTTTTTTGTCTCTTTGCATTCACAAAAAAACTTTTTTTTTGGCGTCATCATCTCTATTTTATAATAATTTTTTTGACTCGCAACAAATAGCCGAAAAAGAAGGAATGAGATCGCACTTTATTTTAAAAATTATGACGATGATGATGATAATAGTAGAATGTTATTCATACAATAATAAAAAAATTGAATATAGTAATAATAATGACTTTTTTTTTTCGATGCAAACGTTAGGAATTAATTTCTTTTTATCATTATTTAAAAATGAAATATTATATATAATCATGAGATATTTTCTTTGTTTTAGGCATCTTTTTAAAAAAAAACTTTTATTCCTTTTACAACATTTCATAAGTATGTATTTTTTTGAGGCAAATACGAAGCTAATAGAAACCGTTTTCTAATAACTGCATATATAGAAGCGCGCGCGCTGAAAATCAATTTAAAACGAAAGAAGCAAACGGTGAGATTCTACGAAAGAGAAAAAAAAATAACATAATAGTTGGTTGAAGAATGAGAGTCTCAGAGAAAAGTTAGCACACACACATAATAATAATTATCAATAATAATAAAGAAAACTACAAAAGATTTAAATTATAAAGGAAAAAAAATGAAGAAAAACCTGCTTAAATGTTTAGAGTTATTGGACAAAAAAATAGCATTGATGATTGTTTCTTTCCTGATTTTAAGCAAATCAATAAAACAAAAAAGGACATTTGTGTAATTTGCTCTTTTTGAAAATTCTTTTTTTTCTTTTCCCTTTCTCTCTCTATCATTATCTTTACTCACAATTATTTTGTAAGAAATTTATTTTATTATTTCTCATACTTTATGATTGATTTCAATATTTTCTAACGCACACTTTTCTTTTCTCTTTCTTTTTTTCTTTATTTTGGCATTTCTCCACAGACGCAGCATCAAGATTTAGCAGCATCAGCAAGAAAAATAACAAGTGAAAAAGATGTTTGTCATTTCAAAATTAAAATTTGTCTGAAAATGTATCAAAATTGATTTTTTGTATAAAAATATCTTATATTTTTTGTTTGTCGAGAAAAATCTTTTTTTTTTTTATTTGTTTAAATAATTTATTAAAAATATAAATGATGTATACAACAAAAATAATAGCTCTGAGATATACAGCGTGTCTATTGGAAAAATTTTCTTTGAATACTGTTTGTCTTTAAACTTTTCCATACATTAGAAAATCTAGCCTTTAATAATTTATTTGTATTAGTTGGACTTGAAGCGCCAGATGAAACGCCCGACGATGATGTAGTATCGGAGAGATGATTGATGAATGACTTTTCGATTAGATCGGAATTTAAACTCTAAAGAAAGAAAAAAGAAATTATAGAAGGAGGTTCACTTTTATTATTTATTTTAAATTGATGTGGATTAAAATTTTTTAATCGCTCTGAGATTAAAAATTTCTCTTTTTTTCTCTCTCGTGCAAAAAAAAACTCGTGCGAGTTAATAATTGCGTAATAAATTGTAATCCATACCGGTTTATTTGTATACAGCATCGGCGTAATAATCTTCAAGTCTAATGTGTTATTCGATGTCCTAATTTTTTCTAGAACTTGTGCTTGTGTAAAATACTTGGCATCTTGATCTCCTATTTCCACTATATAATCACCAACTTTTAAACCGCCTAACTGTTTAATGATATAAAATCAATTTCAATTTTTCTTCCAACACACATATAAGTACACATGAGAATATTGAGACTCACATCAGCTACTGAATTAATATCCACATGAGAAATCATTACAGGTGACTCGCTTTTTATTGAAAAACCAAACTCTTCAGTTCCATGGTTTTTTGTTTGATAGTCGGTCTTATGTAGTCTCACACTTCTGGGAGCAGTCCATGTTCGCCGTGCTGAGAAAATCTATTTAAAAATGTTTTTAATGAAATTGATGTTTTTACAGCATTCATTTATTACGTGACAACGAAAGTTTAGTTAGTAAATAAATAAAGAAAAAAAAATCTATAGTAATTACAGCAATTGGGCCAAGTTCTCTAAAAGGATCTTCAACTTTGCCAAAATCGGGAGCTATATTCATTAAGTTAAAATTTGATGGCATATCTTTAATTATTGTATCGGCGATATCGCCGTCATCATCATTTATATTTTCAGGTATAGTATACATTTCATTACAGATGAGTTCCGCCAAGTCGCCAAGTACTTTTGAAATTTTAATTTTCGTCTAATGTGAGAAAAAAAAGCGTCCATTGTTGGTTACAATTGAAAATGATGATTAATATGAAAATGAAGTTTTTTTTTCATTACTCACTCTTAGTTCTCTACTCATTCGTTGTATTCGAAGTATTTCTTCATGACTCGATTGCGATTGTTGTAAGTGTGCTTTTATTATTTTCAAACGGTTCTTCTCATCAACTGCGGTAGCGATCATAACATCATTTTTTCGTGATTCATTCTTGGCAAGATGTTTTGCAAAATACACGTGCGACAGCGCTTTAAAATATTCTGTTTTTAATGGAACAAGTGCTTCCCAACATGCCGGCAAATTGATTCCATTACATTGAATATTGTAGTGAATTTTATTGTACTCTTTCATCAGACAATGTGATTCCGTCAAAAGAATATCATATTCGCATGAATTTTCCATTTGTAGACGTTTAAATACACACTCATGTGCTTGTGCTCTCATTAATTGAACAAATATTTCAAGAACATGTGGTTTCAGATCACAGGATGGAGCATTTGTGAATGTTTCTAAATTTGGAATAAATAAAACACTTAATTAGCTTTAAAAACACTTCAATGATTACGTGTAAAAAAACAATTGTCACATGTATAGTTTTTATCTATGAACACACGTGCATTCAATTGCATTTGAAAAGAGCAATCTTCTCTCAATCACCTGTTATATGTTGAAATATACCAGCAGCTTTGAGAAAACAATCGACAGCCTTATTCAACTCATCCACTTTTGTTCTGTCTTTACGAGCGCCTATTTGTGTATGCAATGCAGCAATATTAAATAATATTGACGCCTTTTCCAGTGCAATTGTCTTTTGGCACGATGGCTCACCTAGAGAGAGTTTTTTTTTGTTTTGTACAAATATTTTGTTTTTTTTTTGCAACAGCAAGAGGTGAAAAACAGTAGAGAGAGAAAGAGAAGTAGATAGAATTAGCATGAAAATGAAATTTTACGCAATGAGAAATGTCTGTAAGAAGTTATATTACCAGTTAATGAATCGAACCATTCAAACCAAAGGCCTATATTTCGATCAGCGGGAAAGAATCTTCGTTCAGCATAATAAAGTAAATTGTAATATTTGCATAATAATTCCACGCCATTTTTGTCTCGCGTTGGTGTTCTTGATGCCTATTAATGATATATGGCAAAAAAATAACATCATTATGCTCAATGGGAGTATAATTGAGCACCTACCTGTCTCGTATCGATTAAATCAAGTATGGCATCTTCAAAATTTGACGGTTCAACTGAATAGTGCTCGAGAATAAAATCAGAAAATTGCTCAAAGAAATCCACTTCTTTTGTCTCTTTTAATCCCAAGGAAATCATTGGCAAATATTCTTCATGTCTGTACATATAAATTATAAAAATTCAATCAAGTTCAAATTCAATTTTCAAGATGAAAAGAAAAAGATGAATAAATAGAGATGTAGGTAATGAAATGAATAAGTTAAAGCAATATGCATGTATATTTACTTCTCATCATGCTCATATACATCTACAGCTGAATTGAGCTCTGCCAATTGTTCTTTGAGCAGCTGAAGAGTTGAATTCATGAAAGATAACTCAAGAGTTACTTTTTCCCGCAGCTTTTTGTTCGATGTTGCTTTGTAAAGATTTTCTGCGCCCGATCTAAGCCTCAATTCTTTATTTATTTCCTAATTGGATCAAATCGTAATTGAAGAGGTAACATGAAATGAAATAGTGAAAGAAAATTCATTTTTTCTGCCATTTTTTGCGGTTTCGTTCGTTACAGAAAAGCTATTTGTCTAGCAATGAAATATATAGAGCACTCTATTATATATCACCTGATTTAATTTGCATCGACGATTTTGTAATTTTGCTCTCGTTGTTATTCTCGTCGGATCACAACCCTATAAAAGAAATAAATGAATGAATAGAGTGAAATTTATAAAAGCAAAATGCCAAATGAATTGTAGTCAATTTTAATTTTAGAAGCCAGCGTGCATGCATGTATTATTGGATTATCATTATGTTTTTTTTTTTTGACGACTTGTGTGTGGAGAATTAGCGGGTTTCCTTCTTTCAAACACGACAATTCATATTTTTCCAATTATATCAACTGCAAATAATCAATTCTACTCTCTCGATATGTATGTCTATCTGTTTAGCGGTTGTAACAAAAAATTTTCATTTTTTTATCATGGATAAAATTAAATTATTTCAATTTTTCAAAATCAAGTAAGAGGAAGATGTGGAAAATTGCACAAATAATTCACAATTCAATTTCCCGTCAATCATTGACTAAGCTTACTTTAAATGCGAATGACATAAAGATAATGAAGTGCTTCAGGTTTTTATTTATTGTTGTCATTTTTTAAATTATGGTTGGGAAAGCGATTCATATTGATATGTAATTTTACAATCCACTTATCAACGATACATCGTTCAAGTGTGTATATAAATTTTTATTCATTGCCACTGACTCAGTCAATGATTTCGAAAAAAAAAACTATAAAAGAGATGTTATGAAAGTCATTAGCAAGCAAACACAAAATGACAATTGACAATAATTGATAACTGAATGAAAAAGAAGAAGAAAAGAAGTCAATGGAAGTGTAGAATTTTCATGCGTGAAGAAATAATAACTCAAGTCAATTAAGAAAAGTAAAATCTGAAAGGAAAATCTTGAGCAATTAACATATGAAGTGCAATGCATTGTTTAAGAGAAGAGTTTCGTGCATGAGAACAACATCATCGCACATGTATAGTAGTTATTAGACTGAAATGAGTGCAATGTAAAACAAATTATAATCCATTGCTGCTCTTGCTAGGCAGCAACTTAATACAAAATTGTATTCCATTATTATTCATTACATTCACCGGCATTTTATTCTCAATAAAAGTCATTGTCATTTAATGCAACAGCTACTTGTTGATCTAATTCTTTTTCTTTCAATATATGAAAATTTATGTAATAGATAATTAAAATAAAAATAAAGACAAAAGTTCTGTAATTCATTACCAAAAAATTCTTTTAATACTTGACTTTTGCATATTAAGAAGTCAAGTTGATTTCAAGTTGTCTTGCACAAAATTGTCTTTAATTTATTCAGATTGAATTTAATTTAATTAAATTACAGCAAGTTTGTATTAAAGTCAATGATTCTTTGATTTACTATGTATTTTGATTGAATTTAATTCAATCTGAATGAATTAGAGACATTTTTGTGAAAATCAACTTGACAAAAAATATCAAGTAAATGCATGCAAGTAGAATTTTCATTTTAACCTTTAAGTTATTAATATTTAATTAATACAATAAACATCTTTTTACTTATCAAAAGATTTGATGATATTTTTATAAACAATGCAATTTCAAACCATTTTTGTTTTGATTTTATTTTTTTACATTGATTAAAATTTTAAAATTACTTTAGAGCTAATAAAACCAGAATTCTAATAACATAAATGCATTTACAATTTCCTTCTATTAAAAATCAAACATTTTTAGGAGCTTTCTATAATGTTTTCTACCTTGAACTAAAATTTAACATTCATTAATAACAACATGCTCATGATGATGAGAAACTCTTTCTTTCTTTCTAATAAATCCAATCTCTGCCCGAAATAAATAATAAAGCAAGCCTATCATCATCAATTGTGAATGGCGTGAATGAGCAGGCGAGTGAGTAGATCAAGCGCATTATGTATATGGGCGACTGAACACCGAAGAAGAGAAGAGACGCCAACCAATTGCTTTGAGACTCTTTCGCTTTACATATGATTTTAACGGTATCTCATTTTTCGATACTTGTTGCCCATTGCTTGCTGCCTCTTTCTTTCTCTCTCTTTTTTAAAACTGATTTCTTTCGCAACATTCACTACATTACAATAAACAACAACAACATCATGCTGATCTTTGCACATAGAAATTATTTCGATATTTTTTTGGAGCTATCAACTAACCAGGCATTTAATCTTGATAATCGAACAGTCAAAACAGCATAAATAAATAAGTAATGTGTGAGGTTGGTTACATAATACAAAAAACATCGACTCGTTTCCCATTTTTGATTATTATTATGCGTAAGAGGCAATAGGCATATGAAGTTGACAAGCCAGTCACATATTAGATAAAAGGAAAGAGTGTAAATGAGTTGTTGTGTCGGTCGAAAGAAGAGAAGTGGAAATGCGAGAAGTTATTGGCAATATAAGCAGCAACAACTTTACCGGAAGTTTGGATGTCTGATTTACAGTTTACTTAAAAGTCTTAGCTCATACACTTTTGTCTATTGCATTCTTTTTCATTCATTATTTTTGTTTTAATAACTTTAGCACTTTTTTGAGTAAAAGAAATGTCAAAAATATTTTTCATTTTGCAGGGCTATTTTTAAAGTTTAATGACAAAATATTATTCTTATAAAAAGAAATTTTACATATTTTACAGTGAGAGAAAGAATTCACATTGTAATGCGTTCAAATCTTTTGTTTTTTCTCATACAATCTTTTCATTCGAAGAAACAGAAATCTTTCTTATTTTACATTACATTTCTTTCTTTTCTTTTATAGTGAAATATTTTTTTTCCATTTCTGTTTTTTACTTGCTTTCGGTCATAGAGTAGCATGTACTTAGCTAAAAATGTAGTCTTGCTTAATTTTCTCAGCAAGTCTAGTTTTGGTTTTAAAAGCTAAAAATATTTGTTATATTTTTTTAGTTTTTGGGGTGATTAATTGCAAAACGACATTATTGTAGTTCTCTGTATTTTTTTCTATGCACGACAACGATGACAGAGGATTGAGTGAGGAAAATTTAAACTTTATAAACTTACTCGCTTGAATGTGTATGATTTATCCGTTATATCCATTATATTTTGTTATTCGTTGCTATAAAGCTAATAATTGTGAATACTTTGTGACAAAAACGTCAATAAAACTATAATAAAATACACTCAGTTCTATCTAGTGATTTAATGATATCATAATAATTATTTCCATCGTAATCATCCACATTTTTGTATCTATATTAATTATTATATTTATTCTTTTCCTCTTATCGTGACTTATCAATGAGGAATGCTCTTGAAGCAAAGCTTGTGCAAACCACAAACATTCAATATCCGATATATGTATATCCAATAAACTTTTTTTTTCTTCTCTTTTCTCACTATAAATAATAATAATAGCGTTCACATAAGGTATGTATGTATATTTATTAAATATAAAAACAAATTCCAACTACAAAGTACTCTTCAGTACGTCCACTCGCGTTAGCTTTTAAACTCAAACTGACGAGAAAATTTTTGTAAAAAAAAATAACTGTGAGAAAGAGCAAGAGAGAGAAAACAGTAAAGTAAAGAGCGTTTGTTGTGCACTCACAGAGCTTAATAGTTAGCGAGTAGAAAAAAAGTAAGCAGAAAAGACACTTTTTGATGGTATTAGTACGATTGAGAATGAATTAACACAGATATTAGTATGTTCACCTTCAACATATTTTACAACATAAATTCTTTTGCTCTGCTATGATTGAAAGCTTTTCTGTTGAGTCGCACTGAACAGCAGCAGCATTTCAAAATATGCGGAATTGTTTTTTATGCATAAAATTATGGGCAAAGTTCTTAATTGTTTTTTAATGCGCATAACTCGATTAAATGCTCAGACACATATTAAATTTCAAATAGTCGGTGAATTTGGAACCCCTATGGAGAGTGTTCAATGTATAACATAACATGCAACAATTATCCCGCTTACTTTCAAAGCAAATCTTTATTAAAATTTTGAAGCAATTGGACTTATTGCCCATCATTAATTTATTCAATAAAAAATTACACATTCACATTCATTAAATTTAATTATAAGAAAAATTACACGGTAAATATTTGTTCATTGCACATCAAAAAAATTAAATAAATCAGGTGAACTCAATTGATTTTTTTGCATCATAATAACCTGCTGACATTAAACTGTAAAAGATCTCATGCGAACGATTTGTTATTTATTTTTAATTATTTAAAGGAGATACAAATTGACATCTGTGAATTAAATGACATTGAAATTCTATATTAAAAATTTCTATTTATTTTTACTTTTTTACTTACGTAATAATCAAGAATGTGATAGTAGTTGTTGTGGTCTAAAATATTTAATAATTTTTTTTAAAAAATATTTTACCATAAAAAAGATTTCACTTAACTGTAAGCACAATATTCCAGTCAATAATAAAAAATGAATTTTGCAAATGTAAATTTTTTCTCGTCTCAAACTGCATTAAAGCGCTTAGAAATCTAAATCGTATTGGATGCTGAGTTGACTTGTCATTCATATATTTTGCCATAATTACTTTTGTCTTTTCGATTTCACATGCTAATGTGTGACCAACGTGAGCAGCAAATACTTTCAACATGAATTGCATTAGTGAATAGAAAAAGTTTGATGAAATAGTATAAATTCGAAATGCAACAGAATAGTCTTTATAATCGCTATTGAAAAAGAACACGAAATCTAGATCATTGGTGCTTTTTGAAGCAACAATTGATGAATCTCGAACGATTCCATAAAATCCAAATATATCAATGAGTAGCATATTAAGTGTTAAAGGCACAGAATGAAATGTGAAAATTGAATTAACATGATGTATTAAATCTGAAAGTTGATGAAAAATTTGAACAAAAAGTTTACTGTCAAATGTCTTTTCATAAACTGTAATCACAACTCCTCTTTCATATCTTTAAATAGAAAAAAATATAAAATTATTAAAGTTTTCAAAGAAAATCTTAAAAAGTCTTACTTAATCAAGCAATTAAGAGCAGCAAATCTTTCACGAATTGAATATCCAATAATACAAATTTGCATATAAAAATATATCACATATAAAAAATGACAGCAATAAGAGAAGAATGAAGTAATTGCTCTAAAAGCCTCAGCATAATATATGATAATTATTATACTTGTTACGTACATAAATAAAGACAAAAGCGATAACCAAATTATTCCTGTGAAAATTCTTTTATGCTTTTTATGATCAATTTGTATATGAAGCTTTTTTAAATCAATATCACACTTGTGAATTAATGATAAAAATTCTTGTATTTTCTGCAGTTTAGAAAATTGGTAAAAAAATTGTATAATTATGAAAATAATTGCACTGATAAACATTATGTTCCAAACAAGAGTTAGCAGAAAATTTTCATTAATATTTTTGTTAAATTCTGACATTGTGATTAGAAATAAGATAGAGAAAAGAAATAGACCCATGAATGACTTTACTTTATCAAAAAAATTCGTTTTGAATTTTCCACCTTTTAAATTTCTCTCAAAACTCATTGGAAAAACTCCAATATAATTTCCAAATATGAACAATGGCTTAAGAGCAAAATAAATATCGTCCATCATGATTAAAAGTCACAGTTGAAGTGAAGAACTAATTTGATAACGATGGTGATTGAAATTGACATCTGAAAAGTTAGAAAAACAATTGAATTTTGTAAAGGCCAACTAATTAATTAATTAATTAATTAATTAATGAAATTTTTGAAGAAATTGTGTTAATTGACTCACGTTATTACTAAATAGGTAACAATAGTCGATGTAGTCTATAAGTAATATAAAAATACAATATTAAATTCTCATCAATTATTTAACTTCCAAAATGAGCACTTACAGCCAACACAACTCGCCAATCAACATTGAAAAAGATATTCTTCATTTTAAGATTTCGCGTTTGAAATTGAATCAAAATATTATGAAAGATTGATGTCGAGAGGTCTTTGCACGGCGCATCATTCGTGATTTTCGCAACCAACGTTCTGACTTCTTCGCCTTCTAATGTCGTTGTGTGTCCAATATGAGCAATTGCTGATTTCATGATGGAATGTGTGATGAAATAAAAACTGTTTACGCTTATCATTGTGTCAGAAGTTGTTTTATTTAAAATTAAATGTCTTGCAATTGCATAAATGCAAAAAATATCCGATATAATCATGAGTAAGAGTATCGGAATAAGATGAATTGCGTAAATTACATTAATTCTTTCAATTGAATCACAAAGTTCATGAAAAATATCCGTAAATATTTTAATATTTGGACTTTTGTCATTGATATTCGTTTTCCTGAAATAATTAAAATAAATAAATGAGTTAGAGCTAAAATAATAGTCTTACTTTAAAAAGCATTGTA
This sequence comes from Polypedilum vanderplanki, assembly GCA_018290095.1. Lineage (NCBI taxonomy): Eukaryota > Metazoa > Arthropoda > Insecta > Diptera > Chironomidae > Polypedilum > Polypedilum vanderplanki. The sequence goes on along the minus strand of CM031380.1, from coordinate 33,603,416 downwards.
AAACTTTAAAACGCTCCCGAATAAGATACGTAGGAATGATAAATTGAATAAAAATGAAACACTCATACAGCATGTAATATGCATAGAAAAATTCCTGAACTATTGTGTTAAATTCAAGATCGTCACCACTGAGAACTTTTATATAATTTATGACTGGCGTAAAGATGGAAAGTAGAGAAAGCCATACAACTACTTTCTTATGTTTGCGATGATCAATTATTAGATTTAAATTGTAAATTTTCTCATCACATGATGCCATAACGTTGAAGAATTTCTTAATTTTTTTATTCTTTGTCATTTGAAAGACAATCATAAGCAAGATTGATGGTATCGCAAAATATATCATCCAAGACCAAACTCGATATTCAAAGAAATCTTTTTCGTAAAGATACAAATCATACTGAATTATATTTGCAATCATTATAATACATAAAACACCAATCGCTGCAATATTTTGTAACAAATCTATTTTATTAAAAACCAAATTGCCTTTTCTCACATCACTATCAAACGAAAAATGGAAAAATCCTAAGAAATTTCCGAAAGTGCATAAAGGTTTCATGACAGTGTAAAAATTTTCCATCTTTTTAATTGAAATTGTAAATGACAAATGACAGGTTTTTTTAATTTCCTAATGGTGATCAATTGAATTTAATTAAATCAAAGAATAACATACGTAATAATTAAATATGTGACGATTGTTGACGCAGTCTAGAGATATGACAACAATGTAATAATTAAAATCGTTATATATAAATTTTAACTTACGCTCTCGAGCTCATTAATGGAGGGATTGATGTTTCATGTGTTTCGTGCTCAGCACTCAATGCTTAAAAACATCAAAACATTGAAAGTTAGGCAATGAAATATTCGAAATAAAGCGTTGTCATGTTCCAATATTAAAGATTCTTTAAAAGGTCTATTATGGTCGTTTTTGACATTCATATGCAATGCATGAGAAATGTTTCATTTTTCTAAAACTCACAGATAGAGTGCAATAAAGTCGACTCAAATATTTGTTCAAAGTTAGTTGCACCCTGTTGAAACATTCGATTGTAAACATAGTTAAAAGTGAAATTTAATTTAATTTAATACAAATAAATAAGCATCAAAATGGGCAAGAAACAGCATCAAAAGGATAAAATGTATCTCACATACACCGAATATTATGGAAGAAAAAAGGTACGACTAGTAAGATTTATTTAAAATAAAATCATTTATTTTTACTTTGTTTATATTTTTTCATATTGAAAAGACCGAAAGTGCTGAGAATGAGCATATAAAATTTAAAAGATTACCTTTCGATCATTGCTGTCTTACACAAATTCCATTTGAAAATCCATATTGCGATGAGAATGGAAATATTTTTGAGTTAGAAGCAATTATTAAATATCTCAAGAAATATAAGAAGAATCCAATCACAAATGAAGTACTGGAAGTTAAAAATCTCATCAAGCTCAATTTTGCAAATAATACTAACGATGACACTGATGAAGAAGAAAGACCAAGGTTTCAATGTCCTGCACTTTTCAAACCATTTACAAAAAATTCACACATCGTTTGCATCAAAACAACTGGTAATGTCTTTTCTTATGAAGCTGTTGACCAATTGAACATTAAAACTAAAAATTGGAAAGATTTATTAAATGATGAGCCATTTACAAGAAAAGACATAATAACAATTCAAGATCCGAGCCAATTAGAAAAGTTTGACATTTCAAGATTTTATTACATTAAGAATAAACAACGAGTTGAAACAGAAGAGGAACTTGCACAAAAATTAGATCCTAAACAGAGAATTCAAAAAATGTCAATTGAGACAAAAGAAATTCTTGAAGAATTGGAATCTACTTATAAAGAAAAAGAAGAGACAAAACCAGAGGATGCAAAAAAGTTGGATAAATTTAACAGTGCTCACTACTCGCGTGGACAAGTTGCTGCTTCGCTGACATCAACTGTAATGGAACCAACGTTGACAAATATTTCTGATGTGCTTGATGAAGATATAGTGCGATATGAAAGAATAAAAAAGAAAGGCTACGTTCGTTTAGTAACAAACTTTGGTGCTCTTAATTTAGAGTTGTTCTGCGATCAAGTACCAAAGACTTGTGAAAATTTCATAATGCTTTGTAAAAACGGATATTACAATGGAACAAAATTCCATAGATCAATTAGAAATTTTATGGTTCAAGGAGGTGATCCAACGAGCAAAAATGGTAAAGCAACGGGTAGAGGAGGCACATCGATTTGGAATAAAAAGTTTGAAGATGAATTCAAGCCAGGCTTAAGTCACAATTTCCGAGGAATTCTTTCAATGGCAAATTCAGGACCGAATACTAATGGATCACAATTTTTCATAACATATCGATCATGCAAACATCTTGATGGAAAACACACAATTTTTGGAAAATTAGTTGGAGGTTTAGATACATTGAATGAGGTAGGCATTATGTTCTTTACAGCATAATTTTTTATCTCAAAATTTGTTGATTTTCCTTACAGATTGAAAGAATTGAAGTTGATAAGTGGGATTGTCCTATAGAAGATGTAATTATTCAAAGTGCACAAATATTTGTTAATCCATATGAAGAAGTTGATGAAGAACTTGCTGAAGCAAGAAGACTTGAAGCTGAAAAAATTCAAAAAGAGAAAGAGGAATTGTTAGCTGCAAAAAAATTGAAATCAAAACCACAAAAATTAAAAGTTTATCGTGAAGGTGTTGGAAAATATTTAGCTAAAATCAACACCAAACCAGATGCAAATTTGTTGGCAGCTAGTGAGCCACCAACTAAAAAGAAGAAAGACTCAAGTTATTCTTTTGATTTTAAAAGTTGGTAAAATAAAAAGTTCGTTAAAAAATTTAAATATTTTGTTTTTGTTTACAAACACAACCCCTCTCAATGTCACTTACTCTTCTCCTCTCTTCAAGTTAAAATAAACATTTTAGAAAAATTATAAAATTTAACTCAATTAAGACATGGAAATAACAAGAAAACGTTGTCGATCTAATGAAAATACAATAAGGCAACAAAAATTTTTAATAAGTGATCGCATAATGGAGAAAAATGACGCCAAATTAATGGAAGAAATTTATAGTAAGTAAAAAACAAAGAATGAATTTATGCACAATAATAAATTTTAAAATTTAAAATATAGAAAAGACATTAAATATGATGTTTGCTGGTGCAAAAAGGAAACAAATTAAAACTGATGAGGCTCATAGTCTTGAAAAATCATTACAATGGAAGGATGATGAAAAAATTACCGATATAGTCGAAGATGTAAGAATAGTATTCACAAAATTATCTTGATTTCATACTAAAATCAACATTCAATTTGTAGAAACTGCCTGAAAATTTAATTAACTGCAATTTTTGTCTCAACTCATCCTCATCTGCTCATAAAAGTTGTTCAAACTGTAATTTAAAAGTGTGTTTAGAAAGATGTGGTGCATTAGAAAATTGTGTTTATTGTGGTCATGCACTTTGTGAGAATTGTATCAATATTTTTGGATGCTCTATTGAAAGCGATGGAATTGTGACAGCAATATGCGAGGATTGTAAAAATTTAATTTAGACTAATTTTTATATTAAAAGGAAAAGCTTTAAAAAATTATTTTACCCTACCTATATTGATTATAAAATACACGAAAGTAATAAAATTTAAATCAATTTCTTTTAGATAATTTTATTTACATTTGATTCGCTTTTTAATGTATACATGAGAATTTTTATTAAAAAAAAGATATTTCAATACTTTTGAATTTTAGAAACCCTAGTTAAGTTGTACATAGATCGTCGTCCATCTCTCATGCGTTTGCGTTTGAGGAAAAATAAAGAATTAAATTAATGTCACTAATTTTTTAAATATATTATTTTTGCAACCACTTTGTGTGATTAAGTTTTAGTCAAAATGCATTTAATTTCACTTTTCATTTTTTTACTTTTTTAAATCAATAATTATTAAGTGTTTCATCAAATGTTATCATCAATGATGTTATGTCGGAAGAAATTTATTAGCAAGCTCATTCATTAAAGCTCTCACAAAGTTTTCACATATTTTTTGTTGCTCATTTTATTATAAAGAGAACTTTAATAACTTGCTCAAAAGAAAACTAATAATTAGGAGAGAAGTCCTCTCCTTACCACCCTAATCATTTAAATGTTATGTTTACAGGAGTCTTTGGGCTCGAGCAAGCAAATAAGAAATCATCGTTTTGTAATTGAGATTGAGTCAAATTTGGCTCACTTGCACTTCGATGAATTTTCGGTAAATTTTTCAAAATATTTTCCAACATGTTAAGAAGTAATCGAAAAACGGGTCGCTCATTTCTATCAAATTTAATACAGTCTTCAGCGCAACGTTTCAGTGCTTGTGGACAATCTGATCTAACTTTTGATAAATCTGGTCTCAGAATACCTCTTCCAACCAAATAGAGTATTTGATCTTTGTTATTAATATGTGAATATGGTAATTGTTCGGTCAACAATTCATACAATACTATGCCAAATGAGTAGACATCAGAATGGAATGAATATGGATTTGTGTCATCCATTCGAATTATTTCTGGTGCCATCCTGTATATTAACAAATATTTTAATAAAAATTCAAGCTTATTAAAATAAATTATTACCATAAAATTGATCCTGTTGGCTGATTTTGTCCTGTGATTCTTACTTTGGCAGTAGCCAGTCCAAAATCGCCTAAAAATAAAATTACTGCATGAATATCAAATACAATAAAATTTAATTTTTAACTCACCTATTTTTACTGTGAGATCATCATGCAAGAAAATATTATTTGATTTTAAATCACGATGGATTATATTTTTTGCATGTAAATAATCCATTCCCTTAAAAAGAATAATAAAAATTTATAGAATTATATAAAGAGAATAAATAATATTTTACCTGTGCTACTTGACGTGCAATATCGATTAAAGTATTTAATTTAAATTTGGTTTCAAGTACATGAATATGCTTGTAAAGACTACTGCCTTCACACCATTGTGTTACTATAGCTAAAGATGGCTTACTAACACATCCCATGAAGAGCAAAATATTGCAGTGACGAGTCTTCTTGAGCATCGCAACTTCATTTTTAAACGCCTGTAATTGCGAAGGAGTAGGCGTTTTGACATTTAAAGTTTTTACTGCAATCGGACCATGCCAATGAGCTGTAATAAGAGAAATGACAAAAAAAGTTATTAGATTTAAATTCAATAATGTCAAAAAAATTATCATTTCTCACCTTTATATACAGTCCCAAATGAACCACTACCAATTCTTGGTCCCATCAAAATTTCACTAGCATCAATATTCCAATCCTCTCCTGTTTGAATTTGATCTCGTGGAGATAAAATTTTGTTACTTTCATCAGCAGATCTTGCTCGTGCACGTTGTTTTCTTTTTGCATGCTTTAATGTATTTGTTGGCGATGCCTGAGTGGAATGTGAATGTTCTGAGTAAGTTTGCAATGGAATGGGACACTTTGAATTAGCCAAAATCTTTTGATCACTCCCAAGTAATGGCTTTAAAACACTATTTACGCATACATTTGGCGCTGAATTTGATCGATTCTCAAAATTTAATGTCTTTGGATGTCTATGCAATAAAATATAAAAATTTAAATATATATTTATAATTTTAAAAATTTCAAATATTACCTATGAAATCCACTAGAACCACTTGAGCCGAGTGTTTCAGAAAGCAATAATTGATAATAAGTGTCCATTTGTAATTTACTGCATAATGGAGGAACTTTATCGACACATCTTTGATGAAATCTGTAGTTGCATTGATTGCAATAAAATCCAGTAAAAAGTAATCGACGGCAGCATTCGCAAAATGCAAGCGAAAAGAATGTTTTGCGAATAAATTGATGTGAAATATAAGTCGGAAATCCAACAATATCCAAAATTTTTACACTAATTTCATCACACTTAAGTGTGCTTATGTCAGTATCCCATGGAATTGGAATGTCTTCACCTTCACCTCCTGTTTGATAAACTTCACACATTTCAAAATTCATATTTCGACGACTCAATGCTTTTGCTAAAGCATCCCGAAGTCTTTGTCCTTGAACAATTTGCACTGATGTACGTTGTTGATTGGGCAGATGAGCTCGCAAAAATAACTTCTGTTGCTTTGGATGCAATTTACTCTCCAACTCTGCTTCTAAGGACTGAATTTTCTCAATAAGATTTTGTTCAACTGTCTTAAATTGATGCAACTTGCTCGTCAAATCTTTATATTCCTCGACATAAATTTTTGGTGGCGGCTTAAATTTACTAAATCGATCATTGAGAGCATCGATTGCACTGTAAAATAGAATTTATCATAAATTAGGGAAAACTATTTTTTCCTTCGTGAAAATCAACTTTTCATACCTTATTGTGAATTTAATAATGCTCTGAACATTCTCTAATTCAATCTGCATCTCAGCCAAAGAGCTGCTTTCTCCATTTTGATCCATTTTAAGTGTGATATTTAATCGATTTTAAAATTTTTATTTTTAAAATAATATGTTCTTCCTTTTCCTTTTTATCCTAACTTCTTCATGCCACATTTTTATGAAAACTTTTTCTCAAATCTCAAACAGACTTTTCCTATATCTTACTTGTTCTTTCTTTGTGGCTTTATTAATTTTGCCAATCAACTTTTATTAAACTTGCTACAAACTTTTTTGCAGCAAAATCTTTAAAAATAGTCCTCCATATATTTTTTCTCTTTAAAATTTCTCACAACTCTCTTTATGCCGATTTTTTAGTGCACTTTGTCTAAGTTGCTATATGGACAAAAATTCAATAAAATATTCTGTATAATATAGACATGCATAAATGAAAGAACTTCATATTGCAATAAATTAAAATTATTTCAAATTGATTTACTTTGATTCAAGTAGGAAAAAGATGTAAAAAAGCGTCATAATCAGTTACATGGTCAAAAATCTTTTTTGATTTTCATTTTTTTTCATTTATTTTTTTGAAAATCGTTACAACAAATTGAAATACAAAAGTTTCTTAAACTCAGTAAAAACATATTGATTTTAACAATTTTAAATTTGTTAAGTCTCTATTAAGTAAAATAAATCTTTTGTGATTTATCAAATGAAAGGTTGAATGTTACAAAGTCAATTATTGATGACATCAAAATTATTCAGAACAAAATGTTTTTTTGAACAAATGTAAACAAAAATTTTGAGCGAAAAAAAATAAAAACAAACAATTTAAAAACAATGAAAGAATTTAAAAATAAAGAAAAAGAAAAGCCGGAAGAGTCACCGAGGCCTTTTAAATTATAAGTATCATTTAGTTTAATTCAAGGAATATGAATGAAATTGTGGAATTTGTCTAATTACAAAAATATTTTACAGCTCATCAAATTTTGGCATTGACTGGAATTTCATTTGAGAAAAAGAGCATAATTGTAAGTAAAACAGCTTGAAACATTCTTTATTTAATATTAATATCATTCATTTATATTTATTTCAGGGTTTTGTTGAATTAACAATAGTTCCAGTAAGAGAAACACTCAAGTATATCAAACTAAATGCAAAACAGTGTCGAATTTATAAAGCGATTCTCAACGATACATATGAAGCTCAATTTTATTACTTTGATCCATTCACAAATGTCTGTCAGGAAAATCCTACAACGTATGTAGTGCAATATTTTTACTTTTAGAATAAGTTTTTAAAAATTATTTCTCATTATAGACGAGCACTTGAACAATTTTCAAAATATCACTTGAATGCGGCTTTACAAGTTGATCCTGATGTGAACGCAGGTGAATTAATTATAGTCATACCTCAAGAAGCAAATCATCTAATTGGTGAAGGACGTGGATTAAGAGTTGGTGTTGAATTTTCATTAGAAGAACCTGCTGGTGGCATTCATTTTGCAATTCCAGATCATGGCAATGAAAATTCAAATATGTTTGATCTTGGTGCTCATATGTTTACTTATGGACATGAAAATTCATCAAGATTATGGTTTCCTTGTGTCGATTCATATGCTGAACCATGCACTTGGAAGCTTGAGTTTACAGTTGATGAAAAATTGACAGCAGTATCATGTGGAGAACTAACTGAAGTTGTTTTGACACCAGATTTAAGGCGAAAAACTTTTCATTATGTAGTAAATACACCTATTTGTGCACCAAATATTGCATTAGCAGTTGGACCATTTGAGATTTATGTCGATCCAAATATGCATGAGGTTACACACTTTTGCTTACCAAATCTTCTTCCATTACTAAAAAATACTGTTCGTTATGTTCATGAAGCATTTGAATTCTACGAAGAAGTGCTTGCATCTCGATTTCCATTTTCCTGCTACAAACAAGTCTTTGTAGATGAACTTGAAGGAGGACAAGCTCATGCATATTCAACAATGACAATTTTGAGCACGCATCTCTTGCATTCGATTGCTATCATTGAACAAACTTTCATTTCAAGAAAAATCATGTCAAAAGCAATTGCCGAACAATTTTTTGGATGCTTCATTACGATGAAAAACTGGAATGACGTTTGGTTAGCTCGCGGTATAGCAGAATATTTAAATGGATTTTATAGCAAGAAATGTTTCGGAAATAATGCTTATCGTGCTTGGATTCGAAAAGAATTAGCAGAAGTTGTGAGTTATGAAGAGAAATATGGAGGAATAATTTTAGATCCTAGTCAACCACCTGCTCCACTACCCGTTGCCAATCAATCCACTAAAGTTGTGGAAATTCAAAAGATTGAGAATGTTCATTATTTTCCTATCAAAAATCTTCATACAATGTCACCAAAATATGTAGAAATAATGAGAAAGAAAGCTCATTTAGTAATAAGAATGCTGGAACATCGTATTGGACAAGAGTTGCTGTTACAAGTCTTTAATAAACAACTCGCATTAGCAACTAATGCTGCATCTACAAAAATTAGTAGTGGACTCTGGCATCAACTTTTGATTTCAACAAATGTTTTTACAAAAGCAATTTTCACGGTGACAGGAAAAGATATGGCTGTTTTTATTGATCAATGGGTGAGAACAGGTGGCCATGCAAAATTTAGTCTTACATCTGTATTCAATCGTAAACGAAATACAATCGAATTAGAAATTCGTCAAGATTCTGTCAATCAGAAGGGTGTTAGGAAATACGTTGGACCATTGCTTATTCAATTGCAAGAATTAGACGGTACATTCAAACACACTTTACAAATTGAAAACACAATCGTTAAAGCTGACATTACATGTCACAGTAAATCGCGACGAAATAAAAAAAAGAAAATTCCATTATGTACAGGTGAAGAAGTTGATATGGATCTATCAGTGATGGATGAATCACCAGTATTATGGATAAGATTGGATCCTGAAATGACTTTAATGAGACACGTTAATTGTGAGCAACCAGACTTTCAATGGCAATTTCAATTAAGACATGAACGTGATGTTACAGCTCAACTTGATGCAATTGATGCTCTTTCAAAATATGCAACAGCAGCAACTCGAATGGCATTGACTGATGTAATTGAGCATGAATCTTGTTTTTATGAAGTTCGATGTGAAGCTGCCAAATGCTTGACAAAAGTTGCAAACGCAATGCCTCAATGGCAAGGACCACCTGCAATGTTGACAATTTTTAGAAAACTTTTTGGGTCATTTTCTGCACCGCATATCGTAAGACAAAACAATTTTGACAATTTTCAACATTATTTCTTACAAAAAACTATACCTTTGGCAATGGCTGGATTACGAACAGCTCACGGAATTTGTCCACCAGAAATAATGAGATTCCTATTGGATTTGTTCAAATATAATGATAATGCAAAGAATCACTATTCTGATGTTTATTATCGTGCATCACTTGTTGATGCATTAGGTAATTCTATCACTCCTGTCATTTCAATGATTCAACAAGGAGCCAAAATTACTTCTGAAAATTTAACACCTGATGCGAAGCTGGTTCTTGAAGAAATAACGAGAATTTTAAACTTGGAAAAGCATTTGCCTTCATATAAATATGGAGTGTCTGTGTCATGCTTAAAAGTTATAAGAAAACTACAAAAATGTGGTCATCTTCCACCAAGTTCAAAAATTTATAGAAGTTATTCAGAATATGGTCATTATATTGATGTTCGTTTAGCTGCACTCGAATGTCTTGTTGATTATTTAAAAGTTGATGGAAAATGGGATGATATGATTTTTATTATTGACTTGCTTGAAAAAGATACAGATCCTGAAGTTCGACATCAATTGGCAAGATTAATTGTTGAAAATCCACCATTCGAAAGAAGTAAAGGTCATCGATTGAATCGTGAAGAATTACGTGAAAGAATATGGACTAGTATGAATTCAAAATTATCACATGATACCCGGCTTAGATGTGATTTTGTTGATGTTTATTATGCATTATATGGCGTTAAGGAGCCACACATTGTCAAAAACACAGAATTAGCTGCACTTTATCAGCCACAAAAAGTTGAAAATGATTACAAAGAAGATGAAAATTTGAAAATCGAAATGGTTGATGCTAAAGAAGAACCAATAATTGAAGGTATTGAAGTTGTAACTGAATCAATGGAAGAACATAATGATGATGCAATGATTATTGAAACACAACCTGATGAAGAAGTAGACTTGAAAATAGAAGCTGATTATGATAAAGTTATTGAAACAACGATAGTTCCATCTACTACCGATTCATTCCAGTCTCAATTTGCTGAAAGTATTGAACAACCAAGTGTAAAGAAAATCAAACTTGATTATGCTTCAGATTCACAATCACAGCCAAGCATTGATATGAATGAAGGACCTTCTAATTTAAGTATAAATGAAAATCCAAGTGAAGTGAGTGCTGTAAAAGAACATAAGGTAAATGATTTTTGTAAATTTTCTGAGTTAATTAGATCACTAAATTTTATTTTCTTATTTTTTTTACAGAAAAAGAAAAAGAAGGATAAAAAGCGTCACAAGAAAAAGCATAAAAAAGAAAAGAAACGTGAGAAACATAATCCCGAATCACACCCAAAACATAAAGAAGAAATCGAAATTGAGACATTATCTAGTGGTGGCGAAGGTGAAAGTTCATCATCATAATTCGCTCTTAAGTTGACAAAAGTGACTAAATGTAATTTTTCTATATTTTAAGAAAATAATAAAAGAAATATTAATTTAAGCAAATTTGTCTATTTCTTTAAATAATCGCAAGTCATTTATAAATTAATCTTTTAACAATGTAGTCAAAAAATTTTTATCTTTTAATTCAACATTTTATAATTTTTGCAACACAAAATGAAAATAATTATATGATGACATTTTAAGCTTTAGACTTGATCCTTTACAATTGATTGGAAAATTGTGTTAGGTGTAGGTAATATGATATCAATATTGACAATAAATTGAGTTATTTGTGAGTATATATAAGAATTTTCCTTCATAACTTATGACAAATAAAAGTTATTGCCTACCAATGCAAACTTAATGCATTATCAAAATTAATTTACTAATGTGAATTTTTATAATTTTATTATTGCATGCAGTATATATTCATTAATGTGACATATTTAATTGTTATTTAAGTGTTTAACATTTAAGGTCTTTTTATAAGTTGCAGATATCAGTTCAAGTAGTCAGTTAAAATTTTAATCACTAAACTATAATGAATAATTTTTTCACTTCAATCAAACCATTTTCAAATGTAGCAAGTATTTTAGGAATTTGGCCTCTATTTTTTGAAAATCAAGTCATAAGAGGTCAATTAAAAACTACAATATGGAGACCATTTTTTGCATTGATATTTTTAATCATCATGTACACTGGAAATTTAGTTGTGTTTAAAATTTTTGATATTGGAAAAATGAATTTCTTTGGTTATCGTATTTGGTCATATTTACTGATGGTGATCTTAATCGTTATTGTTCTACATTTGATCTTTCAATTTCAAAAAAGGAATGAAATCATAGTATTTTTGAATTTCATGCATATCATTGATATAAAATTGCATGATTTGAATTTAAAAGTTGATCATTTGAAATGCAAAAGAGTGATAAAATTTTGGGTAATTTTAATTTTGACTGCAATTATAATGAGAGTTTCTTATATCAGTGTATTTTATTGGATGAGAAATTTTGAGACAAATGTTTTAATTTTGGAAATTTTTTACTGCTACTTTTTGCTATATGAATGCTTTTTCTGTTTTCAATTCATAATACCAGTTTATTTATTGAGAACAAGAGTGAATCTTTTAAGAAATTATCTGAAATCTTTTAGTTTCAATATGAAGATTTTCAACTTTAAATTGTTTGGTGAAATTTACCATGACATGTGTGACATAATAGAGATAATAAATTCACTATTTGCTGTTCATTTGCCACCAATTTTTCTTGAGATGCTAGTTATAAACGTGTTTGGATTTTATGGTTTAATTAAATATATAACAGCACCAAATGAGACTTCTCAAGTTTGTATAATTTTATTTTATATCACATCACATTTTTTGCTTAGCATCATGATATGCTATGTTGGACACTCTACAAATTTTGAAGCTGAAAGTGTTAAAATAATTCTTTCAAAAATTTTAAACAAACTCTCACCTGCTGACTTTTCACGATCTAATTTTAAGGATTTGTTGAAGCAATTTTCAGCAAGGAATTTAAAATTTCAAACAGTATTTTTCAACATCGATTGGAGAGTGTTCTTAGCAATGAGTAATTTAATACATATTCATAAATAAGTTAAAAACTTAAAACTATTTTAAATATTTTAGCATCAACCATAGTCACATATTTGGTCATAACGTAAGAAAGAATTAAAATTAATTTGATAAAAGTAAAATTATAATTTTTCATTTTAGATTTCAATTTTAAAATGGTCATCATTTGTGTCATGCTGTAAAAGTTAAATGTTTTTTCTTTGTAATCAAATAAAAGAAATTTATTTAAGAAAATCACTTGACTTCTTCTTTTATTTCTTCTAAACTCTTTTTAAATTCAATTTTTAGTTTTCTAAGTTTATCATTTTTACTTTGCCTTTTCAACGACTTTTCTTTTTCCAATCTCTTCTTCTGATTTTCAACAGACATTTCTTTATTATAGTACTCATCTAATTTATTTATCAGTATTTTCCTTGCTTCTTCTCGATTACGACTTAAAATGCGAGTGCCATGGTATTTAACAACGATATTAGTAGGAAGGTGCCGAAGTTGAACGCAATTAGCAGTTTTTTGAACTGCTTGCCCTCCTGGTCCATCTCCTCTCATAAAACTTTCTTCTAAATCTTTTTCGTTTAATGTTGGTACTCGAGAAAAGTCTAATTTACTCTTTTTAATGCTATAAAATCTTCTTATGACTACAGATGTGGATGAAATTGTAAATTTACAAAACATTTCGACTCATCAAGAAGACTCTTCCTTGTTTGATGGAATATGGAATTTTATCTTCTGGCAAATCCTTATTTTTAACAAATTCTTCACGAACTCGCTTCATATAATAGTCTTTATCAGTATGTTTTAATGTTTTTCCGTATTTTAATAATTCTGCGTAAAAAAAATGTAATAAAAATAATTATTTTGAAATAAGCCATTATTATGTCTTAATATACCTTTATATAATGCTAATACACTTTGTCTATGAACCATTTCAAAATTAGGAGCTGTTTTATTTGTTAAAACAGCAAACTTTAAAGAAAAATTAAAGAAATGAAATTTTTATATTTCAATGTTTACAAAAAAAATCTCACGTGCGAAAGTTAATAAAATGCAACTGTCAGTTTGAAAATTTTTTGTTTACTTTCTGTAAAATTACAATTTCTCTTTAATTACACAATGATAGCCTTCAATAATTAACAAGACATCATCTGATATTATGATGCATCCAATTTTATGTTTAGTAATACTCTAATAAGAGTACAAGATTTTATTGAGCAAATGCAATTGCTCAAAACAATTTTTCTCTTTAATTGATGGCGTCCTAAAATATTTTTCATATTGAAAATAAAAATTGTTTAAGATTATGTGTGTTATATGCTAGTGATAAGCTTAAAGTGAACGTTTCTCAAAACTCTTAAATACAATGATTTAGAGTTCTTGCAAATTTCAACTCTAAAATCAACGTAAAGTTCGATAAATCATTTTTCTCATTTTTTACGAAAAAAAATTGCTGATGATTTGGAATTTGCAATCATCATCAAGTCTGAGAGAAAAAAATGTTTTAATGAAGAAAGTGGTACGAAGAAATAAGTAATCTGTGTTTGTGTTAGAGATAAAGCCTAAATTCTAATTAAATTAGCAACAAAAAAAAATAAAGAAAAGTTTCCTAAAGAAAAAAAATGAGTGAAAATAATATAAATAAATCAATAGCATCGAACGATTCAAATTTATTATCAACCTCATCATCTAAACGAACTCAAGATAAAATGTCTGATGACGAGACAACAAAATCAAATAAGATTTCAAAGTCAGGCTGGTTATTGAAATGGACAAATTATTTGAAAGGTGAGCACAATTGACAAGTGGTGACTATTTCGTTGTTTGTTGATTGTAAGCAAATCGATTGCACCACATACATACATAAAACTCATTTACATTGACTTTCAATGACTCCAATATTTTTCTTTCTTCGTCTTTTTAAAAGGCTATCAAAAGCGCTGGTTTGTGTTGTCTAATGGTGTTTTATCATACTATAGGTGAGTTTATTTTTTTTAAAGGTTTTGCACTCTATCTATTCTGTTTCATTTCATTTTGATCTATTAAAAAATACAGTGTCTGTTTGTATACACAAAGTTAACAAAAAAAAGAACATTTTATAGCAAAATTGTTGCTGCTGCTGTGTATTTATTTCTAAGAGATTGTACATGCATATAAAATTATTTTTAATAATTATATTGAATGGTGTGTTTGATGTAAGGAAAGAAGAAATTGTTTATCTTTGTAACTTTTAATTTATATTTCTTCTATCTTTCTGGTTTTGATATGTTTATCTTTTCTTCTATTTACTAATGACACCATCTCAATTACATACACAATTTTATTATTATTTTACTTATTTATAAGTTCTTAATTGGAGATGTCCACACCTTCTAATTGGCTAATTACACAATTTTTATTTTTAACTTTTCAATTATTAGTTTCTATAGCATTTTTAATTTTATTCTCACCTCATAACTCTTATTCATAGAAGCTCATTGCAAAGTCATGAAATGTCAATAATTTTTTTTCACACAACAACAATTGAGTAATATTTTGAACGATAAAAAAGAATGGAAAATATGATAGAATTATCCTTGAAATTGAAATTATACACGTGTAAACCAACAAAACCGATATAAATACTAAAACTTTTAAAACAATTCTCTTATTGCATGTGCATTATCAATTTTTTTCAAACTACTAAAGGTTTGTGTAGTTCATGCTAGTCATGACCTTAAAATAAAATTTTTAGTCATAATGAGATAAATATGAAATGCCGGTACAAATGAAATTTATTTTTTTTACAAAACTGCCGGTTTTTTATACCTTACAAATTTAAATTATTTTCTTTTTGATCTTTGCGTGCAAATATACAATGGTACGCTTAATGCTGTGCGTTTATATCTCAGTAATATTTTTATTTCATTCATTCATGTATGCATTTGAATGAGTCACGATAGAAAAAATGAAATATACTTACACGCTTTTATGAATTTTCTTCTTTATGATTTTCATTTCTCTGACGACGTCGATGATAAGCAATCGAATCAATATGACAGCAGATACAAACTCATACATATCATTTCATTTAATCATACTTACAATGATAACTTTTTGTCTTTATCACTTTATTGGCATTAATCATTATTTAAAAATATAAAAGAAACTCAAGAACGTCTTTCATGTGAAACATTTTATTAATAGTCAAAAAATTAATCTTTTTTTGTTATTTTATATTTATTAGTTCCTCACATTTAAAAGCTATTTTATTTTTTCTTTTCTTTTTTTCCAAAAAAAAAAATGTTTAATTTTATTTTCTCACAAATATCCTATCAACTGTTACCACTGTTCTGTTACGTCTTTCGTATCATACTTTTTCTTACTTTTAAATATTTTTCATTGATAAATATTAAAAACTACTTGATCATAGAAAAAATAAAGGATTTTCGAAACGCCAAAGATTTATGAGCTTGATTAAATCAAAAAGTTTTGATACATTTGACTCTAGAGAAAAAAATGATGTTTTATATTTGAATGGGAACAGGGCTGAGCCAAGTAGTGGAGCAACGCTGAATAACGTGAACAAAAGTTCTGTATCTGGTAAATTATCAATTCGTCGTCGCAGGAAGAATCATAATCGGTCAGCTACTTTGGAGTGAGTAATAGAATTCATTTTGAAACAAATCAAAAAATCAAAATCAAGCTTCATCATTTTTTTAAAATTAAAACTTTGTATTTTTGTCATATTCAAATCTTTTAATCTTTTCGTTGGCTTTTATGCTTTTAATCTCCTCCTCTTATTTATTAACTCACTCTCCTATCGTTGGGAATTTGTAAAAAATTCTAATAACTTTATACACAATAATGAATTTACTAAAACAAATATGGTTACATCGACGTCGTCATTATTGTCATCAATTAAAGAATTTTTTATTCGTAAAAACATTATGACACCAAACATTTTAACATGAGGCTCATTATTATGAATTAAATAATATTGGAACTAACTTATAATCAAATTATTTTGTATGAAAGTTATTGTTCAAGAATATTTCTGTCACATAATTCATAAACAACAACAGACACAGAACAATTACATACATACATATGGATGGAATTTTCTTTAATACTGTGAAAAAAATATTATTAGGTGTATGCTATATATTTTTCTATCTCTCTCTTTCTTTCACTATATACGTATTAATTATTGTATACATTTAATTTAATAATTTATTATGATTATTTTGCATGCTTATTTTTATTTTATTTTAAATACATAAAAACAATTTCAATGTTTAGACTAAAAACTTTCCTTATCCTTTATTCCCATTTTCTTAATAAAAATCTCTAAATATAATTTAGTCGTAAATATCATATATGAAGTAGTTTGTTGTTGTTGTCGAAGGATAATTTAATACAAAATTCATAAACAATATTGATTTTTATCTTTTATGTTCGTGAAAAATAATATTTTTTATTTTCTCCTTTTTTTCGTTTATTTCTTTCTATAAAAAAACATTCCTTTACAGAAATCAGACCGAAGTGGCGCATACATGTCGCGGAACAATATCATTGCATGGGGCTCTTATTCATACCGTTGATTCATGTACATTCGTAATTTCCAATGGTGGAACGCAAACCTTTCATATTAAAGGTAATTTCTGACAAAGAAAAATGTAAAGTTTTTTTATTGTTCATTACATTCCTACCTAGCGCTTGTGGTAATTTAGGAAAAATAAGGAAAATTGCATGAATTCACTTGCGTTCTTTTATATATGATTATATATTAACATATTTGTAATGATTTGTTTACTTTTTTATACACATTTGTAATGATTTGTTTACTTTTTTATACATATATATAGCAAGTAATGAGGTAGAACGACAATCGTGGGTTACTGCATTAGAACTAGCAAAAGCAAAGGCAATTAGAGCGATTGAAAGTGAGGAAGAGGAAGAGGATAATACGGCAAATGTAATTCCAAGTGAGGAACTCAACACTGTCGTACGTGATTTAACGATTAAGTAAGGAATTCCTATGAAAAATAAATTCATTTACACTTATTAATTTTGTGTTTATTTGTCAACATTAGATTAGAAAATTTAAAGACTTGTTATGACCTCATCACTAAGCATGGAAGTGCACTTCAACGCGCTTTAGCTGAACTTGAAAGTGGCGAAGATTTGGCTAGCAAGAATAAAATTGTCAATGAACGAGCTACACTATTTCGTATATCATCGAATGCTATGATAAATGCATGCACTGACTATTTGACAACGGCACAAACTCAAGGTCATAAATGGAGTAAAATGATTCAACATGTAAATGATCAAAAATTGCACTTAGAAGAGATGGTTGAACAATTAGCAAGACAGCATTCACATTTGGAACAAGCTGCTGCTCATCAAGGTCAACGCGCACATGGTGCACATGGTGGAGCATCAGTAACATCACCATCAGATGATGAAGAGAATGAGTTTTATGATGCTCAAGAAGGTGCTTCCATTGCCTCAAATGAGGATACTTCTTTTATATTGAAAATTCCTGGTCCAAAATCATCACAACATCAACGCGAAATGTCTAACGATGAAGACGATAGAAGTTCATCAGAAGGTGAAGAATATAATTCTCAAAAAGTACTAGTTGTTGCTGAAAGCACAGATCAAAATGTATTAAATAGTGCAGACACAACTGATCGAGCATCAATCCATTCGAGCAATTCACTTACTCCACTTAATCAAAAAACTTCACTTGTAAAACGTCGAACAAAAGTTCCCGATAAGCCTAATCATCCTTTGAATCTATGGAGCATAATAAAAAATTGTATTGGAAAAGATC
This sequence comes from Polypedilum vanderplanki, assembly GCA_018290095.1. Lineage (NCBI taxonomy): Eukaryota > Metazoa > Arthropoda > Insecta > Diptera > Chironomidae > Polypedilum > Polypedilum vanderplanki. The sequence goes on along the minus strand of CM031380.1, from coordinate 33,584,906 downwards.
TATCAAAAATTCCCATGCCTGTTAATTTTAGTAAGTTAATTTTTTTCTTCATACATTTTAAATTCTAAGCTCAATTTTATTTTATAGATGAACCATTATCTCTGCTTCAACGATTAACTGAAGATTTTGAATATGCTGAATTGCTTGATAAAGCAGCTCAAGCTAAAACAACTTGTGAACAATTGGCATATGTTGCAGCATTTACGATTTCAAGCTATAGCACAACTGCAAATCGTACTGGGAAACCATTTAATCCATTATTGGGCGAAACTTATGAATGTGATCGTACAGATGATTTAGGATGGAAATGTATAAGTGAACAGGTTAATTAATTAGATTTGAATTTCAATTGATTAATTAATAAAAAAATGTCAAATAGGTTTCTCATCATCCTCCAATGGCGGCACAATATTGTGAAGGTCGTGGATGGCGCAGTTGGCAAGAATTTACAATGACATCAAAATTCCGAGGAAAATATATTCAAGTTGTTCCGCTCGGAAATGCACATGTTGAATTTACTGCTAATGGAAATAAATTTTCTTGGCGCAAAGTCACAACGACAGTTCATAATATTATCGTTGGACGATTATGGGTCGATAATCATGGAGATATGGAAATAATTGGTGAAAATAATGCTACTGGTTATAAATGTCATTTGAAATATCTTCCATATTCTTATTTTACTCGTGATTCACAACGAAGAGTTAAAGGTAAATTAATTCAATTAATTTTTGATAAAATTTTAATTATTTTTAATTTTAAAGGTGTTGTAATGGATCCAGAAAAACAAGTAAAATGGGTATTAAATGGAACATGGGATAATAAAATGGAGCTTGCTTCGGTTACATCGACAAGTGGTTCACCAGAGAATCCTGTTTATCGAACATCAAACTATAAAACAATCTGGCAAAGACGTTTACCACCAGCAGATTGTGATAAATATTACAATTTTACTACACTTGCATGCCAATTAAATGAACCAGAGGAGGGTAAGAAAAACATTCAATAAAACTTGTGTCATTATTCTCATTTTATATCTTCATAAAAGGTGTCGCTCCGACAGACTCTCGTTTACGACCTGATCAACGTCTGATGGAAAATGCACAATGGGATGAGAGTAATAGTGAAAAATTGAGGTGAGTGAAAAACATTGATTAATTTTTTTTCCATAAAATAAGTAATAAATTAACATTTTTTTTATAGACTTGAAGAGCAACAGAGACAACGAAGACGGCAACGTGAAGCAGAAGCAGAACGAGCGACAATTGAAGGCCGTCCATATCCACCATACGAGCCAATTTGGTTCAAAAAGGAAAAAGAAGAAGGAACAGACAACGTAATTCACGTTTATCGTGGACAGTATTGGGAATGTAAATCAAAACAAGATTGGTCACGATGTCCATCGATATTCTAAACTTTATATTTCGCATGTCTAACTTTAAGACAAAAAAAAACTTTTGTGCAATGGAATTTTGTAGAATTTTTCCTTCTTATATTTTTTTATAAAATAATGTACCTAGTACTACTACTACACCATAACAAACATAAACAATTGCTTAAAAAATAAACTTTGATATTGCATGAAAGAAAATCGTCTTGGATGATGAAACTAATTTTTATTCGCTAAAAAAATATTTCCTCATGAAAAACTATTTAATTATTATTGCTATAATAAGAAATTATTATATTATTATTATCACTGATTATAATAAAAAAGAATTGTTAAATTTGCAAAAAAAATATTCTAATTTATTTCACTTTTATAAATCAAGGACATTAAAAAAATTAATTTTTCTTAGAAATTATAACCATTAACACATTGCCTATTTTACTTGTATGACTTTTTTCCGCTACGCTCACTGCAATATAATCACAAGTGAAAGCTATTCAGGGATTTCGAATGATGTCAGTTTGACTAGCATAAGAAGAAGCCGTTGAAATGAAATATCAACACGTTATTAACGAACAACGTTGATGATACTAGTATTGACTTAATATATTAACTTTTCTACACAACATACAAACAAAGAAGAAAATACCATGAAGAAATTTATTTATTTCAATATGTTCAGTTCGAGTTGTTCCGAGAGAGCGAGTTGAGTTGTAGGAAAAAGATTTTAATTTAATAATTTTTCATCAATAGTTGAAAAATTTGCAGCAATGAAAGTTCTAATTAGTGAGTACAGACGAGAGTCATTGAATAAATTGTTTCCTTAATCAAGTGAATTACCGTTATGAGTTAAATTTATCATTTGCGGGTTAGTTTCGTATGCGGACATTTAAATTTCTATTTCCTTTGTTTTATTTTTAGATGCTCTTTGCGTTGCATTCTTTTTCACATTAGCAGCAGCTGTTGATTCTAAGAATGAAACAAAAATCATTGATCCATTTGAAAATGATGATGATTTGAGATTTGCTGCTGATACATTCTGTCGTGAATATACTCTCTCGAATCCTCTTGGTCGAACTATTGCACTGCCATATAAACCAAATTGTCATTTCTGGTGGCAATGCACAACATATCAGTTAGAAAAGAAGGAATGTCAAGGACTTAATCATAAAATTACATTGCATTATGACTTGTACTTGAATAGATGTGAAATGCCAAGCACTGTAAAATGTTTATATCAATATGATGAAGAGGAAATCATTATGGAGGCAATTATGGAATATTATAAAAAGGATGAGAAGAAAGAAAAGTAAAGATATTTAAGTGTGAAATGATGACATGCTAGGGTGTTATGAGTGATTTAAAATATCTCGTCAAAAGTTTATTTTACAAACAACTACTCAAAAAATGATCTGCCCATAAATAAATACAAAAATAATGCACTTGAAATCCAAATTAGACTAGTCACTCATTCATGCGTAATAAACTTCATTTTCAGGGTTCGACATGTTTTTATGAAAAGAAGCAATTTAGTAATTAACACCTTGCACTTTTTTTACTCTTACTCGCATTTCAGATGTTGAAAGGAAATTAAAAATTGTCGTTTATAAAAAATGTAATTAAAATACCTTGCTTACAATTTAGAGTCTAGTTCGAGGAGAACATGAAAATGCGTATCAAGGATTATTTATTGGAATAAATCACACATGTAAGCAAGCAAATGTGTGAGTAATAAATAATAAAAATAGTGGGCAGAAATGCAGATAATTACACAATTATGGTTTTTTTGTGCATGTCTTTTGATCACCTCTACAGCAATCGAGTATTGATGTAAAAACATAAGTTTAATGGTACGGAAAAAAAGAGTCTAAGTAGCAAAAGAAAAAAGTGTATCACTAGACGACAAAAATGAAAAGAGCGAATAAATACACGAAAAAGCAAGCATGTAGGCACTCTCTCACGAGACAGACATACATAGCTATAACTTTAGCTTTTTTGGCATGTGTGTAGCTTTTTTTTCAGAAAGATGAATGAAGAAATATAAAACAACGGCAAACGCAGTTTAGTTATTAACGAGAGCAGACCTAAAAAACATGAAATTGTTGGTGCAAATAATCTGTGCAATTGGTAAGAGACAGCGTTTGGAATTTAAATTGCGTGTGTGATTTGAATATTATTGATTTTTCTTTCTATTATTTAGCACTCATATTACTTATTGTGGATAATGTAAGTGCACAAAAGAAACCAAATTGTTGGGAGTATTTCAAGGATGATCCTGATACAATTGATCAAGTGTATTTTCCATATGAAGGCAATTGTCAATATTACTGGCAATGTACAGCACATGGAGCAATGAGAATGAAATGTCCACCTTCAATGAATTTCGATGCAGAAACACATCAATGTGGTCGTCCTGATGATGTAGTTTGCTAAGCATTAACCATAATTATTATTATTAAAATGCCAGTTAGTATTAAGTAATAAATTCTTGTTTGTTGCCATTTATTATTGTCTTCTTTTTTTTATTACCAACAACCAAGTATGACATCATCAAAAGAACAATAAAAACTAAATCTTTTAATTTGTTATTTTTTACTCTCTAAATTTAGTTTTACATTATGAAGGACAAATTGTTTTTAAATAAAAATTTCATTTTATGTAAATAAAAAATATTTTTTGTGAATTTCATTAATCACAATCAATTACATAAAATCAAGTTACAATTATGCATACCTACCTATATAGGTGAAAAAAGAGACACACGTACACTTTGTGTTGTTTAACTGTGCACTCGAAAAAGGTAAAACCGATATGTGATTATGGAAAAAGTCATATTTATCTATAAATATCGAAATGAGTAACAAGTTTTTCTTGCTGAATTTTTTATTATGTTGTCCAAAGAGTTTTTGGTTTAAAAAAATTCATTAATATTCATAATCATCTGTTTGCCCTTTAACTTCTTCATTGATAAAAGCCGATAAAAAGTTATAGGTAAATTATTCAAAAATATCTTCTCTTTAAAAATCCAATGCGCATTGATGTCGTCATAATGGCTCTCTCATATTTTCAACAAACAATCATTTTCATCATTAATATTCGATAAAAAAAGAGAAGCTTAAGCTGCTCAATTCATAAACAGTCTTTCGTGTGAATAGATATAAACTTAATTAATATGAAGATATTTTTGTTATTTGTTGTGTTTTTAGGTGAGAAATTATTGAAATGCATTTCATATTTTATAACACTTATTTGTGCTTTTTATTTGCAGTTTCTTTCACTCATTTTATTTCCGCAATTACTGATGAAGATTGTGTGAGATTGGCTAATGAGAATCCATTGAAATTGAATCGATATTATGAAAAGCATGAGAATGACTGCAACAAATACTACCAGTGTGGTCGATATGGTCTTGTTGAATTTAACTGCCCTGAATCATTACATTTTGATTCTGTTCTTCATGTATGTGGTCGTCCAAGAGAAGTTACATGTTAATCAATAATCAATGTTTATTTTTATTAAAAATTCTTTTGTTGAAAAATAAAGCTATAAAAATTAGTTATGCAGAATAAATAAAAAAATATTTCTAATTGCGCAAAAATAAGTTAAGATCACGAAGGAAAAGCAGAGTGATTGAAATAATGAAAAAACAGGTTCAACCTGATCATAATATGCTTTATTCGTTTGCATTCGTCTCATCTCTTCTCGCAGACTCTTTAATTTTTTTCTTCCAACTTATATGTCAAGAAAGCGAAAGTGATCTCAACTGTTACACCAGTCACGAAAAAAAATTCAAACGTGCAAGTCGTACATAAAAAAATTATGAAGCTCATTGTCTTTATCTTTGGTAAAATTCTCTTCAAGGTTTCGTTTCTGTTTTGACAAAATATTTGCACAATTTCTTGTCTCTTCTCTTTCTCTGTAGCATTCGCGGCAATTGTCGCTTTCGTAGCATCACAACAAGCACCTGATTGTGTTGCAATTGGTAAAAGCACGCCTGAAGACATCTCTAAATATTATCATCCACATGAGAGTGATTGTAATGAAAATATTAAACTTAAAATAGCTTAAAATAATTTTATTAATAAGGGAATTCCCTTAGGTAATTTGTTTTACCAGTGCGCAGATTATGGTCTCGTTTTAAAAGCTTGTCCAGATGATTTACATTTTGGTATGTTTAATTTAGATTTTGCAACTTGCATGTTTTTGTGCAAGTTGAATGCAAGTTGACTTACTCAAAAATGTTTCTAGTTCAGAGAAATTTTATTCAATTAGTTCAATACTTTGTAAATTTTAAAATAATTGAAAATCATTTTAAAATTGTAAAAATTTTCACCAAATCAAGTTCAATGACTTAGAGACATTTTTCAGTAAGTCAAGTTGTATGCAACTTGCATAAACAAATTTTACATTGGTTTGAAGAATTTCACAATTGTTTCTTCTTTTTGAATATATTCAGATCGAAATGAACATATATGCGGTTACCCAGAAGATGTGACTTGTTAAAGTTAAATGCTCTCATGTATTAATTGTGTCTTTGTTAAAAAATCATGCTGTTAATTACATCAAAAATAAAATTGGTATTTTCATATTGATAAAATCAATAAATTTCAATTTCATTAAGCGTTGACTATTTTAGGAGAAAAACATAGCGTAACAATTGATTGAAGTTAATGAGAAATTCCATATCTGAGATTAAAATCGATTTAAAAACATAAAAGTAAGCGTGCAACACAAAACACACTTTAAACATTAAAACATTGAAGTTTGCATTAGGTGCTGAGCACTAAAACATTGAAATATTGTGTGCTGAAACATTGATTAAAAACATCAAATGATTTTTAAAATTTTGCATTGATTTTTAAAAAGATCTTGCAATATTTACGACATAAAACATTTAAGACATATTATGTTACTTTACGACAGTTATGAAAAATTCCAAACGAGAGAATTCTATTGCTGTAAGAGATTCTTAACTATAATAAAAATAGATACATCATTAATATAAAAAAAGAAAAACAATAATCAAATGTCAGTTAATATTTTTCTCTATACATTTCTTTCATAAATAAAACCAAAATCTTTAACGAATTAAATATTTTTAATGAATCAAAGTTTCAATGAAAGCTTTTTAGGGAAACAAAATCAACAAACTTTGATGATGTTTTCAAGCTTTTCTATGGCAATCATTTGTGATAGTTTTAATGGTTGTCAACATATAAAAGGATGATCAAAAATTCATTGTAACATGAAATTAAAAAAATCATTTTTAAGAAATCAGAAAAGAATTGACTTTATTTGACCATTGATAAAAAACTTTCAATAGTTAAGAATGAAAGTGTCTTGCACGAAATAAATTCTATAAACACTAATTATGACACATGAAACTAAAATAATTTTTAAATAAAATAAAATCTCAACTCATAGTGAGAAAAATAAAATTATCGTATACATTGTGTGATCGTATAAGTTATGAGAATTACTAATTTTTGTAAATTGATGGATTTTGTAAAAAAAATAATCACACTAAATTAAGTGACATTTTTGGAATGATGATGAAGATTCGATAAAGTTTTTTAGCAAGCAGGTAAAACGGGAATAAATAATTTATGTATAAATTATACTAAACAACACGTACTGTTCTTCATCTTGTTGCTTATTTATTTGTTTATTTCCAATCGCATCGAGAATCGAAAAGTATTTGTTTGTTAATCCTTATTAGGATGTGTAAAATAAGTTTGGTAATGCATAATAATGAGTTTACTATTGTTCACTCATACTGCTTCAATCATTCATTACTCATTGTGAGAAAGTTAAGTAAAAAGTCTTTAATAGACAGGAAATAATTATGTTGAAGTGCCTAATGGAGTTTTGTCTTTTCCGATTAAGTTTAAATGAAGAATTTTGTCGACATTTGTCAACAAATTATGACGCCATGCAATGAAAAAAAATTTTCAATTGAAACTTGCAAAATTTTGAGAGACGCCTAGCTATATAGCAAAATATATTTTTGTATAATCAATTTATTTAAATCAAGCATGAAATGGCAATAAACAGAGAAAGTTAAATACATTGAATCAAAATTCATGTGTAGATTTTTAGCTCCTATCTGAATATTTCTCACTATGAATGTGTGCGCAGGCAGAAATTTTAAACAATCAATCTGATTAGAGAAGAAAATAAATGGTATCGATGAATAGTTTGATAAAGTTGGTGTAAAGTTAATTAATTGACAAAAGAGAGTTAGAGAAACTTTGTTCTACTTTTGTTTGTAAATAGCTTAAAAATGCTGTGCAAAAAGGTGTGGTTGTTGTTGTTGTTTTGAAGGCCATAATAATAAATACTAAGCATCAGCAACGCACGACTGAGAGTGTGAGAGATGAAGAAAACAAAAAACCAGTGACCAAGTACCCGTGTTGCAGATCGGTGTACTTAAGCGCATTTTTGGTGCCTAGATCAGAGTTTATAACAATTACGAAATATTAGATGCGTTTGTAAAACAGATTCATGTGATAGCATATACTGATTGAAGTAAATTTCAAATGTAAAGAAAATTTCATTTGTAATACTGTTTCGAATGAAATAATTGAAATTAAGTTGTAGGAAATAGCAGTCAATTAATGTTTTGTTTACATTTTCATATAGAAATATATTTTACGAAAACTCGAGTAATGTAATTGCTGCTAATAATCCTAATCTATTAAAATTTTCGAAATCGTCTTTATAAGTTTTGTTGATTTGAAAATAACGATCAAATTCAAAAATACGCGAAGTTGGCTACGCGCACCTGAAATTTTTTTTTGATTGCAGTCAACTTCGCGAAAAAAAATTTTGTTTACAAATTTCAATATGGAAATTTAAATTCGTAATTTCCCAAATCGTGTGACTAGTGAAAGCTTTAAAAACCTATTTGCCGCCAGTAACTTTTTAGCACAAATCTAATGCAAAAAACCGGAAGTCTCTAGCTATTGTAGTTTTCGAGATCTCAGAGGGACGGGAGCCAGCCAGCCAGCCAGCCAGACAGCCAGCCAGCCGAACAAAGTGAATGTATAAGCTGCATTGTTGTTCCAAAAATGCGCTAAAAACAATTTTATGGGATGTTGCAAAGACGCAATTTTTCACTCCATGATATTTTGTTTTGCGAATATTTTTACGAATTAATCAAATAAAATGTGAATGAGGGATCTCTCTATATACTAACCAATTATATTGTTTTTTGAATTTTCAATTTCAGTAATATTTTATCTCAAATCATATGATTTACTCTCACTTTTGTATGTTTTATTTTCAATTATTTCTTTCTTTCTTCTTTTCTTTCAATATTTTAATATTTTATTTTATTTCTTTATTTATTCATAAACCTTTTTATTCACTTCACTTTATTTAAAGAAAATTCTTTCTTTCTTAAACTTCACTTTTATCCAAATGGTAATCAAAATATTTCTTTCTTTTTATTACTTTAAGCGCGCGCATAAAATCTTCGCAACAACTAACTCTTGCAACGACACAAACTCAACTGACGAACTCCAACTTTTTTTTCTCTCTTTCTTTCTGACTCTCAGTCGTTGCTTCTATGCAATGTTTACGTTTAATTTTTCTCTCACGGGAGTAACAACAACTGATTTAGTTTATAACTTCAATTTTTAAATGAAATTCTGCTTAGATTGTTTTAAATTTGTATTGCAGAGACTCTAAATTCTCCACATTATGGGGTATTTTAATGTTTCCTGTTCTATCTATTTATTGCATTGCGCAACAAATTTTTCACTTGTTTTGTTTATGTTTGGTCCAATGCCACACACAAAGCATTCAACATTGAAGCAATACAAAGTCTTTCCTGTGTTACATTTATGAACGGCTTTAGCTCACCTGTTGCGGTTCAGATGATAATTTTGGTACTGTAAGTCTTGACGGATTACATGATGGACAGTTATTTACATCATTTTTGATATTTGCAATGTATTCGTAAAATGAAGGAAAATAACGATTAGATCTTTCATTATTGTCACTTGTGAGTGATTTTTGTGATGATTTGCTGTTGATTAGCGATGATGGCAATGCAGAAATGTTAGGGTCCATTGTTGATTTTGTCGGAAGTAATTGGTTACAAATGCAAACATCTTTTCCACACTTTTGACAAGTCATTTTTAATGTGAATTTTAAAAATATTGATAGACAAAACCTCAGTAAACTTTGATTGATATGTAAACCTTAAAGTGATAAAACTAAAAATGTCTGAAGTTGAAATATACGAATGTTTTAACAAGCAACAAAAGGACTATTTAATTTCAATAACTGTGCACAAAGCAAAAAATCTTCATGTTTTCAATGCTGATACATTTGTGGAAATTTTATTCAATGACGAAATAAAGCGAACTAGAACTTATCGGAATTCTGACTGTCCATTTTTCAATGAGGTTTCTAAAGAATTTCAAATTTATTATGGTTTCAATTGATTAAAATTTTTAATTTCTTCAACAGTATTTCGTTTTTGAGATAAGAACTTCACTAGAAAATTTATTACGAAAAAATATTCACTTGGCTATAATACAAGAATCGCATTTTCTTAAAAGAAATTCTATAATTGGCGAGCTGAATGTCAATTTATGCACTGTCTGGAAGCAGAATTGTAATTATGTTGTATATAATTTTTCAAAATTATTTCATTATTTTACGTCATTACAGATCACACTTTTGTTAAAAAATGGGGAGTTTTAGAAAAAATTGGAAGCGACCATAAAAATGAAACAGCTGGTTACATTCAGTTAGATTTGTCAATTGTGACTACATCAGAACCACCTGCTCCATCAATTTTGCAATCATACGACAATGACATAATCGAAGAGTGAGTCTAGAATGTTACCTAAGTACCTATTATCTGATTAGTTGCTATAGTGAAGAACAAAAAGACTTTTATTGGCTTCAAAAACTTTTTTTATATTTTAAATGACTTTTGTTTCTTTATTAGAAATCTTTTACATCCATCAACCATACCATCCGATCCTGAAAATGTAAAATATCTCGTCAACATCTTCGATGGAACCTTTACAGTGAAACGCGATTATATTATTCAAGTCACATATGGATCTTTTCGAGTAAGCAATATTTTTATTAATAGTTGTCATTAATATTTTAAAAAATCTTTTTTAGACAAAAACACGTGCAATAAAATATGCCAAATATTGTAAATGGAATGAGCAAATGATTTTTAATGGAAAATTTCAATCACTAAATCAAATGATGACTTTTGAACTGCTTATTCAAGACTATTATCAGTGGCGTACAAAATGCTCTGTTGAGTTAAATTTCAATGACATGTGCTGGAGTATTCATGGAATGCGTATGTGAAAATGAAAGTGAAATTATATGAGTTATTTAACTTTTCTTTAAACATTTATGCAGCTAGTAACAAACCATCATTTGGACCGGCACAAATTAAATTTTATGAAGGCGCACAGAAAAATGCTTATTATGGGAAACTTCTCGTTTCTATAACAACGGAAGATGTTGATGAGAAGTTGACAGTGAGCTCATTACAAAAGAAACAAGATATCATCATACCACTTAATGAAAATGAATTTTGGAATGAAGAAATTTTTAAAATCAACATGATAATTTTGAGTGCTGATTCAATTGATGTACAGCATAATAACATAAAGGCTTTTTTAACTTGCGAAGATTTTATAACTAATACCATTGATTTGAATCTGAAAGATTATAAATTTACCAAGTTGAAATTTAAGTATGCAGAATTTGAATCTAATGTCAGACCTCTCATGACATTGAGCATTAAATTGCAAGATAATCGTTTGAAAAATCAAGCAAATAATCTTATCAAAATGCTCTCACGCGAAATGGTAAGTGAGAAAGCTTTTAGAGAGAAAATTCATTTTTCGAAAATTCTCATGTTTTTACAGGAGAGTAACATTAAAAGCTTTAAGCTTTTCGAAGCACGCTATTTTGATAATGATGACTATCAAGTAAAGTGTTTGAAGATGTTACACAACGATCTCAAAAACATGCTTGAGGGATTAAAAATCAAAACTTACAATAAAACTTTCAAGAAATTAACCGATTGGGATAGCAATTTTCTAGAATATGTACAATACACATTGGTAAATTTATTATTTTTTATCTACTTAAGAAAATGAAGTTCACTTTTTTTAAAATAGGATAAATGTATCAATATAATTACATCTACTCTATCTAAATCAAACAATAAAGCTGTATTATTCCAAGAATACCTCAATATTCGTGATATCCTTTCAATATCAATAAATGACGTGAGTTCATATATCAAAGACCAAGGTCGAATATCAATTGCATTCATTTGTTAATAAATTACTATTTATGGCAGGTCAATATCGCACCAGCTGATGTAATATTGAATGTGACAAAAGACAATAAGCTCTTGGCATTTCATCGTTTCAAAACGCTCGATTATGTATACTCTCAAGCATTCGACTCTAAGGGACAATTTTGCGGAAAAATTAAATCAATTGTCATTAAGGTTTCGCAATTAATGTAATTGATTTACATTGTGCTAATATAAACTTTTTCTCGTAGCCTGCCACGTGTATGCACTCTTGTGAGAATTGTGGTTGCATGTTTGGAAAATTCGAGATCATTATGTGGATTGGCAGTGATAAGGAGGTGAGCGAATTTCTGCCACAAAGTGCAATTGAAGTGACTTCAAATAAAATAAATTTCACCGCTGAACAATATTGGAAATGTAACGTTTACGTGCATCAAGCTAAAATTCGTCCAATAATAGATAAAAACAATCTCTGTCATCCAAAACTTATTGCAGTATTGAATGGAATGAGTGAACATACTCGTGTAAGTATAAGAAGGCATTGTTATATGTAATTACGGTCAACTTATGTAGCATTTTTCATTAGGTCATTAATCAATCACTATCGATTGTTTGGAATGAAGTGCTTATTATAGAGAATGTCAAAAATTTTGATATTGGTGATGACAAGTATTATGATGATTATCCATCAATAACTTTACACTTGTATGATGAAGATAAGAAAAAGGTGAGTGTTTTATAAAAAGAGTTTTTTTGTTCAATAACTTCAGTTAAATTCAAAATATTTCAGTTTAATCTCATTGGATCAGCTATCATAAATGTATGCATAATCAAAGCAAATGATAAAGAAAAGAAATATCAAGGTGATATAAGAAAACTTTTTAATCACCTTATTACTCAATCACCACCACAACTGAGATGGATAACATTTCATCAAAATGGAATGAATGTTGCAGAAGTATTAATGTCTGCTGAATTTATTCAATTAACTACACCGACCATCACCATTCAAGAAAGAGATTTAAATGATTCAATTCCAATTGAAATTCGTCCAAATATAAGAAAGTTTCATGTTGAAGTTACTTTTGTTGGTCTCAGAGATGCATCAAAAAATTACAATTTTGCATCTAATCGGTATAAAATTGAATTTTTAATGGGTGAATTGATGCTTTCAAGTAACTTTTCAACAAAGAAATATAAAAAGAATGTAAATTTTCTTGATCCTCATTGTTCTGGTTACATTCTATTACCAGAACAATTTCAATATTGGCCACCAATAATTATCAAACATTCAAATTATTATGTCAAACATTCCAGTGTGATTGGAGCTGCAATGATTCGACGACCAGAAAAGTTTTTCATTGAAGATAAACCGAAGGAACTTCAAAGATTTTTACTCAATGACACAAATGAGAAAGTTGAAGAAATCATAAAAATCAATGAAAGTGAACCACTTTTAGGAAAATCGAGCACACATGATAGCTTTATAAATATCAAAAGAGCGCTTAGTCGTTGTAGAATTCCAAAATTTCTTCAAATTAACACTCAATCAAATCAATTCAAATCAATTATTCTTGAGAATGAGTATACATGGTGGACAAAATTTTATAATTCAAACAGAGAAGAAAATCTGCAAAATGAGAATTTACATTCGTTAAAAATTTTTCATAGCGAATTAGAAAAACAGCCTGAGTATGAATACTTGAATGATTGGGCATATCCAATTGATATGTTTCAAGCAAAACATGATAAAAGTAACATTAGTGAAAAATATGCTAAACTTAAATGTTCAATTAAAATTACTAAATGTTGGGGCAAAGAATTTTTTGAAACAGAAAAGTTGAATATGGTTCCTAGTAATTTTAGGTATTTCTTTATTTTTTAAATGAGAATCATTAAAATTAATTTTATTAAATTATAGATTTAAAAGAATTCCAAATCTTCAAGTAGAAATTCCAATTTTAATAAGAGTTTATATTGTTCAAGCTATAAATCTTCGCTCATATGATGTCTATTCACATTCTGATGCTTTTATAAAAATTGATTTCGGAAATCAATCTATAAATGATCGAGCTCATTATATTTCAAATAAATACAGTCCTATTTTTGGTAGACGCTATCAAGTGAATGGTATTATTCCAAAAGATACGCAATTGAAGATTGCAATTTATGACCGTGATTCATTTTCAAATGATGATTTAATTGGAAAAACTAAAATTGATATTGAAGATCGATTAAGAACAAAATATGGTGCTTCATGTGGAATAATGAAAGAATATAATTCAACAGGTTATAACGCTTGGAGACATTCGCAATTACCATCGGAAATTTTAAATAAAATGTGCGAGTTTAATGAACTTTCATTGCCTCAATATTTTCCTGATCATGCAGTTTTAGCTGGTATTGAATTCAAAGACTCAAGTCAAGTGTCGAAGGATGGTAACATAAAAGAACGACTTGCTTTATCAATGCTACATAATTTCGATAAAATTCATGGAATTGGATATAAATTGATACCAGAACATGTTGAAACAAGATCTTTACACAGAAAAGATAGACCAGGAATTGAGCAAGGAAAATTATTAATGTGGATTGAAATTTTTGATCCAAAAAAGTCAATTCCTGAGCCAGTTGACATCACACCAATACCTCCACGGAATTTTGAGCTTCGTGTAATAATTTGGAATTCAAAAGATGTTATTTTGAATGATAGGAATATTTTTGGAAAAAGTATGAGCGATATTTATATTAAAGGATGGATGGAAAATGTTGATAATGCGCAATTTACAGATGTTCATTATCGCTCATTAACCGGTGAAGGGAATTTTAATTGGCGTATGATATTTAATTTCAAATATTCTATTGGTGAAGACATGGTACAGACTACCTTTTTTCAATTATGACTTCCTATTAATTGATTAAAAATAATTACAGATGGTTATTACGAGAAAGAAAAGCTCTTTCGAGAAATTTGATACTGAATTAAAAATTCCGGCAGTTCTGAATTTACAAGTTTGGGACAATGATTCTTTTTCGCCTGATGATTTTTTGGGTGCAGTTGCGATAAATATTTCACATTTTCCTCAACTTGCGCCTTCACATGAAAAGTTCTCATCGAAAAAGCTATTGATTTATGATAATTTATTTGCAATTGATGGAAGTATAAGAGGATGGTGTTCAGTTTATGGAAAGGAAGGAAATCAAGGACCAATAAAAGTGACTGTAAATTATATTTAAAATTGTAGCCTCAAAATTCAGTAATGTATATTTTTGATTACAGGGAAAATTAGAAATAGAACTAGAGGTGTTATCTGAAGAAAAAGCAAAGCTTAATCCAGCTGGAAAGGGAAGAGATGGTCCAAATCAATTACCATTACCTAAGTAAATTGAGACTTTTCTTTTTATTGAATATTAATTTAAAGTATTTTTCTTTTAGTCGTCCAGATACATCTTTCAATTGGTACGAGAATCCAGTCATGTCTTTGAAGCACATCATATTTCCTCAATTTAAAATTTTTCTGATTGTGATTTTGATAATTTTGATTGTAATGATGATAGTGATGGCATTCATTTATGGACTTCCACAAGCATTAATGAAGAAATTACCTTAAACACATGGAATGTTTTTTCAGTGCTTCCAAAATAGCATTCATCGTTGATGATACTTTGAGCTTGATATCCTCTCTTCTCTCTACATTTTCAATTGGATTTTTATTTTTCTGCAGCTCAAGAATGTTCTCAAGACACTGTAATTAAATAATCATCAATATTTAAAGATATCAATTTAATTAAACAATTTTATACCTTGTCAAGTGTAATTATTCTCTCAATAAATTGATTATCAATTACTTCATCTGGAAGTTCTTCTTTATTTTTTCTATTCATTGAAGCAATTGATGTTAGTTCTCTTGCTATCTTCTGCAAATTAAACACCATTTCGAAGAATTTATTATTCCTCTGCGTCTCTGCCACTTTAAAATCATTTAAATTTTGTTCTTCGATATGTGTATTTGTGATTTGACCCAACAATTCTCTAGTTTCTTTCATTTGACTCTTGATTTCGTGTAAATTATCCTTTTCATCATCGTCAGTCACTAGAAATAAACCATTTAAAATTTAAAACATTAAAATTAATATAAATAATTACCAGAATGTAAAGATAAAACAGAATCGATTCTCCCTCGTGTTAACTTCTTGCCTCCATCGGTAAATTTACTGCTATCTATCATTTCTAATATTTCTGTTACCTTATCTAAATTGTAGTATTCGCTGGATTGTTCATTTTTAAAAAGTTTTGTCGTTTCCAAGTTGAATATTTTGTCAAATTTCTCTTCAGTATCTTTTGTGGAAAATTCTGATATTAAAGAACAATTTGATAGTACTTTATTTATATCTGCTGTATAAAGTTTTATTTTATCTGCAACTTCATCATAAATTAAACGCTCATCATCACTATTCATTCTTAGAAAATAATTTTTTACAACTGCAGAATTTTGTTTATTTTTTTTCAAGACCGTTACTAGAAATAATTTTTGAATTTTTGAAATTTGAAAAATCCGTTAAGAAAATGTCTCATTTCCTAAATTGTTTTCTAAATTTATCATAATGAAAGTCATCTGTAGCTTTCTTATTGAAGTTTATGTTTGATTCATCTCTGTCATGCTCTTGTTTTTTCCTCTGCACTTGCTGCCTATTAACATCAACTATAATTGAATAAAATTTATTAGACAAAATTGAATTTTTAATCTTTTCAACTTACATTTTTGATGTTGATCAAAATTAACTGCATAATTTATTGGCACAAAATGAGATGGAAGTTCTTTTTTATATTTTTCTTTATCAATTATTTTTTGTATAGCTTCTTCAGTAGCTTCAATATTATTGATTTTTGTATCGATACCAAGTTGAACTTCAGGAATGCCATTAAGCATTTGATTAGAAAGCATTTCCTCTGACTTTTTCATAGATGTTTCTCGTAAATTTGCTGCTAACGAAAGAATTGCAGCCTCTTCAGGACTTAAATATATATTCTTTACATTTGCTTCCGCATTCATTTTAATTCCTTTTCGCTGATTCATTTTATTTTCAAAATTTAAATTAAACACAATTTTTTTATAGCTTCAATTGGAAAAGCATGTAAATGGACATTTTAATAATTCAGATCAACAAAGTAGCAGCAAAAGATCATCTGATCCACCAGTTCCTAAAAATCGTGTAAAAAAGGATCAGAAAAAGACGACAAAAGTTCGTCGACAACCTTGGTCTGGTAAGTAAAGATGAGATGATGCTAAAATCTCATCTATACGGAAATGCCATAAAATGAGAATAGAGTTGAAGAATTTCATTGGAAACATGACTCTTGAATTGTTGTCTTAATTGATGGCAATAAATTTTCAACAACAGGTTACGATAGAGAAAATGTGAATGAAATTCTTTAATTCTTATGAAGGCGTTGATGATGATTCTAGCGTGAATTCATAAGAATTCTTAAGTGCTTTCTAGTTAAACAACTTTTGCTAATTATTAATTACTCATCAACAGCTCGTCGATTTGATTTCTTTGATATTGGTATGATGGACATGTTACAATATCGCTTAGAAAAAACTGAGAAAATTATGCGTGGTCGTGATGTGGAAGTAACATTTAAAGGAAGAATTATTGGTAAAAGACGTGCTATTAATGGTGAAGATGAATTTCAAGTTACATGGAGTCCTCCTAAAATGTAAGAATTTTTGCCATATTTAAATTTTTCTAATTTTTAATCATGAACTTTTTTTTCTAGTATTGAAGATGAATGGATAAAAAGACCAGCAGATTCACATAAACCAACTTTTCAATTAGTCAAGAATGTATCAATCAAACGCATGACGCCAACTCAACGAATTGCACTGCAAGAACTTGTAAATTCTATTACAAAATCATCAGCATCATCGACCAAGTCCAAAATGGATTCCAAAAAATCTCGCAAATATTATTCTTCAACATGCTCATCGCGTGCTTCAATTGCATCAACTTCTACGTGACTAACGAAAAAAGCCACTGCTTATAGTGGTGAAAAAGTTAAGAAAGGACGTTTGTAAAGACTGTAAATAGATTCAAATTTTTCTTCATGCAGAAAGTTAATTTCGAGTCATAATTAGCTAATTTTTGAGTTCTCTCATTTAAAGACTTTTAGCCATATGATGAAAACATTAAATGTTAAAAATGTTTAATGGTATAATGTAATTTAGCAGAGAATTTTTGTATGATATAAAATTCATTCACTGTGTCACTTTTATGTGTTTACTCTTCTTATTTTCCAACATGATCTCTTTAAATTATAAAACAAAGAGAATTCGACTTAATTTTTTTTTTAATTGTCTACAAAATTTAAACAAAATGTTTAGTTAAATTTTTTATTTTCATTCCTCATATCGCATTAAAATGAGGATTGCTAAAAAAATGTAAGAAATTTAATGATCTCAATTGGTGTTTGTCATTTCGCAGTTAAAAAAACAAGCAGCGTGAAATCGTCGTCGTCGATAATTATAATAAGCTAGAGATTAACTTTTGTAAAGTCGTGCATTCAATTCATTCTGCAGTGTTTTTTTATTCTTCTTTATCTAAAATTTAATTGTCTTTACTTAAAAAGGACTGAGAGTTTATAAAAAAAGCTTTAAAATTAAATAACAAAATCAAGACTCAAATAAAATGAAATGAAAAACTCAGTCCTTTTAGTTAATAATGACAATGATGAATGAATGTTTGATCAACTGCAATATCGAAATAATAATACAAGATGAAAATATTTTAATTATTTATTCATGTATAGTAGATCAAATGTAGATTTAAAATCTATCACACTAAAAAATTTAAACAAGGGAAAATTCTATGATTTACTTATGATTTTAAAAACATTTTTTCTATATAAATCAAGAATGAACCGAAATTATTCTGAAGAAATCATTAGAATCCTTTAGATATGAAATTTTGCCAAAATTTCTTTTGTTTGTTTATTCTTATTAGATTTGAGATCTACATTTGTTCTACAATACTAATTCTACAAAAAAATAGTTTTGATATTTTTCAATTGAAATTCTTTTATCTTGTATTGATGCTATTATCATTATCATAACAGACTCCTAGTATCTTTAATATCAACTCTCATACATGAAAAACATTCTATTAAATGGTAATTTTAAATTTGTAACTATTTAGTGATATAGAAATTTAAAAATAGACCTAAAATTAGCAATTACACTTCACACGACAAACACACAACATTAACTCATGCGCGAAAAATATAGAAATTTTTTTGACGAAAAGCATATGCACTGCCAAATAAAATTAAACATAAATTAATAACATTTGAAGCGAAAAAAAAAAATAAAAAAATTGTGACTGATAATTCTAAGATTCATCAAAAAGAAAACATTTTTTGACACAAAAAATAAATAAAACAAATACACACAAAATGAGAGAAAAAGAACAAGTAAATGAATCCCAGCGACAGTTGCAACTCATTCACAAAAGGATTTCACTGCCCGAATTCAGGAAAAATGTGAAATGGAAATTATGGCAGAAACATTAAGAATAAAAGAGGGAAAAATTTTATGAATTAAGAAACAAGTATTTAATTAATTAAATAATTAATTTTACTGCCATAGAAATGAAATGAAAAGTTCTCAATTTTAAGGACTTTTTATCTATGTAAAATAAGTTAAAATTTTATTTTTGATTTTACTGTAAAATAATTTTTTTTCATCAATAAATTAAAGACTTGCAACAAAATGCCATTACTTTTTTAATTTCATTTAATTTAATTTAATGAATAGAATAAAGTTCGCTTTTCACTTTGTGTTTCTTCTTTCTTTTAAATACAGTATACGAAAATTTAGTTTACTTCTTTATGATTTTAAATTTAAATCAATTTTTATAGTTATTAAAAAAGAAACTTTTTGAAAATTGAATTAAAGGAAAAAAATGAAAGATCATTAATAAATAAAAGAAGCTCAAAAGTTTAAAACTTTTCTTATATCAACTTAAAAGAAGAAAAGAGCTAAAGAAGTAAAATAATTAAACAGGGAAAATGGAGAAAGAATATATAATTAAAAAACAAAAAGAATGATAAAATGAGTAGATGGAAGAGAAAAAAGAATCCAAAAAAGTGAAGAGATAGAGAAGTGTAGAAGAATGAAATAAAAAATATAAAGAAAAATTAATAATTAATATGCTTATTATAAATTATTAAAATTAAACAAAAATTAAAGTTAAGTGAAGCAGGAAGTGAATTTTTTTAAAGTGGGAACCAAATAATGATTTTTTGTCTCAATAGTTTCATTGCCAAAAATAATACACAAATATTGATAGTAAAAAGTTTTACAGATTTTTGTTGATTTACACACATGAAAGTCTTACTTAAAAAGAAATAGAAAAACATTTTTTTAATTTAAATTTTTTAGCCCACGAATTGAAAAAGTTTAGAAAATAAAGAAATGAACTTGGGTAAAATTAGCGAGAAAATGATAGAATAGGATAAATATTCCAATGGCATGACGAAGCAATGTCATGATAAAAATGATTCAGTGTGTATGTATTACTGTAAAATGAATAAATTTCAAATTTAAACAGTTTTCCTTTTTTTGTCACTTAATTTTATGATGAATGGCACAAATGAAAGAAAATTAAATTAAATTTTTCTTACGCAAACTGAACATGATGTGTTTGTTAATGCTTTTTGGATGATACAAAAATTAAAAATATAGAACAAAAAAATAGAATGTTTAGGAAACTTCACGACTACCTCAAAAATAAAATGAAAGAAAAAAAACAAGTTTAGCACAGAAATTCACAATATTTGAAAATGTTAAGAAGTGAAAGTTAACAATTCAAAATCTCCTTCTACTTCTTAGCATTTCATTCAAAAAATTCAATTCACTTTTTTGTCATAAATCAAGAAATAGTAGAATATTTTATAGAATCAGTTGTTTTATTGGAATTAAATGATTATTAGATAGAAATTAGAATCAACAAAAATTAAGCCTTGTCTATTTTGTTGAAAATCTTTTACTATACAAATTCGAATTTATAAAATTACGAAATTTTGATTGAAATTCTTTCTTTACATTTACATATAACTGTAAGTTTAAAATATTCTATAATTTCTTGAAAAAAATGTCACTCATTCAAAAGTTAAAGCATCAATGAATTTATTACGAAACAAACCACCACACACACACACAAAGTAAAACTTGAAAAAAAAAAAATAAAATAATAAAAAATTTTATATATCAAAAGTAGAAAATGAAAGAAAAATTAATATCCATGCGGTGGAAAGTAATTATGGCCATTTTGTCACAAAATACACAAATTTTCTGTTTTAAATGTTCTTTCCTCTTCTGGTTAACTTTTTTGTGCGGTTTTAATAATAATTGAAAAATTCAGTGCATTTTTATATAATTTTTGAATGATAGACTGTTAAAACACAAAACAAATTATTAAAAAATTATAAAGAAGATCTATAAAATATTCACAACATTGGTTTTAATTTAAATATTTTTTAAATGTATTTAGTTTATATAATTTTTTAAATGTCATAAAAATAAAACATAAAATGATGAAAAAATCCCAAAAATTATCATCCCCGAGAGAATAATAAAATTATAAAACTTTATAATCTGAAATAAATCATGAAATAAAGTAATATCAAAAATTAAAAAAATTAAAAAATGAGTTTTTCTTTTTATTTAAAGTTTCAGACGAAAGAAGCTTCATGAAAGCTCATTTTAAATTTTTAAAAAACGATGGAATGACTTAATAATAATTTTTGTTTTCCTGAATTTATATCAACAATCTTTGACCACATACGAACTTTGTTCTTTTAATAACATTTAATGTTGAGTAAAATTGTTGTTAAACACTTTATAATTGTTTTTATGGTATTTAACTGTGTCAAAATAATCATTAGTTTTCAGTCAACAACAACTGAGAGAGAAATAAACATTAATTCAAACATGGAGAGAATCTTGAAAATTTTATTCTTTTTTATTCTGATTCTTTTAACTGGTCAGTTAAATTTCTACTGCTTCTAAATAAAATAATTCAATATTTTGTTTTTAAATTTAGTATGTGGAATGCCCTTTACTGATTTAAATCCAAGTGATATAATTGACACTGGTAAATTGTTAATTTTTAATTTTAAAATCTTACTTTATGGTTAATCAAATCTTTAATCTTTTGGTAAAACTTTTTTCATATCAGGTATTGGTACTTTGAAATTCATAAAAGATGGTACGAAAGATGTTGTAGAACAAGGATCTGAAACAATTTTAAAATCTATTTCAACTGCGTATGTAAAATAATTATTTATAAGGTCATTTATTAAGAACAATATTTTACAGAAATCAAGTTGTTTTAGAGACTGGAAGTTTCCATACTGATCAAGTTTTAGATAACGTGAGTAATTTAAAATTTTTAATGTTTTTTTTATAAAAATTTTAAATATTAATAATAACAGGTTGGTTTGGGATTGAAAACTGCTGCTGGTCTTCTTGGATAAATTTCAAAAATCAGCAATTAAATATTGTTTGGAAAATTGCCAATTTTATTCATTCAATTGGGGATTTTTCAAACTTGTCATAATTCTTCACCCTCAATTAGCTTTTAAAAACTTACCATTAAATATTTTTTGTATTCAAATTTGTTTGAAACAAATTTTAAAGTAAATAAAGCAATTTTAAACTTTTTCCACAAATTTTTTATTTGATTTCTTTAAATTTTCACTCATTTGATTTCTGTGTGAGTTTAAATTTATTTTTTCTTTTTTTGTGATGTTAATATTTTTGAAAATAATTTTTTTACTCAAAAAGAGCTAAAGCATGCAAAATTTTTGTTAAATGCATTAATTTAACTCTCATGAGTAGGTTAAATGCTTCATGAATAATAACATATCATTTCTTGTGATTTTAGCTTCTAATTTAGCGCATTTTTGTGTATGTATGTGTATTTTGATGTCGATGATAAATTTTTTGCTTTTAATATGAAAAATATTTTTCTTCTTCATTAGAATTTATTTTTTGCTTTAAACTATATTTTCAGCTGTCTTTTAGTTTTTGAGTTTTCTTTTTATGTAATTATGATACTATGGCGATAAAATTGAAACAAAATGACGAGAGAATTGAAAAATTAGATTTTTAAGAGCATTTTTGAGCAGTTAGATTTACTTTGTTTTGGCTTGTTTTTTCAAATAACAATTTCAGGAAACAAATTAGAAAGCTCAATATTATTGGAAGAAAATTTAAAAAAATTTCAGAACTGAATTTTTATTTTTAAAATTTAAATTAAACTTTAAGGCTGTAAATTAAAACTTTCTTCTATCTAAGATTTTTGAAGAATTTTTATTCATAAATTCAAGGGAAATTTAAATTTATAAGAAAGTATTTTGTGAGTCCAAAAATGCATCTAATTTTTCATATATATATTTTTATGCATATAAAAACTTAATTATGTATATAATGATTTTTCTATATATTCATTCATGTATGGTTATAAAAGTTATAAAGAAAAAATTTTATTGAATGCAATATGAGTGATAATATAATTATAACTTTCTATAATGCAAAATTTCAAAAATATTATCACAATTCTTTCTTTCCTTCTAAATAATTTCAGTATGCACTCTCGTCTAATGTTTTTTTAAATATTTTTTAGCATCAACACCAGAATGTATCATTTCTTTTAAATTGTGTATTTAGACAAGAATTCTCAAGTATAAACCATTGCCAATAATTCTTGTAATTAATTAGCAGAATTTAACGGTACACACATAGAAATTTAAAGTTTTTCTTTTATTAATTTATTTTAATTCTTTGACTGTTTTTCTTTCTATATTCATTGCTACATTTCACAAAATAAAAAAGGACAAAAACTGAAAACGAAAAGAAATTGTTGTTGTTTACCAATGCATTGTTTTTTTCTCATCATATATTCAAGCTTTTTCATTTCTTTTTATAGTTATTATGATTATTATCGTTATTTCTCTGTTACATATACGATAAGATCTTTTTTAAATTTGAGAGTGTTTTATTAAAATAATGAAATGATTGTTTTTTTAAAGATTAATTTAAGATAACAACCTGATTTTATTCATTTTATTACTTTATCTCTCAACAAAAGTAAAATTAGTGCACGTTATTACATATTTTTTAGCATTTGAAACAACAGTATGAGCTAGAACTTTAACGCTTCACGTTTTTTTTTGTTTTGTTATTATTCATCCTAAATGATACAGTAACAATTGATAAGTCTCTCATTGTTTCATTTATATATTTTTTATATCAAATTTTTAACATTTTTTTTCTCTATTTTTGTTATCAAAGCATTCGACTTTAGTTAGTAAAGAGATGAAAAATTAGTGTCAAAATTAAGAAGCATAAAATTAAAGAATTTGTTTGTGTTAAAAAGAGACACTAGTTGATTCAGATTTTGATGAAAATATGAATTTTACCCTGTTCTTTTTTGTTTGATTTCTAGATAATGGGAGAGAAAATGAAATTTTTTTTGCTTTCATTCAAAAATTTTGATATATAAAATACAGGGATATGAATCATTAATACACAAAAACTAGTGTCTCATAAATTTTTTTTTCTATCTATAAAAGTAGTAAGTGGTGCTCATATTGGTTGAAATTCAAATTTAACTTTGTAACTGTTAGTGAAAATGTGAGGGGAAATAGTTAAATGATTGTCGTTAAAAAATTTCAAGAAACTTAAAGAATGTTTTTAATCTGTTAATAATTTTTATTGTTAAGATAGATAGATAGATAGATAATTTTTATTGACAAAACTGATTTGAAATTGCATAAATCCTAATGCTACATGAAAATGTTTGTGATATTGATTAATTAGTCTTAAATCAGTTATATAGCGTGTCTAATATAAAGTTAAATGAGGTTTGTTTAAGTGAAATGTGTTGCATGAGAAAAGTTTAAAAAACTCAAATTCTTGTTATTGTTAAGAAAAAAAGTTGAATGTTAGAAATATTTATTAATGAAAAATTTAACGAATAAATTGATGAGAAATAAATTAAAGTTTTAACGAAAAAATAAATATTTTTAACGAAGAATTTTGTTAACGAAAAATATTTTTTAGAAAAGAAAACCAATTTTTAACAGAATAAAACATTCAATATTTTTCTTGAATAAAATGCTTTTTACGAATATGAAAAGTAGAAATGAAAATAATTTTTGACACCTTTTGCTTCTTATTAAATATTTTTTGAAAGCTTTTGCTTATACATTAGTCGAGTGTCTTGACAAACAAAACTTAATTGATAGAGTATTTTACAAAATGTACAAATCACTGAAAAAAGTAAGAAACATTCTACTATCAATAGACACTCAAAATTCCAATTTTTCATCTAAGATTCAAAATACAGCACTTAACAAATGTCTCAACAAAAAAATTATAAATCAATTTGAACAATGATTTAATTAGTAATGACAATGTCTAGTATGAATGTAAGTAACATTTTGTTATTTTAGCTAAGGGGAAGATTTTTTTCTTTCTCTCTCTCTCTTGGTGGATTAATCAAATATTGTGTAATATAATAGTAAAAAAAATTCTCTTTTTCGTTCTCTTAAGAGATTCTCTTACGACTTCTTTTTGCAACTAGATAACACTTAATAATTATCTCATCAATAATGTTAATATTTTTTTTGTTTGTTTTTTTTTTTCATTTTGAAAATAAATATTTTTACAGTAATAAATATTTGACAATTTGAAGAAAAGAAAAATAGTTTTAATGAATTTCAACCATCAGAAATTAAATTGATAATTTCTTCTTTATTTTGTTAAATATTGAAAAAATGTTAGATAATGTCGATGCCAGTGCCTTTTGTTGTATGAGTAAAATTATCATCTGTCAGAGGCAATCCTAAATCTACTACTGTTCGAGAAATACAAGAGCAGTGGGTTTCGGTTCTAAATTTGATTTCTTCGCTTCCACAACCAGGAATGTAATTTCATTTCGATCACGATTAGCGTAACTTTCAGCTATTAGACGAGCAACATCCTATTGAATTTTAAATAAAAATAGTTTTTATTTGAAAACTATTTGTAGAACAAATGTAGATATCAAGTAAATAAATTTTCAAATAATTCAAAATTTTTAATTGTTTACACTTTAATTTTGTAGAATTTATTTACTTTTTGATCTACTTGAGATTAAAAAAATGTTTTATTAAATAAAACACAATTAAATATTATCGGATATCTTACTTGATGCTGCATTCCTTCAACTCTTGTATTATCAACTTCTAATATTAGTTGACCTACTTCAAGTCCTCCTGCTTCATAAGCTGCTCCATGTTCCTATAAAATAAAAGAAATTTATTAAAGCTTTCTCAAAAATATTATTTTTAACTCACATGAATATTTATGATTCTCGGAAGCGGATGTTTAGTATTTGCGCCTCCTTCAATAGCGATTCCTAGAATAGGTTTTGTTTTTCTTACGGATATAAACAAATTTCCATTCTCGTCAGGTACAATGTGTGATAAATTATCGTGATTTCGTAAATCTTCTAAATTAGCCTCATTTTCCTCTGTTGGCAAACGCTGCATTGACTAAATGAGAATTATATTTGTAGATCATTTTTATAGATATAGACATCACATCCATTTTTTAAGTTACATTTATATTTTGGTGCAAAAAGAGAAAAATAAAGTAGAATATTGAGTTAGTTATATTATGGAAATTTGTCAATATTTTTTTGATATTATTTAAAAGCTAACATTAAAAGAAATAAAATAAAATAAACTTAAATTAAATTTAGTTAAAAACTTTTTTAATTCAAGTGAATCCAATCAATTTTTTTCTATTTTTAAAAAATAAAAGTGAAAAGATAAAAATACACATGACAATGAAGGATGAACAATGAAAAAAATGACAATTAAAACTAGGTGAATTAAAAAGGGAATTGATGTGCATTTTTAGATTGTGTCATTCAATAAAATATTTCCAAATTCATTCTATTTATCAATTTTTTTAAATGACATGCAAGCAAAAGCCAATAAGTTTAAAAGAATGCAAAGCATCATTTGATATTTTTACCATTTTTAAATTTGAATATTTTTCTTGAGTCTTTATTTATTTAGTTAGATAGTTAGATAATTTACAGAAAAATACAGTAGGAGTGAGAACAGTTAGGAAATTAATAAAATAGGGAAGAAAGCATGTGTGACATCACATCAATGTTTATTTTACCTGATATCTTGTCACATATTTATTACTTCCGTCCCCAAATAAAGTTTGACGGGCTTCCTCGTTCAAATCAAAACTTCTTGAAAACTTTGTTGCAAATTCCTGATTGAAATTTAAATTTTTTTAAATTTTTTATGTTCAAATTCACATCAAATTGACATTTAAATTATTCATGTAGTTAAAGAGTTTGAGATTTATTGTATTGGACAATTTTCTTTTTTCTTCTTAACACTGCAACAGTTTTAGTATAACTGAGCCAAAACTACCAAAATCACAAAGGAAAATAAATAATTGTTTAAAAGGGAATTTAAATTTCATACTCTTGCCAAAAATTATAAAGCTGTTGATTTCAGAGTTGATCAATTTTTACAAAAACATTTAATGAGAGAAAAATATGAAATTTCGTATGAAATTAGTATTTTAAAAAAAGAATAAAAATTTCAATTGAAAAAGATTTTTTTAATTTTAATTTCAACCCTGACATCAACAATTTATACAAATATATATACAAGAATGAAAAAAATTCAATTATCTAGAGCTCAATTTTGCCAGCAAGTCTTTTTCAAATGACATGTTTTATTTGTAATATAAAAATTATGGGTAGAGAAAGAGAATGCCATGCATTTCGCACATATTTGTGTGCTAAAGTGAGAAAGGAGGCTAAATAAAATAAAATCATGTCATGTGAGATATTTTTTGTGTATATTTTGACCCAAAAATGAATTAAAAGCGGCAATTTTTATTCTATAAAGCTTGAAAGAGCTCCAAAATGTGCTTTATTTTTATAAAAAGTGATTTCTCTACAATAAAAACTACAAAAGGATTAGAATTATGACATTACAGAAGAGAGAACTTAAAAATAAAAACAATTAACTTAATTTTAATTTTTCTACACTTACTAATGGACGACCCCAGTACCAAGATTTTACTTTTTGTGTTATACCGCCTATTTGCGTTCGAATTCCTTCTAAATAGCTACCCTGCAATATTTATTTATTAGCGCATTTTTGTATAAAAAATACAGCTTATAATTTCACTTTGTTCGGCTGGCTGTTCGGGTTGTGAGATCTCGAAAACGTACACTAGCTAGAAGTTTACTGTTTTTTGCATTCGATTTGTGCTATCGAGTTACTGGGAACAATTATAGTTAGAAAGTTGTCACTGAATGCAGTAATTTGGAAATTGCGAATTTAAATTTCCATATTGAAATTTATAAACAAATTTTTTTTGTCGCGCAACATTTTTTGTCACACGCAACAGCTGAATTTGAATTCGACTTGACAGTTGTATTGAAATCAATATTATGTTTCGAATCGAAAGTTATCAACGAAATATCAAATCATTTAAATAAAAACATTTTCTTATTCTCAATTAGTGACTCGTATTCTCTTTTGCATTGATACGTATTATTTATTTTGTTCATCAACTCGAAATCGAAATGTAACGGAAAATTTAAATTGTTAGTGCGCGAAGCTGCGCGTATGTTTATGTGTAATCAGGAATATTAAGATTCGTAGAAATTTCAAATTGGAAAATTAACTGTGTATACATCGAGTTCGACGACGAATCGATTGGTGAAAGAGCAAGAGCTTCTCGATACAGTTATAAGCGACGAATCAAATAAGTAATCGCTGGACACCAATAAAAACAACGAAAAAGTCATTCTACACTTGCCAAGGGAGGATCGGTTCAAGTAGCTCGAGAGCAATTTCCCTTGGTAAATGGCTGAAGCGATAACGATTCATAAAAGTCAAGGTCGATCCGAATCGAAAATAGTAATCGATGTACGAAATCCATCTAAAATCAAAAATCATATGGATCGGCAAAAGTGGTATGTCGCATTGTCAAGAGCACGATCACTAAATGGACTTTACATTCTTGGAGCATTTAAGCCGCCAAACGAAATCAAACCTGACGATGACGTGAATGCTGAAATGAATCGACTTCGACAAAATCCACTTGTGCCCAAGTATCAATTTCTTCGTGTCGTACCTGAAAATGTTATCCAAATCGTATCACATAACACACAATCGATTCGTAAGCACATAACTACAATCGTTTCGGATCAAGTTTTCAGTAGCAGTCATATCGTCACATTACAAGAGTCCTGGGCAATCGACAACGAAAGTTACAATATTCCTGATTTTGAAGAAATATCACGAAATCGATTAATGGGTCGACCACGAGCATTTGGAACGATGAACTTCTGTAAATTGAATATTGAGGCTCGTATTGTTGATCGAATCGAAATTGAAAAAGATAACTCGAATAATCACGTCGAAATAAGTGGTTTTAAATTGGACAATCGATTAACTATAATTAATGTCTACAATAATCCATCATCGAGTCTCGAATTACTGAAGGAAACACTTTTGGAAGTAAAGGATTATATCGATGAAAGTGAAAATATTCTGATTCTTGGCGATTTTAATCACGAATTGAAATTGGGCAATCAACTTGAGTCGTTCATGCTTGGAACCTTCGGCACAAGTCTATTCTCACGACGCGAATCGACAACAAACACTCGAACAGTTATCGATGGAGTATTCGGTCGAATTGACGACTATAATGTTGAAGTTTTCATCTACGAATCATATGCATCACATCATAAGCCATTAGTCATCCGTGTACATGAATTATAAAATATCTCATTTCAAAACGCTATGAATTAATAAAATGTATTCAAATCATTAAATTTTCTTTTATTTAACTTGTTAATATAACTGATCTGGGCGACAAAAATGCGCTAAAGTCCTCTGATCTACGCAGAGACTTTCCCATCATGTTTTTTAAGAATTTTACTTTTTCACAGGTCTTGAAATTGGGAAAATATTTGATGTGATTTGGCTTTAACTTGAACTTTTTGTAATTTATTTGTAGGAAAATCTTGTGTAATTTTTGTCGTAAGAAATTTCTAAATGACACTATCAATAATTTACAAATTTGAATTAAAAAACAAATATTTCATGACACTAAAAAGTTTATCTAATTTTTATCAGTTATATAAAAATAGAAAGAGAAGAGCTACATTTTGAACTTTCAATTTATTAAGAAATATAGAGAGATAAAGAAGGACAAAGTAGTAGTCTTTATCAACAAAGTGAAATTATATAAAAGAAACAAGTCTAATATGAGATAAATAAATTTTTTTAAGGAGCACGTTTCAAAGATCGAGAAAGAGAGATAAATTTAGATTAAAAATATATCAAACCAAATTTCAATTAAAAAATGAAATCAAGTGAAAAAGTAAATAAATTAAAATGAAAGAAAACAGACACAAAAAGAAACAATTTTTATTTCCATTTCCTCACCTGATCCTAATAAATTTCATTTATTCGCATCATTTCGATTTAATAGTGAAGTAGCATTAATGGTGATGATAGCATTTGGTAAAAAGAAGGGAGGAAAATAAATGTGAATATTAGAAATTTGTGCTTATAAAATTTTGATCAAACTAAGGTAAAGAAACATTAATTTAAAAACTTTTTTAAACTCGATTAAAAATTTTCAACACAATTTTGAATTTCATAAAAAAAAAATTAGAAAGAAAATAAAAATTGGGATTTGAAATTTTTAGTTAGTAAAAGTTTACACTGCAATGTCTAAAAAACAGAATCTGCTAGCAGCAAGTCACTGCTTCAGTTTTCTACCAAAAAGATCTGCTTAAAAAAAGCTTTTTATAAAACAAAATTTAGAAAAACATCATTATGACTAATTTACGAAAATATTCAATCTAAAAATGATAAAATAAAATGCGTTGAATAATTTTTATCGACAAATTTCAATTAGAAAAACATTAACATTCGATATTAATTAATATGTAAATATGAAATTTTATGAGCAGGAACAAATTGTATTGAAAAATCATAATACAGTTATTTAAATTTATGAGTTTCAGGCATTATCTAACATCTAAAACATTTTTATTATTATTTTCTATGAAATTTCTTTCAATGACACACAAATAACATTGAGAAGCTTGTAGAACTGTAATTATTGAAACATAATCTTATTAATTCCCTCTCTTATACATTTAAAAACAAACAAAAAACAGTTTGTGAACTTAAGTGCGAGGGACACATATTAAAAAACAACATACACCAAAAACAGTTCGCATATATAATGGTTGACTTAGAAGTCTTACCGAATCATAATCTGGACGTGACAACGAGTCACTCCCTCGTCTCGGTCTTATATTATAATGCTACATATTACAAACGAAGGAAGAAATTTTCAATATACAGAGGAACAAAATGAAAAAAGAGAGAGAGAGAGGAAAATATTTCGGTTGGACATACATAAATTTCATTTTCAACATACGATAGCATTTTTACAAATATCGTAAATAATAACCAAAGAGATTTAAAGACAAAATAGATCGAAAACGAAAATAAATATCAAGAGAGCGGAAGAAGTCTAAGTCTTCAAGGAAGAAATGTTTTTTCACAGTCTGATGGTTGATATTTTGCGACGAATGTTGTTTATTTTTGCAGTCAAGAGTTAATAATGAAAGATTATGCACTTTTATTATTTTTATGCTTTACTAAGAGCTATAAAACAGTTAAAGTAGTCAACAGTATTCTAAAATCTCGAATGTCATGAATACTGAGAGCAGTAAGAGTTGAATTAGGGATTAAAAACCAAAAGAATTTGTCATTGATGTTCTAAATTCCCAAAATTCTTCATCTTAAATTCACTCAGGCACATGAAAATTTCAGTGTAACATAAATATTTTCGCTTCTATCCAACAGAAAAATTCCTTCAATTTTTCTTTGTAACAATCGAATGCCAACTTTTATAAACATGAAAATCATAGAATTTGTGTATGTTATTTCATAATTCGCGAATAATTAAATTCATGAGATTTAAGGCGCGTTGTAGCCAATTTGTCATAAAAAAGAGAATATATGAATGTTGATTAATGCCAATTATGTAATTGTGTATGTTATGAATGTATATGCGATTTTTCATGTCAAAGACAAAAGTTTTAGAAGAGAAAAAAAGAGAATGTGCGCAAAAGTTAATTTAATAATCACCTTATCACCTATTTGACTTGAAAAGTTTGGTTTAAATTGATTGCCGTAGCTTAGAGTGCTAGCGCAATTAGTCGATGATTTTGCCATTGAAGGTGGCGGCGTGAAACGTTTCTTTGCAGCCATCATCATTTCTGGCGCAAATGATTGACTATTTAAGTGTCGCATTGACGAGTGTCGATGAATTGCTGGTGGTCCAGGACGAGCGTAAGGAAGTGGGGCTGGTGGTCTTAAGGAGTAATTTTAGAAGGGCAGAATCAGTTTATAAAATTTTCATTTAATTTTTTTTGTGCAATAAAAAATTTTTAGAATATTCTTTTTGTTTTCAATAGAGAAAGTCAAGCGAAAGTGAAAGTAAAATTTTTTTATATCAAGTGAATTTTTAAATGTGCATAGAAGAAATCGTATTTAATTTTTTTTCTCATGTGTTTAGTGTAAATTAGAGAAAATAAAGGATTTTTACAGTACCGATTGCGAATATCAGTAACTGTTACTGTACTCTTCGCCATCATATTCGGTGTAGTAGATCTTGAATTTTGCTTCTCATCAGTCATTGTCACGTGCTTTTTTTTCGTTGTTTCACTCACTTCAACGTCCGTATCGGAAGCCTTTTTTTGCGTGATGTCATCGTTTTTTATATTTCATTGTGTTACACATTTCACAATATAAAGAAAAGGAGAGAAAGAAAATAAGTGGTGATGGTGATGAAGAGACACGAACGAAACGAAATAAATGGTGAGGAAAAAGAGGGAGAAATTTTTTATTATTAAATTTCATTTTTTGACTGAAATGTTGTGTAAAATTTTTCTGTGCATTATTTTTGAAATGTTCTTTTCATTTTAGTGCATTTATTGATGAAAAAATTAAAACATTTTTTGACCTGATTTTAAATAAGTAATTACCAGAAAATTATATATGATTTTGTGTTCATGTTTTAATAAAACCAGAGCATTGCATGTTTTAAAAAAGTTTTAAATAATGAAGAGAAAATTTTCTTTCTTTTGATGATAAAATTTTAATCTTCTTACAATTAATCATTTTATGTCAACTAAAAAATGTTGAAATCAAAACTTTAAAGCTCAAATTCAGAGAATTTCTTAAATTCTTGAGAGCAAGTTTATGAATTTTTCTAATGAGTAATAACAGTTCTTGACTGCAAGCAGGAAAGGCAAATTTCCAACTTTTTTTAGCTATGTTAAAATTTTTAGTACTTGCAAGTTTTTTTCCCACAGATTTTTAAAAATTTCACTGAATTTTAAAACACAAGAAAATCTTTAAATTTGAGCTTGAATTTTCCAATATTATAAAATTTAATATTAAAACAATAAATGAAAATAATAAATAAGAAAATGCATCAAGTAGCGAAAGAGCATGAGAATTGGCAGTTGGCATTCGATTCATAAAATTTAAAAGCGAGTGTAAAACCATAACACTGTTGGAAAGCAACAAAAAACATCTTAATAAAAAGCTCACAACATCATTTTTTCTCAATTGCATTTTTTTATGATTATTGACAAAAGTGCTTTTGAGTTGTGCCGTGGTTATTGAAATGTTTACTCTCTCTAGAGTAGAGTGCAGAAATGAAAAATTAAATCGATTCAATTTCATTGTGGAGGATAAATGACAAATGAAATGAGAAAAGAGGAAGTGAAAAAAAACTTTTGTTTAGTTTCTAGAATAAGTCCACAAAATTTTTTGATTTGACCTCATTTTTATGGTATTTATTAATTTAAATTTTAGAAGCATAGCGCTATGATGAAAATCGAAAATTTTCTAAAGCTTTTTCTAATTTAAGAGTGCGAGAATTTTTTTTCTTTTTCCAATAATTTGCTGTAAAAAGTTCAAAGTTTTACAATTTGTCTATTAGAATTCAAAAGAATGAAGGCAATTTTATAATGAATGATCTTGAAATTCAAATAAGTATTGATTTATACTTAAATATCAAATTCGATTGTATTTTTTTTTGAATATTCTTATCTAAAATAGCATCAAGTCTCGAGGGATGAATTAAAATTATCTTAAATCAAATCACGTTTTGTTTTATGCATAAAATTGTTGTAAAAAATTTCATAATAGTCAATGTAATAGGAAGTAAATAAAATAACAGTGTCATTCTTTCTTTTAGATATTGACTAAAATTTGTTTGCTATTTGCTTTTGTCTCTCTTATTTAGGGTAAATGCTTACAAAATTCATTAAATGAGTTTTCTTTTTATTCCATTCATTCATTGTTTGCTAAATTTGTTTTTCTATAAAATGGAAATTGAGCAATTTTTAACTCTAGACTACTTATTAAGAGAGAACTTTCTCAATTTATTTCTTAAATCAATACTTTTGATGTGACAAAAAACAACAGCAAACTTTTTCGTATAGTGCAGAAAGCGAAAACTTTTTTCTTCTTATTTCTTATTAGTAGATAGAAGGCAGTAAGGGAAAATATGTATATATATGAATTTGTGTATGTACATACAGAGATAGAGAAAGCATATGAGAAAAAGATAGACAGAAAGAAGCAGCAGTAGCAGAAGGCAGAAATGACTTTCTTTTAAAAGTCAAATTGTGCATGGAATGTCAAATAAGTGCGTAGGCATTTCCTTATTTAGTTGACTTAAGGGATTCTTTCTCTTTTCTCTTTCATAGGAATAAAAAGTGCTTTGCTGTTTCCGCTACATTGCTACAATTTGATTGCAACATCTGCTAATAATGTTATAGGTTATTGCTATCACTTGATTCTAAATATATTTTTTTTATTTTTCTTTTGTTTCCCGCTAACAATGTGACATCATTCTTTATATTTAGGCAAAAAAACTTTTTTTCCTGTTGTTATTGTTGAGTGAAAGTGAGAGAGAGAGTGAAAGTTATTTCGATAATTTGTAAAGAAAATGACAAAATATTTGAGGGGAGGTAAAACATGAAAGGAGAAGGAAAAAATGTAATGAGAATGAATTGAAAATGGCAATTATCGAATGAAATAAAAATGAGAGAAAGACAAAGACAGAAAAAGAGTAAAAATAACAACAACTTACTCTATGTGTGTCATAATAGTCCATTCTTGAACTTGCTTTACTTCGCCGATACACAAGCTCGTCGTAACGTGGTCGGTCTTCAGGAAAAATCAATTCTCTTATTTCGGTAACTAGTGTGTGCTGTATAAGAAAATAAAGACAATTAAAAAATTGATTTTTCGTTTATTTTTTAAGAAAGCAAGGCTTGAAAACTTTTGCATTGTTTTATAATACAAAATTAAAATTTTTGTCTATAAACCCAATTTAAGATTAATGTAATTCCCAAAGATAAATTAATAAAAAAGTAACAGTAAATAAACCTTGAAAGTTATAAATTTGAATTCACCTTCTCTGGGGTGTCCAACATTTCTAATAAAATCGAAACGAAGGCATCCACATTCAGTCCTCTAGCACCATATTCGTTAATATAAAAGGATAGATTAGAAAATTGATGTCGTGGCAAAAGACTTCGAGCTTTTTCTTCAACCATTGCTGAGACGGGACATTTACGTCGACCAACGTCCCACGGTTCTGGTTCAATTGTCGTACATGAATGTGGCACTTTACCAACATCACGTACAACCAATGACATTCGTTTATGGAATTTAAATTGATTCACTGCTTCATCATGGGTGACATTCATAAATGATTCTCCATTGACTTCCAATATTTGATCTCCAACCTGTCATATATAATTATTTAGTAATTTTAAAATATATGTCAACATTAATGTCAAAACATACATTTAATCCAGCACGATCAGCGACACTATCTTTATCAACACCAGTCACATATATTCCTAATCCATATTCAATACCGCCTCGTATCATCAGTCCTAATGATTGACCAGGCTCTATAACTAATTCCACACGTCGCACTCTAAATTGTGATTGATGGAATACACGAGAGCGCGAGTTATTATCAAATTATGTGTCATCATAATGTGATTATTTAAGAAATAATAGAAAATTTTCAATCGTTAAATTTTAAAATTTAATGAAACAATTTTTAACTTATAAAATTTTTTGACAAAAAGAAAAATTTTTACCTCTCTCGTCTATCAGAACGGCGACCTTCAAAGTCATAAGGCGGTGAAGCGGGACGACCATGTCGATCGATCCATGAGCAAGTTTGTCTTGAAGGCGGCGAGAGTAATGCACCCGTCATTGGCGAAGATTTGAAAATGTCGCTTGCACTCGGTGGCTGTCCATGAACGGTGGTTCCTCTTACAGTCATGGTGATTTGTCGCGATGATTTTAAAATCTGTACACATCTCTTTTTTCATGAGAATTTCGTCACACAAACACATTTTTTTGGGGAAATTTATATATATGTATGGAATATTTTTTTATGTTTTCGCGAGAGAAAGAATCATATTTAACATCACACATGATACAATAGAGATTTATTCAGTTTATTTTTTGGGAACACAAAAAGAAAAAGAAAAAAAAATAGAAGAGAGAGAAAGAAGAAGGGGGAAGAAGGGAGAGAGCACAATAATAAAAAAGTGGCAATAGAAATAGAAGAATAATGATAAAAACATAGAAGTGTAAGTTTATATACAATACATATGTGGCAGAGAAATTAGAGTGATTTGTAGGAATATACGAAGCTACAAATATTTACACACATATAAAAGCATATTTTTTGAAAGTGATTGAATTATTTTATTTTTTGCAGTAGCACATTTCCTACATTAAAAAATCAAGAATCAAAAAATAATAAAATATTTAGCATACTAAAATTTTCATCTTTTCCTTTAGAGATGTAAAGAAAGAAAATTTTATAACTGACACTTCAATAGTAACTTTCTTTTGTTAATTTTATTAGATTCAATAAATTTTTATGTAAGCAACATAGAAGCAAGTAGCTTATGGAATTTTATAGTCACAAATCTTGCCAAAAAACTTTGCTTTGGAACAAACGATTTTCTTCTAATAAAAATTAATTTTAATCATTTAGACATGAATAGCAAGAAGTATGTCAAGGAAGAATAAGTTATTAAAGTGTCAGTAAGCAAGAACGATATTACAATAAACCATAATGAACAACATATATTGCATAGTAATAACTAATAGACTTTCTATTGCCAATGTTTTCTGTAGTCTCTTCTCGCGCGCAAAACAATAAGAAAAGCTGTTAACTTTACGTTTTGAATTTTTGAAAAGAAAAACTTTTCGATTGCTGTCAAAAGTTTTTCAAAGGAAATGTTAAGAGATAATAGAATATTTTCTCTTTTAAGAAGAAATTTTTATTAGTAATTGATAAATAATGAGGAAATTTTTTTGAAACCTCATAATATCAAAAATATTGACTAAGAAAGAAATAAAATATTCTATTATTTCTTTGTCAAAATTTCTTCGTTAGTTATGAAACTAAACAGACAACAATGGAAAAGTTTCTTTCTTTTCATAAGTATATTTAAGTCAATCATCATAAATGCATTAGTGAAGCATAATAATAATGATGACTTGCATGCAATTTTTATGTTACAAAGCAAACGACAAGTCATTTACCGTGAGAGCTTCGTCGTGTGACATTCCTGAGAATAGTGTTCCATTTACTTCGAGTATCGTGTCGCCAGGATGTAAACCTGCACGCTCGGCTACTGAGCCTTCTTCAACTCTTGAAATGTACACACCAATGCCTTTGCGGAAGAATTTTTGTAAGTATTTATGTAATCCAATATTCTACTTATGATTTTCTATACCTGTTTCACGTCCTCCTTTTACACAAATGCCAAAACCATGACTGCCATCCGGCTGTTGATCTCTTGACATTGTAACTGTTCGAGTAATCATTGATCGATCACGCCCACCACTTCGATGATGGTATATTTGATGGGAAGAAGATGTGACTGGTGGTGAATTGCGTCCGTTAGCGAGCATATGATAGCCAGTGGGTGTCGATGATGCTGAGGTGATAGGAAACATACGTTCAGGCGAAATGGGCCTTTTCTTTTGTCCATTTTGCTTGAGCGAATCAAGATAGAATCCTCGAGAAGATTTGCTTGAGCCTACAGTCTCACCTGCAGAATTGAAGTAATAATGTGGTGAATGTGAACGTTCCACGATGGTATATGATGTGCCTGGCGGTGAATAATAACGACTTGCTGCTGCCGTCACTGATGATGAGCTGGTTGCACCACATAAAGAGCTTGTACTATTCCCGATTGTTCTCGTTCGATCATAAGTTGATATATCTTCCGCTTCATAGCTATTTCGAATATGACTCATACTACTCGAGCCAAGTGATTGATTATAAATAGAATTAACATTTCGTCTGCCACTTATTGATGATGCAGTCCAGCGTGGCTTTGTTCCTAAAGATGTGGCAGCAGTGAGAGCGGAAACAGTTGATGATGATGTATCTAATATATATTTTTTTATAAACAAACAAACATTTGTTATATTCTCAATTATTGTTTCTTTTTATGAAAAGTAACTTAAAAAATAACGGTTGATTAAAGTTTCAAAATAAAACAATTTTGTTTGTCTAATTTTAAAATTTTGAAATTTATATTAAAAATACAAGTTTTTTAAATAATAAAAGATATTATAAGTTTATAGTTGTCATAATTTATTTATATTAAAGAATGTTAAGTGAAATATTTAATGAATATATGAAGTGATAAATGTAATTTAATTGACAATAAAACTTACCTAAATCACACAATTCAGCGTAATCATTGACTCCAATTAAAGGATGATCATTTATTGAAGATCCTAAGCGCATTTCTTAATCTAAAAAAATACGTAATTTATCATCGATGTAGTAATAAATAATTGTTGTATAAACTTTTCATGTCGTAAAATAAAATAGAAAAAAATATATCTAGAGGGGATGAGGATAAATCAATAATTCAATATTGAATGAAATCGTAATGATTGACTGCAATCTTTTAGATGTCGTAAAAAGAAAATGGGTCAATTGTTTTACTCTTTTTTTGAATTTTTTTTTTTGCTTTTCATGAAATTGACAATAAAAGAACCTTAAATTTTTGGCAGTGCACTGCAACAAGTTCAGATAAAAGCCAAAAGATTCAATTATCATGTTTTCATCCATTTCAGCACATTCACAAATTGATTGTTGAATCATTTTGTCAATATTTCATAAAACTTTATTTTGATTTCTTTTTTGTTAATATTAGAAATTTAAAATAAGCACTGATATCAATTATAATTTCTTGATTATGACATTCTGTTATCATTTTTATTTTACTCTTCTTCTTCTTGTCTGCTTGAATGAAAAATAATTGCCATTATTCTTTTTTCACACATATAATGCCATTGTACCACAACTAAAATGCCATGAACAATTTAAAATCGATAGCATTGTAAAATACTATAGCAAAAAAGAAGAGAAAAAAGTAAAAATCTTTTATGTGCGCCTTTTTGTGTGTAAGAACGCAATTTTTTACATATTCTATGTCTATTGTTTTATTTTAGTTTTCATTCATTCACAAATTTATTACTAAATTAAATTCTTCTTCACCAAAAACAAAAATTTTCATTTAAATTTAAATTTATTTAATGAGAGAGAATAACACACTCAAAGGGAATTTCTTATAACTTTTTACCTAAGATGAGAAAGGTTGAAACTTTTTCTTTACAGAATTTTTCATGTGTTCAATTAAGTGATAAAAGCTTTTCATTTCTTATTCCTCTTTTTCACTTTTTTCCTTTCTTATATTTTCTTTTTCACACACTTTGAAATCTTTTCATTTTGACTTCACTCATTTGAATTAATTAGAAGTTTAAAAATGAAAAGAAATAGCTTTTAAAAAATTTCTTCTCTCTTCCTTCCTTTTATCTTTGACTTTCACTTGAGGAGAGAAAATGAAAAAAATACTTTTTATGTAAACTTTTCAATTTTTCACTTGTTATTGCCACACATTTAAATTGCTATGCATTATATTCTTATTACTTGACACTATTATCATTTTTTGCATTATTTTCAACTTATTTTACTGTTGAAAACATATGATAAATTACACAAAAGACTTTTTCTCCAACTTTAAACTTTTCTCATTTGCTCTTTAGCACGATTTTCCTTTTTCTATTTTTTAGCAGTGAGTATTTTCAGATTTTAGCATTACATCCTTTTTGAGCTTCTCAGATTTGCCGTTTGGTGTCGTATTGAAATTTTAAATGTTGAAATTTTCAAGAAAAATTTAAACTTCTTCATTTCGAATTTATTTTAAATGAAAAATATTATTGTTTTATTAATATTTACACAGAATTATTATGTTGACATTTCTTTAAAATCTTTTTTATTTCACAAAATTGTAAACATTCGTTATCTCGATTTAAATTTATGCTTTTTTATTAATTTTTTTTAAAAAATGTTTTTAAATGTATGAAATAAAGATTATTAAATTGAAATTATAACAAATTTCCAAGCAGCTTAAGCTTATTTTATAAAATAACAAAAAGCAAACAGAAAACCAATTTAACGTTTTTTTAAATTTTTGAAAAAGCATAAACAAAAGTTTGTAAACAAAATCTGTTGACATTTTGCTTTGTAAGTTTTCTCTTTTAAAAATTATTATTTCTGTGGTTTAATAAGTTTAATTATTCTTACAGATTGCATTTAGTAATGTTAATTTCATCATCAAGGCTTGTGCATAGAACAAAAAGGCTATTTCATGTTACAAAGAGTTTTAATAAACAATTGGAGACTAAAAATGACGTGAAAGATAAATATAAAGAAAAATTAATGCAAATTAGTGCTTTTACAGTTGAAAGATATAATCAAATTATTGGTTTTGATGAAATTGATAAAGAATATAGGAAAGTGACAGCATTACAGGAAGAACTAGCGAAAATTCAAGGAAAAAGGACAAATTTACAACTTCAAATTAATCAAATTCAAAAGAATCTTACTTCTCTTCAATCGCAAATTCAAGATTGCCGAAGAGGAGAAGCTCGATATATTGAGTTAATGAAGAAAGGTAATTTTAATAATTTAATCAAAAATTGTAATTAATAATAAATTTCTTTTAGAATTTGAAGTAATCCAAGAAAAAAATAATTTAGAAGAAAAATTTGATATTGTCGACCAGAATGAACGAGAATTATTTGCTCATCTTCAAGCAAAGATCAATATTCTTCATGAGAAAAGTCGAACTCATACAAAACAATGGGGTATGTAAATAAATTATATTTTCTCAAAAAATATAGAAAATGCCACAGAAAATGTTTGGATCTGGATTTCGCGATATAAAATTGAAACTAAAAATATATCTTATAGTTTTGCTTATCTTTAAGAAAAATATCAACTATATTTACCAAAAATTTAAAAATGACTAAAAAGATCCAGAACATTTATAATTTGAATAAATTTTAGCTTAATAATCAATTTAATTCAACTGCAAAGAAAATGAGTCAATGTCTTGCTTTAATTTTAAATAACTTAAGGGTTTATTTATTTTGTTTATGAAAAGCATTAATTAACTGATGAACTCTTAATTCTTTCTATCGCCATTTCATCCTCTTGATAATTTTCAAATATTTTATCCGTTAAAGGTGTCATTACGTCCATCCTCGGTGCCACTCTTGGTGTTATTTGTACTGGAATTTCTGCTTACTTCCGAAACAACGACATTCGAAGAGTTCAACAAAATTTTCAAAATCAATTTAAGGAACAAATTGCAATTATTACATCAGATATGGAGAAAATTACCAAAGGCTATACTGATTTAATTGAATTTTTGCAGCAAAAAGAGATAGTTAAAGAAACCAAAAATGAGAAGAAAGAGTCATGGGCTAGTTATATAGGTAAAAAAACTGTAGCTGTATGGAGGTGGTGTACATTTCAAAAATCGTCTTGAAAATAAAATTTTCAACTAAAATTTATTCTTTTAAAACAATTGTTTCATATTAAGGCACATTAAATTTATATTGCAAAAGCTGCAACCTTTTCCTTTTGTTTATCACGTTTCTTCTTACTTTCAAACCATAGCTTCTTGGGTTTCTTCTCTTTCTTTTCTTTGAGTTTTTGTTCTTCCTCCTCAGGAAATTCATCATTTATTTTTGTTTTAAATTTCTCTTTTGGTGGCAAGAACATGCTGTACCACTTTTTACGTTTTAATTTTACACTGCTTTCCATAGATTGAGCTTCATTAGTCTCTGTGGTTCCATTGAGCCAAAGTGTGCTCTGAGAATGTTTATTTTTATATTTTAATTCACTTCCATTACCAATTGTATCTAAATTAACAGCTGATGATGAAGACCGTAGTTTTGGAAGCGGAATGAATTGCTGTTTTATTTCTTTTTTAGGAATATCTGTTGAAACTGATTCAGAAAATTTATAAATTGACGGTGGTTCTTCTGTATGCGTATGCAATTTTGATCTAAAAAATAAATTTTTTAAAAAAAATATTTAAAATTTTTTAAAAATTTTTTTACTTTTCAATCGCTTCGATTTTGATTTCTCTTTTATGTTCTTTGAGTGATACTTCAAGCTTTTCCCAGAAATCAAAAAGTTTGTTATTTCTATAATAATCAAGTCGAAAACAATAGCGCAGCATTTGTGGCAAATCGCAGGGCTCTAACAAGCATGGAATGATTTTTCTTTGTTTATTCTCAATACCGAGAGCTTGTGCAAAGTTAGTCATAAAAATTTGCATAGGACTTTGTAGGAATGCTTTAGAAATAATTACAATTAATTTTTTGCATCTTTTCGATAAAAGATTCAGCATTGCGTCACTTTCAAATGATAGTCCCGGTAGAAGGTCTCTATCTTTAGCGCATAATAAAAAACCAACTTTTTCCAATCTTTCTATCAATTCGGAAGCAAATTCAATATCTTTGTCACTGTAAATAACAAGCGCGTCATATATTGGGAGCGATAAGCCTTTCTCAATATATTCTACGTCTCTTATTGTTATGATATCATTATCTGGCTCTGCCTTTAAAACTTCAAATTTGCTTCTGTTTTCTAAGTTGATAGATTGCGATTTTGATAAGAACGCTTGAGCATCATCGGCTAAAAAGTAAAAATATTTCAAGAATTATTTTTCGTTTTCAAGGTTTAAAATTTTATCTGCATAAAACGTGCGAGATTTTTTATCGATAAGATAAGAGAGACGTCAAGAAAGTCTTTACTATTTTTAGAAAATATAGACAGATTCAATCGAAAGCGGATATAAAAAAATTGTCAAAAATTTTACTTCCTTATTTTAACATGAAGTTCTTATCTTTATAACAATAAAGCTCTCAAAATGATATAAAAGAAGCAATCAAAAATATTACTCACAGAGTAAACTCAGAGTGTCATCGTAAATATCATATCTATCAATTAACTCGAAACATTGCTGTAACTGACTCAGATTCACTTTATGGTCATTTTCACTATTTTTTCT
Organism: Polypedilum vanderplanki; assembly: GCA_018290095.1. Lineage (NCBI taxonomy): Eukaryota > Metazoa > Arthropoda > Insecta > Diptera > Chironomidae > Polypedilum > Polypedilum vanderplanki. The sequence continues at coordinate 33,541,563 of CM031380.1, read as the reverse complement.
TATCCACAAATCAAGAAGTGTACTCATTTTATCATGACTTTGAGAGATTAAAGTGTATTCAGATTGTGATAAGCCCGAAAATGAAAATAGACCTCGCCAATCACGACAATATCCATCTTCACTTCTCAATACTTTTTCTGGATTTAATAAAACTGACAATTTTTCACGAGTTCTTTTTCTTAATGCATTTAATGGAATTTCTTCGAAATTTATGCGATGTTCTATCACTTCATTATTGTTTCTTATTGCCATATTTAATAAATTATAATAACATTATAATAAAAATTTTATTTTAAAGAAAACAACAAAATGAAATAAATGGAAAGTTGAACTTGTATGTATGTTATGAATGTTTGTGTTGTGTAGAAGTTTAGGTATTGAACAAACAAGTGTTTTGTCGTTAAAAAAGTTTCTCAAAAAAGCTCTCATAATTGAGAAAGTTTATTATACAAATAATATTCTGAAAAATGAAAATATGAGAAAAAAAATTAACCCAATTTCCAAGAAGGTATGAAAAAACAATCAATTTCTCATGTTTGATTAAATTCTTTTTTTTATTGGAAAAATAAATACATCTAGGTAATTAGTTAGAAGTTTGGAGTCATGTGTCATTCCATTTTCATTAATACTTTCATAAATAATTAATTTTGTGTTTTTGCAACTACCACACACTCTGTTGCTTCCTTTTATATAATAAACCCTCCTACTTATTCTTCTAATTAAGATTGATACTCTTTTAAAACACCTTTTTCAGTCAATTTATTGTTACGCAATTTTTTTCATTTAAATTCTATCATATATTGTGTGATTCCGTTTATGTGTAAAGATATATTTATTTTGTTTATTTTGTCTCTTTCTTTTTAATTGTATTTTTTTAGGCCAATTTTATACAGAAACTAGTTGCGCATTTTTATTTTTTATTCTTTGCTTTATAAGCTAAAAGAAGATGAATAAGGATGAAAATGAAATAAAATGTCTTTAGTTTTTAATGTACAACATTTATATAGACTCTTTTAAATATTTAAGCAACAAAATTTCAAGAGAAAAAGGTTATATAGCACCATTTTTTTATAGCATTAGGAAAGAACAGAAAATTCCTTTAATTTTAAAATTGACAATTTTTAGCGCATTTTTGGAACAACAATGCCGCTTATATCTTTTTTAAAAATTTCATTTAAAAAACTTAAATACTTTTTATTTCATCATCAATCTTTACCATCTTCAAAATTTAAATTTTTCTTTTGCTAATATCTGTTGCTTGAAGTATATTATTCTATGACATCATTACAATAACTACAATTTTGTAATGATTTACATGAGATTAACAAATCACTGATATATTTCTATTTTTTGCTACTTATTAAATATTTTTTTAAGCTTTCCTTTAATTAACTACACATTCACAAAAAGAAAATCTATTCGATTTAATCGAGACAGTAACTTTTTATTAACTACGATAAAAATAAAAATGAAAGAGTGAGAATGAAAGAATGAGAAGTGGTTAAAAGTTTTTGATATGTGTCAAGTTATAAAAATGAACGTAAACTTAGGTAAAGGACAGAATGCATTTAATTGTCACGCAGAGAACGTGTCGATGGTAATGATGGCTTAATGCCTTTCTCGAGTTTATCTGCATCACCAGCAGAAAATCGATGAATTTGTGGCACTTTACTGACACCCAGGCTATTACGTTTGAGAATTAAATCATTCGACGATGACATTTTTCTACGCCTATCATTTTCAGTCGTTATTAATGCGCAACTTTCATCAAAATCATCCATATATCCCTGTGAGTCTGTTAAACTTTCACTTGATATGGGTTCGTAAAGTTTAGATGAAGTATTTTTACTACCGGCACGACTGCGAATAACAACTATTGGTTGTGGCTGCTGCTGCTTTTCATTGGCATCTATTGACATTTTTGATATAGAGCAATTTGAATTTGAATTTGATAATTTATAGATTGGCTGATGCTGTTGCTTTTGTTGTTGTTGTTGCTGATTTTCTTTTATAATAGAAAAATTTATATTGTTTGAGAAATTTGATATTTCCTCTTCCTCTTCTTCTATCCGTTCTTCTAAAAGGGCGTCGGTAGATTTTGAGTTGTCTTCATCATTCTCATAAATCTGCCAGGATGGTTCCTGCTGTTGCTGTTGTGACTGATGATCCAAAAGTAGATTATTACTATTATTATTTTCCTTTGATGGTATTGACAGATCATGCAAATTACTACAACTTGGCTCATTGGATATCGCTTCGGGTATAGGCGTTAGGAGACTAATCGCTTTCACATCATTCGATATTAAATTGATTGGTGAATTCATACTCAAAATATTTAGGACTAGCTGTGAGTTTGTTAAGACTGTGTGGGTAAGTCAAGACAAGGAAAAGGAAGGAAATATAATTATTAATTGAATGGTCTATATTACTGATACTGTCATAATCAAAAACATACCTAAATTCTCGAGAAATGCATAATCGTATGCCGCTGATGAGTCAGTTTGAGTTGACTTGTGATTGACAATTTGTAATGATGATGATTGATGAATCGAGGGACTAAAGTAATTAATTGAAAATCATCATTTTAATTGACACCAATTAGGTTTTGATTGAGAGAATTAACTTTCTCACAATCTGAATGGTTTCATAGAATTTCAAGGCAAATTTATTTTTGATTAATAAGCATTAAATACATTTAGTTTTCCTAATGAAATGCTGATTAATTTGAATAAATTTGTACTTAAATTAAACTTACCAATAAAGGTCAGAGATACTTTTAATATGATGATGACTTCGATGCCAAATTTCAGTAGGTTGTGATGAACTTCTTGTTAGATATTCGTTAACCATCTGTGAACTGCTCATTTCATTCTGAAGATTTGGAATAGAACGAGCTGGCACGTGATGGCTGTCAATGTGAGTGAGCGTTGTATAAGAAATTTCTTGTAACGCTTGTATTGCGTTTCTAACTTCAAGACTTAAAGTAGCAACGTCCTGATGAAGTGTCGATACTTGTGTGTCTAAACGCTCCATTGAACTTCGAAGATTCGATGAAGATTTTGCTTCCTTTATCAAGCTTACAGGTGCCTCCTCTTCATTTTCCTCATCCGAAATGCTTTCGATTATTTTCTTATTATTACTTCTTATGCTTACTGGACTATTATTGACACTAGAGCTGCGGGATTTTTGTGATTTTTCTTTCAATGCAATCAATGTCTGTCGTCTGTTAATTGAATAAAGGAATAATAATAAAAAAAAGATAATTTGAGTAAAGAGAGCCAGCATATATAGATGAATAGAATTACTTTTGTAGCAAGTTTGTTCGTCGATTAGGAGAGGATGAGGACGATACACCATGAATCGGCGAGCGTGTAATGACAGGATGACGTGGTGAAGAATTGTTGCTAATGCCATCTTCCGCAAGATTTTCATCATCTTCACTTATGGACGGCAATGCGAGACATGCTGGGCCATTATTTTCAGACTCTGTTTCCGCTTCATATCCTTCGCGTAGATTATATGTAAGGTCATGTTGAATGTCATTTGCAAACTCTTGTTGATATTCTGGATATAGTCGAAGAACTTCTATTAAGCCAGGAATGTGTATACATTTTAGATCACAATAGGTTAATGCCTGAGAAAATAAAATGAATAGAAGCAACAATGGAAACATTTGTGTGACATAATTGACTTACTTTTACATCTGAACTGCTTTTCAAGATCAAATCCTGACCGACAGTATTTTGGGCAGTCTGACCGTTGTGCATTAAATTCAATGATATATCACATCCAACTAAATCACCCTTGCCTACACACAATTGATAAAGATATTTTTTAGGTCAGCAAAAAAAAATTTTTTTTATTTACAATTTACAACTAGAGAATAAATTTTTGTGCTTATGCTATAGAAATTTTGTTTATAAATGAAAAGTTTTTTAATGTTTTCATTTTACTCTATATGTTAATGAAGATGAATGTTTTATTTTTCAGGGTTATTTGTTATTTAATAAAATACGTAAATCATTATTCAGCAACAATTATTAAGTAAGTAATTTTTCAATTTGAGCATGAAAAATTAAAATCTTAATAAGCAGAGTAAATATTTTCTAATTATTTACTTTTTTTGTTATCTATTTGAAAAGTGTGTTTTATAATTTATTCTATTCCAAATGTTGATAGACGAAATAATGCGAAATGCGTCAATAGATTTTTGTGTTCGAAAATATCAAGAAGACTTGCGAGATTTAGAAAAGGAAAATTTCAATTTAAAGTTGAAAGTTTTTTGTATTGAAAATGCATCAAAAAATGTGCCTTGTAGACATAAACCAAGAAATGTATTACGTAATCTTCATCGAGGATATGCAGAGTTAGAAATTGAAAATAGTGAATTGATTGCAATAAAGCAAGAGAAAATTGAAATTATGAAGAAGTCATTGATGAACATAAAAATGCTAGAGAAAATTCAAGAAGAAGTCAAACAAAATCATGAAATTGATAAGAGAAATGCCTACAGAAAAATTGAAAAACTGAAGGTTTGTTATTTTATGAAAAAGTTATTTTTAATATTCTTAAAAGTTTTCTCTACTTTTTTCAAGTCTCAATTGAGAAACTCGAAAAGAAGAAAATTTCTTAAGCAGGAATTGAAAATCAACTTTCTTGAACAAAAAATAACTGAAATATTAAGTGATATAGAGAGATTGCGAAAAAATAACGTAAGAGCAATAAAATTTTCAATTTAATTGGTTTTTCTAAATTTGATATTATTTTTAGGCTGATAAAAAGAAGCAAATTAATTTAGATTTGCTAAAGGCAAGATTAAAAAATTCGACAACTGAATATTTAAACAAAAATCTCCTTAAAATAATTAACGAGCAGTCAGAAATCATCGCATCGCTTAAAGTGAGAAAAATAATCAAATTTACAATTATTTCAATTTTCATTCCGAGTAGTGTTTTCATCATTTATAAATTCCTTCGCAACAAATAAATTTCTTTCTTTTTTGTCAATTTTCTAATTTGCTTCTTTTTCTTTTCTATTTCCAGAAATCTATTGATGCGACTAAAAGTGAAGTGAGCGAGTATAAAATGAAATTAGATTATTTTTCATCCAACGACATTTATACAGAAATTGACTTGAGAAACATTAACGAAAATGAGAAAAAAAATCGTTTTCCTTTTCATAATCCACTTTTTGGAAATATTGAATAAAATCTATTGTATTTAATTTATTTTTATTTTGTTTTCTTTATTCAAAAATTCCACAAAAATTAAAGAAAATTTCAACTTCAATAATCATAAAAAATTTGTAGCACATTGCAAAAATTACTTTTCTTTCTACCCAAAACTCATTCCTAAAGTTCACATTTCAGCGGAAATCATTTTAAATAAAAGAAATGCTGAAGGATATTTTTGTGAACATTTAACAATTACAAATCATTTTGTGTGCGTCATATTTCATTTCTTAATCATGATTTGTGCATTTTTATGACAAAATTGTACATGAAAAAGCTTCCGACGACAAGAATTCTTGATTCAAGAGAGTGCTCTGAAAATTGTCGTATACTTTTCTCTCATGAAAGTTCATCGTGTTATTTTTATTACATTATTATGTTTCTTCGTTATGTTCGCCTTAGGCGTTTTTGTTCATCGTAAGGTGCGTATAGCTGTGTGACAGCGTGTGTAATTTTTAGCTATGCATTATTATTATCATCATCATTATTGACATTGATGCTGTTGTTGTCGCTTGATGAAGAATTCTTGTCAGAAATATTATTACTCACCCAAAATAGCGACGACCATATTATTCTGCATAACCTCCATGCTGCCATTACAAATATAGTAAATATATGCGAGGGCATCACCTTATTAAACATAAGAGCAAGTAATAAAAACATTTATTAATATTTCTTGTCAATGTTCATGAAATTTTAGATCATTTTTCCTTACCACGATGAATAAGATATTCGCCAGGCGCACAAAAGTTGGTTTTTATGTGTAAAGAGAGTAGTTTTAAGCACCCTTGAGATGCAGCTTCAAATATCGGTAGTTGTAATATTTCTCTATGCAAATGCATGCTCACATCTCCTCTTAACTCTTCAGGGAATTCTTTGAGTGTCTGTTTAAGGAAAAATAAGAATATTCAACTGTCAATGATGTTTAACAGCGCATTTTAAAGTAGATAAAAGAAAACGTGCAATGACATAAAATAAAATACCTCATTTATATCTATCCCATGATTCATAGACCAAACTGTCTGGAAATAATCTTGCATTCGTTGCTTCAACTCTTTTGGCATCTGCGAAGAAAATAAAACAGAGGTAAAATTATTCAATATCGAATTTTTTTACGGGTGATTTTTTCAATCAAAGAAAAAGTCAAATCTGCTTATACTCGGAGAAACGCGAGATCAAATAAATGGATAAAAAAAGTGATAGCAAAAGCTTGGGCTTTCTTTTGTGTGAAAGAAAAATCATTCAATTTTACTGTTTTGCATGAACGAACATTCAATCATCTATGAATTTCATTTGAAATTACACCACTTTAAGCAGAAATATATGTGCACAGACGCGCAAGCTTTTGAGAAAAAAAAGTTAAAATGCATGGTCATAAAATACTCACTTGATGGAGTGCTACAAAGTCTTTTAAATCTCGCCATTTACTGTGATATTGTGAACGTCTTGCGTACATACGTTGAATTATGGCTGTCACGTTACCAAAAACGACAGCATGCATTAAAGCTATAAAATATTAGATAAAACGAAAAAAAGAATGTATTAAAAAATCGTTTCAGTATTGAAAAGTTTTTCTTTAAATTGGGGGCCCTGAAAGATTAGCATAAAATTCACGAATGATATGAAAATTGAATGTATAATAAGAAAATATTCGCACTCTTCTCATATCTATCTACGTCTTATACTTATAGGGGAAATTTATTTTCTAGAAAGGAAGGAAAGAAATATCATAAATTGGAAGATTCAGCCTGCGATGACATATTTAATACACGAATGAATGCAATGTAGGTAGTGTTTGAAAGGAAAAGAAGGGAGAACTTAATTCAAGAAATAATAAAATTTTAATTTTTTTCGTTAAATTTTTTAATTTCCAATTTAACGAAAGAAATTTTCGTTAAATATTGAAAGTAAACAAATAATAAAAATTTTTGAAGTTATTTTTGTAATTTTAAATAAACTTGAAAAATTTTATATTGTTCTATTATTTCTTTAAATAAATGCACACATTAGTATGTAAGTTAAAGTATTCATCGTTATAGTGTGTGATTTAAATGTAAATTATGCCATTTTCATTTGTTTTTCTCCCTTTGACTTGCGATTTTTGCTCATGAATGAAAGCAGGAAAAGTCTTTGATCGCGTAAAATATTGCATACATAGCTAGATGTAGCGTATGTTTTGAGTGCCATTAGCTAATTATCATTTGAACGGCATTCGTGAACTCTACTGAAATAGTTAAATATTTACCTCCAATCAACATCATGATGACACAAAAAATCTTTTCATATGACGTGTTTGCCGAGACATTACCGAAGCCAACTGATGTCAAAGACGAGAATGTAAAATAAAGAGCCGTAATATAAGCTTCACCCTGAGTTATATTCGAAACTGGAACCTTGAACCTCTCTGCCAAGCTGTTGATCCATCCTATGTATGTATATTTGATCGTAAAAAAGGAAAGAAAAATTTTTATAGTTAGGGAAAATATTATCATAACATTTTTCATGTATGGAAAAAGATATCGGATTTCCATTTGATTTCATCATTTCTCATTTTTTAACATGTAGGAAAGAATATGGCAGAGTGAGAAGAAATTATATTTCTACCTCATCAACAATAAGGAAAAGAAGAAGAAAGAAAATTATGATAAAAATTGAATTGCTTTTCTTGTTTTTTCTCATAATATTATGCTTTAATAAGGCCTTTTCTTATTCGATAAATTATTGAGAATTATTTTTCTTTCATAGAATTGAAATTCAATTAATTTAAGTGATTCTTTTCTTATCCCTTCATTGTAAAAATATTGCATAATATTGTAAATAAGTTTTGCAACTTTTATATCATTAAATATTGAAAAAGATTTCATTTCCTTAAGAAGGTAAGTAAATTAATTCTCGTTATTTTTTACACCTAAGCTAATTAGTGTTTTTTGAAGCTGTCAAGGGTATTATATAAGCTTCTTTATCTTTATCTTGATGCACCCTAAAATAAAAATTATTTATTCTGCAATATGAGATCCCTTCAAGGTTAAAACACTTCTATAAATTATTAAAAATTACACTTTCATTATAGGAAGTAACTTGAAACTTATGGCTCATGATTCAGTGAAAGTTTTCAGTTTTAATAGTTCTTAACTTGAATTTTGATAAAATATATTTTTTTAATATAATTAAATTAAATTCATGACAAATAAAAATGTTTCAACCTTGAATAAAAGTTTTATGAAATCCCTGTTAAAATGATGATAAATAAATCTTTCCCTTAACATGAAACTTTAATCTCAATATTTACAAACGTTTTATTTGCTCTCCCACGAGTGTTGTGTTGTCTTTATTAATTAATGAAGAATCAATGCGAATGCTTGATGATGTCGTAATAAAATTTAATCATGTTTTAATCAAGCTATGTAAATGAAGCACATTCAGCAATGTGAAAGATATGTTTGTTTAAATGGAATAAAACTTAAGTGTGTGTATATATGTATGTCTAAAGCTAATCCGCATTCATAAGATGAGAACGAGAAGATGCGTGTGCCTCCTCGATTTATTCACACAATGATTTCATTAGAATTAATTAAAACATGAATAAAGAATGAAAAAAAAAACGAATTACTCCTATTCAACCATTGTTACTTGTTCGCTAGAGAGCAAGACTTAAACCAATCACATACGTGATCCTAGATCTTGATTACTTTCATTATAATTTATACTACGCGAAAGAGCATTGCGAGTTGCTGAGAGACAATGAAAAAGTGGTTTTTGGGATGTGCTATGAATTGTCTCAAAGTTTGGACTTTTAATATTTTAAAATTAAATTGAAAATACTTCATATGGTAGTTTTTTAAATAATTTAAAGTTTTAAATAATAAAAATTTCGCTTTGTCTTTAAAAGTCAAGTTAACTTGATATAATTTTTACTTGCAATCAAGTTGATTTTAATGTTCAAATATTGAATTGAATATTATAAACATAAAAAAAATATCATTAATCATAAAAAACTTTTTCTAACTCTAACTTACCCACATCAAATTCTTGATCGTTGTAAATTCTTTCTTTTTCAGCTATAACATACCATATACATGCAAGCCAATGAGCGACAAGTGAAAAACACACCTGTTGATTAAACAAAGAAAAATTGTCCTCTAAATTAAGCTTCATCAGTCATCATTACATATTCAAATATGAAAAATATATTTTTAACTTTTTTTCTTTTTTTCATTACATCGTACTGGTGAATAAAACAATTCAATTAAAGTTAATGTTTACCATGCAAATGAATTTATTTCCATTTTTTCTCACTCTGCTATGGTGCGTGACGAAAACAAAATCCGCAAGATGCTTAAAATATATTTACTATTCGCGAATTGAAGCGGAGATGAAGAGTGCTTTGAGGGGAAAGGGAAGTGAGTTTCAAACAATTGTGTTATGGTAATAGCGGTGGTAGTAAAAGAGGCTTTTTATACGCTGTTCAATATAATCACTGTTATTGTGTTTTGCACAATATTTTGAATAATGAATGATAGATTTAAAAATCAATTTCGATATTATTTACATAGGAATGGAGCTTTTTATTGTTTTTTTTAGGTTTATCAAAAAAAGTCGAAAAAAATGTTAAAGACATGGAAAAAATTCTTTTACATAAAATGTGACCACAAATATTTCATGAGAAAGAACGTGTAGTAATTTATTATTATTAGCCCCAACCACTTATTCGCTCACTCACACAAAATGATAATTTATTTTTCTCTCTTTCCCTTTTTGTACTAATTTCTCTCTCGTGCAAAATTTTCCTTTTTAGTGTGGTTATAACCCAAAGGGATGAGAATTAGAATGATGATAATATTAAGGCCCGTAAAAATGAAATGAATGAAAGAAAGTTAATTGAAATTCTTCATAACAACAAACTTCTTCTCTTCTTTTGCTTTTATATTTTTATCATCATTAGAAATTTTGTAATTATTATTATTTCAAATATAATTGCTTACCATCAATAAGGTCAAAATCATTGCGGTATACTGACTATATCTTTAATTAAATAGAAAATTTCGTTAATAAATTCCCAATTAATTTGCTTCGTTTATTTACCTATCCATTTTCTGAAGTAATCGAGCTAATCGTAAGAGACGAGTTAATTTTACGAGGTGAATTTGTGACTCCTGTGAAAAATCAGATATTGGCAATAAAAAATTGTTTATTTAAAATGGACTTTAAATAAATTTTTTATCAAATTGTGAATAATTTTAGAAATAAACATAAAAATTGTAATTTAAAATAAACTTGAAAAATTTCTAATTCCTTAACCTTGGCTAAGATAACACATGTGCTATAACGTACATGCTAAGCTTTTAATGAAATTATAATTGCTAATTATCTTTCTTAATTAACACACTTGTTCAACTTCCATCAGTCTAATAATAAAATATTACTGTAAAGTTTAAATATTTGTATTCAAAATGTACACACTTCATCTTTCTCTTTTTACTTTAGAATAAAATGTAAATAATACAGGAAACTGTGGGAAAAAGTAAAAGTAAAAAAGAAATTTTGCCCTTCTCATTTCCTGACCAACTCAAGTTAAAAGTCAACAAAGGCAATTTAAATGAAAAATGAAAGTCAAGATTTGAGTGAAGATGTTAAAAAAGAAAGCAGGTACAAAAAAGAAGAGTCAATTTAAAAAAATTTCTTTTTTTTTACTTCCACCTGACCGTAATCTTTTAGATGAAGAAATATGAAAAGGGAAACCTTTACTTAAGTTTAGTCTGGTCACAACTTTATACTAAAGAAAAAAAAGTGAAAATAAATTTTTATGCAAATATACTCACCTCTCCTCTCAATAAATTGCTAGCATAAAGATGATCGAACGGTATGGCAGCAAGAAAATCGACAATAAACCAACCGCGTAAATAATTTAAGGCAATAAGCTTTGAGTTTGACACAACTTCTCCCTTAGAGCTAACGAAAGTCGTTCGAAAGTTTAGAATGATATCTGGAAAATAAAAAGAAAGCAAAGAAAATAAGTAAAGTAAATTGAGGGAGAATTTATTGACCAATTTATAGATTGTTACGAGCGATGATTTTGGCTCGTTAGGGAAGCATTTATGGACTCACCTATAATAAATAAAGCTTCAACAACAACATCACTGGCCATTGTTACACGACCATCTGTTTTATCAACAAACGCTGCATTATAGGGCACGACAAAAGCTACGTAGAATGTAGAAACCAAAATAAGCCAGTCCCAAAATCCTTTAAAGACCCCATAATGTGATAGAATAAATCGAGATTTTTTCAGTGATTGAGTTTTGTATTCTGGTAAAGGCTCAATAGTCGTATGTAGAAGATTCTGTGTGTGGGTTGAAAAGATAATAAAATTTATTACTTGTTGATGTGTAAAAGTTTATTATTTAACGGGTAATTTAAAAAATTTACTGATGTGACAAAATTTTTAATTTTATTCCGAGATGACAAAATTTTTAAAAATTAAACGAATCCATAATTAAAATTTTACTTTTAAAATAATTTAAAATCTTAAAGATGGATATTATTTTACTAAATTTTCAATTATTACGCAATATGAATTTAGAAAGCTTTTATCAAAAGAATTTTTTTTGTATGAAAGTCAAATGAAATAGTATTTTTCTGTTATGCCTAAAGCTATTTTTCAAAGAACAAGCAAACAAACAATAGTTTTGTAAGCGTTGAGACGGAAGTAAATTGCATAGTATACTTACTCTTTCTATAAAGGACAATTTTTTCATTGTTGAACATGGAAATTCGTTTATTTAAAAAATTTACAATTAAATGAGCAAAAGTTATTGAGAAGTGTAAGTACTTGTTTATTTAATGATTTTTAAGAATAATTTTGTTTTTGTTTTTATCAAAAATAAGAGATAGAAATATGAGTAAGAAAAAATATTTGATGACAAATCTTTTGATCTTCATGTCAAAGAAACGCAAAATGTTCATACACAAATGAGATCTAAGAAAAGTCATCATATACTTATAAACAGAGAGGTCTATTATGAAAAAGCACAACATCAAAAATTGATTTCTTTGCTGTAATTTATTTTATGCTTTCACCGAGATTTGAATTGATTTTATTTATTAAAAAGGATGACAAGTAAAAGTATATGAAGAAAAAATTCTATTAAATTTGCATTTTATACTCATGAGAATATTCAAATATTCAGTTTCACATCATAAATTTAATTTTCTCTCACTTATTTTCAAGTGAACTTTCATACTCTAGAGATTTTTTTGTAGCTTAACAAAGTGTGAATTAACTTGTATACTCACGTTATTAAGTTTCAATTTAGTCTTGATTTTCTCAGGTTTCTATAGAATGAGATAGAGAAAATGAAAAAAAAAGGTTAAAGCAACATGTGAATAAAAAAAAGGTCTGAAGAGATTTGTTTACTCACATAATGTCCCGAAAGTTGGTAAAGCACAGCTCGAGAACGTCTACGTCCCATGTTACAACCCGCAGGAATTTCGAGTCCATTTCCTCCATCCATTCCATCTTCATTATTTAAACAAGAATCGGCAGAGCGAAAACGAGCACCTAGTAGAGCAGCTAAATAATCAGGGTAAAAAAAGAACGAGAATGAGGCGATAAATTAATTTTTTTTACTCCAACACACACACTTCGTGGTTGGATCTTTTTTCTATATAAAATAAATTTAATTTAATAAAATTCAATCTACAAGCTTAAAAGCATTTTCATTAAAGGCAGCAGTATTAAAGAAGGATAATAAGAGGACGAAGAGGAAATCGCAGCATAATCGGATCAAAATGCTAGATAAATGTGGTAAATATATTGCGGTTTATTAGCGACAAACTGCGAACCGAACACTTTTTACAAACTATCTGTAATATCCTCGAGAGGAAATGATGAATTTTGCATGTCACTAACTCTATCTCTCGCTCTATTAGAACCATGACACTTCATTATAATTCCTACCTTCTCATTTATATAAACATTTTTTTCAACCTAGGCTAATCTCGTTCATGTCAGCTTCATTATGACATTTTCTCTCTCATTCCTAGTTTTAAAAACATTTTTCTTTTCAATCCTAATCTTCTTATATACATGAACATAGTGACAACGACGACGACGACAAAATATTATAATATTTTGTTGGACTTTTAAAAGGTCATCAAGATGAATAAAGAATGTGAATATATTCAAGTATTGTGAACATTTTGTATAACAAAGGAAACTCTGTTTCTGCTTGAATTCTACTAATCTGTTTCAATGTATAAAATTCTTTGTTAACATTGAATATTTGCTTTTATTTAATAAAAGAATTTTTAAGCTTTGAATGAAAATAAAAAAAGAAAATCAAAAGAATTCTTAAGTACATTAAAAAATTATCTTAATGTTTCAAAGAAATCAATGAATTAAAGGTTATTGATGAAAATCAAAGAAATTCCAAAACCTTGAAATGAAAATATTTATATGCATATTGATATCATTTAAAAGCACAAATTTATTGACCTTAAATCATTTAATTACTTTCGATAATTAATTTATTGATTAAATAAATTGGTTTTCATAAAACCGTAAATTGTAAAATTTTTGGCATGTAAATTTTTTTATTTTGCATTAATTAAATTCTATAGTTCAATATCATGCACTTGCTATTGAAAATTAAATTCTACATTTGTTTTAATTAAATTTTAAAGTTAATTTTGTTGCTTGCTGCAGCTGCGAGTTCCCTTTAAAAGCAAAATAAAAATTTTTATAAGCTAATAAAATACAATGAATAATTTGGAACAAAAGAAGAAGAAATAATGTAATTTTATGTGGATTATCAATTTCTAACAAAATAAGCTACAAAAATAAATTTAAAGCCAACATTGAAAAGAGTAATAGTTAATTTAATTAAGAAAAGTGTTTGAGTATAAAAAATGTTTATAATTACATTTAATGGGATTATTTTCATCTTTCCAATTTTAGAAATCATAAATTCACTCTTGCGGGAAATATTTTCCGACACTCACATTTAAACAAAATTTTTAAATTTATATAATATATTTTTTGCATAGGAATAAAAAGAAAAAAGAGAAAGGGAAAGAGAATAGGAGAGATTAATAACACAAAAAGCAAATTTAATTTAATTTTAAATTTTTGCTATGAAAAATTTTCATTAAATTACTTTTCTCTTTCTTAATTATTAAGAGACAAAAATTTAATGTCAAATATAAACAAAAGGAATTTTTCCATGGTTTCAATGGCTTTTGGTTGATATTTGAAATAAATTTTGCATTCATGATAAACGATAAAAATTCTTCTAAAGTAACGAAGAAGGGTTTAATGATACTAGATAGAAAGAAAGATAGATAGAAAGATAAAATCATCCCAAAAAAGGGTTTTTTTTTTATCTTGCACTGAAATTCTTCAAGTTAAGCTCTATCATTGTCAATATTGATGTGTAAGAAATTTTGTAAGCTCAAGATTTTCTCATTCATTAGTTCAGATAAATCTTTTTCACTATTCAGTAAACATTACAAAATGTTAATTTTCTTTTCTATCTCTATATTTGTATATTAAAGATTTACTTTTGAACCTTTCTATTTACATAAATGCTAAATGCAACTGAATAAAGATTATTATTTTTGATAAAATCATCTCTTTAAATATATAGAAGGAATGAAAATAAAAAGAAGCTTAAGTTAAGGGTTTTATAGTATTAAAAATTCAAAATGTATATGTATGTATGATAAAAAAAGGGAAGAAGCTTTTTTATGCCTCTTATCTCACAATTTTTTTCTCTTAAAAATCATGTTTATTTCAATAAATATTTTGTATGGAAAAACACAAATTTTTATCCATTAAAACTTCCTGTTTGTTAAAAACTTATTAATATAAAGTTCATTTTCAGTACACATGTTGAATAATTAAAAGAAAGAAGAAAAAAACATAAGACAGGTAGCGATAGATAGATATTTAATCGAGAGAAGAAGGAAGAAAAAAGCGCGTATATTGAGAAGTAGCGATAAAAATTTTATAAATGTCGAGGGTAACATTAAGCTTCACTAAAACAACGAAAGTCTACATAAAAATCAGCACGGTTAAATAAATATAGACACTTTACGATTTTATACTATCACATGGGAGAATTTAGGTATTAATAATTATCATTATTGATATACCGTATTTTCATAGCAAATTTTAAAGCACAAGAAATTTCCGTAAAACTTACCACTATCACATTCGTCTGATAAAGACATTTCAGCCATTTTACTATTCGTAATGTCTTTATGTGACGCAAGAAACAGGACGACTTCCCGTTTTTCATTTTTAATTGGGACGATATCTAATAAACACCAAAATAGAGTAGCTGAAAAGAGAAAAAGAAAACATTTTTTGCAGTCTAACGATGATTTATATTTTTGTATGTGTGCAAGGAGATAAATAATAAATGGTGTCATCATTATTATCCGAGCTATAAATCTTTCTTTTTCATTCTGATTGTCTTAAATGTTTCAACAAACAAAAAGCCTCAGACATTAATATGAGTGTAATAAATCGTTAATTTTGATTTAATTGCGACAAATGCAGTAAAGAATAAGAAAATTTCATAACAAATTAATCTACAACATTATGTTCATTTTTAGCTCCTTATCTGCTTCTTATTTAATCCACTCTCTTTTTCTTCTCACTTATATGATGCTAATACTCATTAACAAATGCTGTAGAAAAATATTTTATGATTGATTACTTCTAAATGAACTTTTGATTACATAAACATGCTTTTCAATAGAATATATGTGCGTATGTTGTATAATAGAAAGATTTAAATCAAACTCGTGTTATTTTTTAGCTTCATTTTTAGATTTTTTGCTTCACTTTGACATTTTTAAGTTTTTATATTGAAAATGTCAATAATTTGATTTTATTTACTTAATAATTATTTGCATAATCTAATAATTTACAAAAATGTAAACAAATTTGATTTGAGAAATTTGAATTAAAAAATGCGCTAGAAATCATTCAAATCTGATGGAAAATTTCCATACATTCCATCGATGTCAAACGTGAATAAAATAAAAATACTCGTTTTTATATTTATTAATATTATTAGAAATAAAAGGTAAGTCAAATTATATAAGGTTTTTATATTCATCGCTTATATCGATAGTAAAATTTTTCTCATACGTATGTGATTTCAAGAATGTCACGTTTTGAATAAGCAGAAAAGAAGTTTTTTTTTCAAGTTCTTTTATATAAATACATACATGTTTGCCTTTTATTCTTTTGGCAAATAAGTTAGGCCAAATAGCAAGATACGAAATCGCTTATGATTTGAATTCGATTGAAATGGAAATCAAATCGTAAGGGAGAGCATAAAAGGAAGCATAGCATAATAAGTAGTAGCATTCGACCATCCTTTTTATCTCTCACAAATTGAACGCACATTTTCACAGTTGAAAGAGGTTCGACATTCAATAGGAATTTTTATGACAGCAGCAAAAAAATCTATGTTAAATAATTTTACCAAGAATGATTGAGATAGAGTATGAGAGAAGTCATAGACATTCCATTTGCTCATTCAATTCATTGTCGAGTTCATACGCGTACTAAAATGATATTTATTTTTTTTCTGTGTGTTCCTCAATTCATGCTGAGTGTCTAGCAATTTCCTTTTTTCAAATTTATTTTTTTTCTTCTCTCTTTTTGTAAGACTCGTTCAATGGTTAAAGTTGTTGATTGAATGGTGAAGCAGTAGGATCATAGCAGTGAATGAAGAGAAAGTTTTACACACAAACTAAGAGAAAAGTTATAAACCGAAGGCTTACGGTCGATAATAAATTAGATTCTCATTCCTTTACGATCCCTCGTCTATTTTTTCCTTCTTCTTCTCGGAAGTTGGTGAGGATCGAACGTACGAATAAGAGAGAAAGCAAACATAAATTGAGTTTTAATGTCACCTGTCCTCTCATTTATTCCCACCAGACTGTTAGACATTAAATAAAAAAATTCTACAACATACAACTTGTTGCAAGGTTAAAATTGGTCAGTTCTGTGATAAAGACATTACAAGAAGTTTATTGGCACGATAAAAATTCAGTTGATAAGGTAAAAAAAGATTGAGAAAACACAACACAATCAATATCAATTCGAGGCTTAATAATGTCAATAGTGTATTACTTGCATTTGTTAAGATTATAAAAATCAAATTTTATATCAGCTATAACAAATAAATCATAAAAAATTATTACATTCACTCATTATTAAAGTACAAAAGTAGTAGATTATTTTATGTACGTCACTTTGCTTTCACTTTTTATGCTTTCATAAAATTAATGTTTTAATTTGTTTATGTGCAAAGTCTTTAGCTGAGATTTTAAGGAGAAAGGAAAATTTTTTTGTTGATGAAAAACTTTGGATTATTTTTAGCTTTTTTATGGATATTTTTTAAAGAATTTTTTAATTATTCTTTGAAACCTTTGGAATGTATTTAATTATTTGTTTAATATAGGAGTTTGTAGAAATTTTTGCTCTAATGATTTATTTTGATTATAAACAGATGAAATGTTTTCAATGTTTTTGTTTTGATTTTAAATCTATATTTCAAGTCAATTTCTTGATAGATTATTGAGATTTTTAAATCAAATTTAAAATTTAGTTTAATTAAAATTATTTAAAATAAAGCAATTTTTTACATCGAAGTATTAAAGAATGTATTTCCTCTTTATTCTTATACTTGGTCTGAAAGCAAAAGTATATTAACAAATATTTTATCTGTCGCAAATTTCTGCAGATATTTATGTGTGTTTAGACAGTTTTCACATCTGGTTTTTGCATTGAAAGCAGAATTTTTCAATAAATTATCCTTTTTTGCAACAATTGCGTAATTTTTTTATTTGGAAAATTTCAGAATAATCAAAGTCTCTCTTTAATACAAGAAAATTCTTTCAAGAATCAATTTGTTGCAATTTGTAATAAACTATATATCTTGATGATTTCTTTTTTATTGCTTTTACGAAGAAGAGGAGAAAAAAGTTCTTGAATTCTCAACATCGTCATCATCATAAGCCCTTTTTATTGTTGATGAAAGAAAAACAATTTTCATTGTGAAGATGATGATCTTATCTTAGGGAATTGAAGAATGATAGAGTGATAAGAAGCGAAATGAATGAATAAAGAGTGGTCTTATTACATAAAAGAATTACTTACCATTTTTCTTATAAAATATTACTTCTAATTTCAACTCCAATTTGCCATCCAAACTTTTTTCTATCTGACTTTTATGTTCATCCTTCGTTTCGGGACCGTAAAGAAATCTACAAGCACAGCCTACATAAAAAGATAGAGTGATTATGGTTAATAATATTTACTGTTTGAAAAAATAATAATAAAAAAATAAATTTGATATGTAAGTAAATCTTTAAAATCGCTATCACAACTGACAAAGCTCTTTCTCTCTCTCTGTTATTTTCCATCTTTTCGCACGAGATCCTCCATTAATCATTGTAGCACGCAAAAGATGAAACACTTCTCAACGTCCTTCTTCTCTCTCTTTATTTTTTTATTATTCACCATAAGAAATGAGGCTTACTTTATTCTATCATGCTTGTATGAATTCAAATGATTTTCCTTATTTTTTGAAATGAAAAATTCTTTACAATTTTATTTTGTTTTTGAGTTGAAAATTGAATTCTTGAAATTAAAGTCTAATTGAAATATCTTCAATGGAATTTACCAGATGTGCTGTGTGTACTGTATGTTGCGTCGTGTGTGAAAGTGAGTTGGCGAACAAATGATAACTGAATCTTCACAAAACGCCTCCACATACATAGCATAGCATAGTACCGCATCGAAAAATATATAAAAAAATTCTTTTTTGTTTTCCTCCTTCCAAAGAAGCGAATCAAATCACATTCAGATAAAGGCAATGTGCGTATGCTCGAATTGCCTTATTTCACATCACCACCACCACTGCTGCTACATTTTCGGCATCCTTCTTGATTTTATTTGCTGTTTTTCATGAGATGCTTGCTCATTTTTTTGTTTTGTTCCTTTTTACACTCTCTCTTTCTGGTTCAAGTGCAAATAGGATTAGCTTCTCAATCTACATCTGCTTATTTTGTATTGCTATTTTATTTTCAGTAAACCAGATGGGTTTTCTTTTTAGAATTTAAGATGAAAATAAAATTGATATGAATATTTGTTTCTAAATATATATGGAAATTTAGTTTTAAAAAGCTAAAGACACTTCGAGTAATCGTAATTCTCATAGAAATCGGTTAAAAGTTTTCTACAAAATTATAGATTTCTTTTTGTGCTTTATTTTTTTTCTAAAATGTCTTCTTTGTGGATTTGAAATTTATGAAATTTTTGTAGAAGAAATTCAATCTTTTTTTTTAAATTTATTCCTGTTTTATATGAAATTAAATCAAAAAGCATTAATAGCTTACAATATTATATACAAGAATTCTTAATTTACTAAGAAATTGAAGCAGAAATTTACAAGTAAGCAGATACATGCAGTATAGATTTATATTTCGATTTTTGAAGAAAAAACAATTAAACGTTCTCAGAAATCGTAAAAAGCATAAAAAGCGAGGAAAATTAGTTTTCATTTTAAGAAGAAATTCTACAGCGATTTATGTAGCAAAAGAGCTTTTCGAAAACAAAATTTAAACAGAAAAAATTCTTTCTTTATCTTTATTTCTGACTTATAATAAACATCGTAAAGCATCTAGTAGTAATTTAATTAGAGTTTGGTTCTTGCAGAAGTGTGCAATATACTTTATTTAAACTTTTTTTGTGAAATGAAAAATTTTTATTTTCGAAAGCGTAGTTGCACACCACCTAAAACTTCGAAAATTTTCGGAGTTCTTATATGACTGTTATTTTTTCCTTGTGGATTACCAGGGTTTTTGACTTTCGATATATATAAAAGAAAATTCATGAAAATATATAAACTTTATCTTATTTAAATTGAACAAATAGAGCAGTTGGTCAGTTGTAGAAATAGCATTAAATTAACTCTATAGATTACAAATTGTTTCATTTTACCTTTTTGCATAATTTGCGCTCGACTATATCCTGATAATTCTACGAACCCATCAGAACAGTAAACAATTGGATAACCAGCAACTTGTGCGTTTCCGAGCACAAAATTCGAGTCTTTTAAAGATAAAGAAGAAGAAAATCCAATTAATGTTTTCCACATAAATAAACACAAGCAAAAATCTGTGTGAGTAAGTGATTGTCTTTCATAAGAATACTTTCAATTAATTAAACACACAGAAAGTAAAAATTCTTAAAATTGCAATTGATTGGAAATTTTAATGATAATGATAATTTAATTATATAATGAAATTTATGAAGCGCAATGAATGAATAATCGGTAAAGACAACAATGAGGAAGATAGAAAGCTGTAAAAAATGAATGAAAGAGAGGAAAAAAGGATAGAAAAGTTTTATGACTCATTGCAGTTTCTTTTTACCCTAAAAACATTTTTCCATTTCTCATCTCTTACTGTTTACTGGAAAATACTCTTTAAGAAAATTTCAAATATTTGGGATGCTTTCGGAAATTCTTTTTTCAACTTGCTTCCTTTCTGCTGATGCTGGTTAATTCTCATTCAATTATTCTCTTTCATTATCGGATAGGAAAACTTTTAGATTAATTTCTTATAAGAAAATCGAGCTAATTTATTATAGATTTTGTTGTTTTAATTTATCATAAGATAAGAAAATAGAAAGGTAGAAGCTTTTTGTGAAAAATTTGAATAATTTGAAGCATCATAACAAAAGATGGCATAAAATCAGATTAAAAAACTTTTGTTTACATTTTTATATTTCGTTGACGATTAAAAATTATAGCAAGGTTTTTATTGATAAATCAAAATAATTTCAAAGATTTTACTGAAATATTTTTTTCCATCTTTTTCATTTCAATAAATGCTGACAGTAATGCAATAAGCAAATTTTAAAACTCATCAATCAAGATTATCAGAAATCTGAAACTAAATGATTTTTCTAAAAATAAATTGAAGCTCTTTTTAATTGAAAATGAAATTGAATCTTTAAATTATAGCTCACATCAGTTCATAAATTAAATCAAACCAAACCAAGCACATAATTTTTGTTTCTCAAATCTCTCATATTGCAATAAGCAGAATTAAATGTGATGGATGCATGAGTCTGCAAAATTTATGGCATTTTGTGAAAGTCACGATTACATGTGTTAAAAATAAAATGAAGAAAAGCAGCATATGTTTGGTATTATTTGGTAAGTATTGTAGGAAATTTTCAACTTACGTGTTCCATCGAATCGAGTTGCGATGGTGTCCAAAAACGTATTTTGAGGGGCTTTTTTTATAAAAGAAAAATTTTTTTATCAAGAAATGTTAATTTTTTCTAAAAATTTACCTAAAAGGCCCTTCCTTGCCGGCATTGAAGCAAAACGAAGTCGTCGTAATTTTAATTTACTTTGTTTAGTTTCACCTGATTAAAAAGAAGAAAAATTAAAATTTCAATTTTTAGATAAGAAATTTTTGAAATTTTGAGATCATGTGTGCAAAAAATACTTTTACATCTTCGTGTCACGTGTTTATGTTTTATTTTCACTGTCATCTTGATTAATGTGTTATTTTCATTTATGCAATAGATCACAATTGTAACTGTTGAAGACAGAAGGCATGTAGAATAAATTGTCCCTTAAAAAAAACTCTAAATCTTTTTGAAAGTGTCGTTTGCTTTGAGCACAAAATCACACTGACTGACTAAAAAGTAAATAAATAAATTTTGATTTTACGAATGTTCTGTTATGACATCATATATAAAATATCTTTTTTTTTCTTTTTTCGAAATATTTGCTCACAATGATTATCCAACGTATTTTATCATTAATCTCTTTTTTAAAAGTTTAAAATTGTATTTGTGTGAATGTGAAATTTCAATTTTTTCAACCTTCTTCAATACTTGAAAAATAAACGTGAATTAAAAAGACGCATTTGAAATGATGATAAGAGATAAGCTGTCTTGTTATAAGTTAAAAAAAGAGTGGAAAAAATAGGCTGGCTTGCTCTCTCTCTCTTTCTTTTGAATATTTTTCTTATCTTGACTTTGATTGCAGCTGTCTAAAAGATAAACATGACAAATGTTATTGCTTGCTTGCTTATGTACAATTATTTTTGTTATTGCAAATATTTTTTCTTTCAAAAACGACGACTATAAATGTTATATCTTCTTAAATGTTGGGGAAGCTTTAATAGAATTTCATAGAAAGAAAATTGAGAAAACCATAAACGAAAACATAATAAAAATTGAATTTTTAGCATGGTTTTTAAGGTGAATTTTTGTGCACTTTGTCTAAATTAATCTTTTAAGCTTGAATGACAGAAAGTTGAAAAAGAAAAATTTTATTTGAATAAATACTTTATGTATGTATGTTAAATTAGCAAGGTTTAGTAATAATTTCCAAGTACATTAAAATTTTTAATATCGTAATTAAATGATTAAAACCTGGTAGTGCACAACAAAAACTCATTAAAAGAACTTTGAAAACTTTCAAACTTTTTTCAGTTTTAAATTTATTGAAAAAATCAGAAAAAACATTTTGCATATTAATAAAAACCAAATTGATTTAAATTTATAATTTGATACCGTACAGTGTTTATGACGACTGACAAAATCAAGATAAAAAGTTATTCTCTTTTTAAATTTTTGTTTCGAATAGGAGTGTGAAAAGATTTAAAATTTTTCTTAAGATTATTTGAATGTTTCGAAGTTATAACTGACAACTTTTTGTTATGTGATTAAAAAACCATATGAATTTATATCTAAAATTGAAACTTTTACCTTTGTTGATATCAATAAAAATCACTCTAAACTAGAAATTTCATTTTTAAAACATTATTGTAAAATTTAAGTGCTTAACCAGTTTAAAAAAGCGTTTTAGTCATAAACTTGGCAATTTTTGTTTTTTAAATGAAATATTTAATCCCCATTTATAATTTCATTTTTAAACTTACATACACAGATAAACATACATATACGCATACACATGTTGAAAATATCGTTATCGTTTAAAACAGCTGATGATAAATCTTCCAACCATTTAATCTTATCAATTTCTTTATAATTGTATTTGGCTTTACGTGATTTATTTATTTTCTTTGCGTCATTCTTCTAACTCAATGAGTAATCAATAAAAAAGTGAACGAAAAAAAACGAAAATTGGTTTTTGCTTATTTTTTGTCAGGACCGTAACGGATGCTCATCGCGCAGTAATTTTTTTTGTTATAACAAGAATGCTGTGTAAGTATTTAAATTTTTTCTGATGAAATTCATCATGAGTTACTTATTTTTCTAGATAAAAGTTCAATTTAATCATATCATATATTTGAATATAAAGAAAAACAAGAAATTTGAATTTATGAATCAAATATTTATTAAAAAATATTACATTATTCAATCATGAATGTTTTTATAGAGAATGAAATGAATGTGAATAAAATTAAATGAAATTTTGCGTGTAGGCGAATTTTTTTCTAAACTTCAATGATTTTATTAGCAGAAAAACCTTCAAATAGGATTAAGAAATTGAATATTGATAAGAGATGAAGTTTATTTTATTTTTATTTGTTTCAAATTGCTTCTATGTACTAAAAATAACTTTAGAAAGATCAATTTCAATTTTCATTCACGAAAAATTTGAACTTTTAGTAGAAATTTCTATGTTTCGTTGTTATCGTTTTATTCATATTTGATTAAAATCGATAATGTTCCGTAAATAAATATAAGAGGCAATACATATTTTTATCTTTCATAACAAACACAAATTTATCGTGTATGACACTTGAATATTCATGTATGTGAGCATATACGAATTTTGCATAAAAATAATCTGATTTTTTTTTTCCTATGAAAATTGTGAAATTCATTGATTATTAAAAAAAATTTTTTGTTTGAGTAAAAGGAATTTGATTTTTATATAAAAGAAATTTCAATTTGATAACAAATAGAAAATTGGCTAATAATCTTAAAAAGGGGAAATGGAAATTGCATTTTTTATTACCATAGAGAATAAAATCAAATAGAAAATGAACATAATAAACTACACATCATTTATATTTCAATCATTTTTGCCCTTATTTCCACAGATGCAGCAGTAAAACTAATTTTTTCCATCCACTACTTTCATTCGTTTTATGCATTAATAAAATTGCATTTTCATACATGTGGCAATGAGTGTAAAATGAAAAATTTTCTAATAAAAATGATAGAAGTTGAATAGTTAACATAGACAGATGTGAGATACAAAAATCAAACAATAGAAAACTTTTTTCTACTTTTTACATTTTTTTTGCAATTTCAATTATGATGAAGAGTTTCCATTAGTTACTGTTTGGTTTTGCAATAAAAACAATTTAATCATAACAAACAAGATTTTGTTATTTGATTGCACACGATAGTAGAATGTTTGCAAGAGAAAATTTTTTAAATTGACATATTTTTCTACTTTTGATTGATTTAGTTTTAAAGGGAAAATTGTTTTTATGTTTGGAATGAATATTTTAATAATATATGGCATGGTTGTTACTAGGGACATAACAGAAGAGTTATTAGAATGGAACTCATCGCTTTTAATTTTTTTCAGAAATTTTATTTAAATAAAATGAAATTTAGCTTTAAAAATTCTTTATAAACAATTGAGTTTTCAAAATATTTTCTATAATTATCCAATGAATTTCGAGAAAAAGAAAAGTTAATTTTGTTTGCCAAAAAAAGATAAATAAGAAGTAAAATATAAATGAAAGTTTTCTGAAGTGTTTGTGACAAAATTCGTTGAAATTTTCAATTAGTCTTATTTTTCGTTTATCTCTAAATGAATATGAAAAAGTATCAAGGAGAAAAACACTCTAATTGATCACTTATTCTTAAAATTTTTGCTATTCGTTAGAGATCTCAATTTTCTTTTTAAACTTTAAAATAGTCAAGATTTTTAAATGTATGCTATCTGTATCAGCTTATTTTTTTTTATTTTCTTGTTAACTAAAACAACTTTATGTTTGATACTGTTAATTTTCAAGGATTTTGTATTAAATTTAAAAATTGAAAAAATTTTATCGAAAAAATGTTATATACAAAAACAAAAATAAATGTAAACAAAAACATTGGAAAATTCTGAAAAAATTTTCGTTGAATTATTTTTCGTTAAAAAATATGATTATTATTGCAATAAATTTTGCGATTAATTGAAAAGTTTTTGCTTTGAAAATTTCAATATTTTAACTTTGTAATTTCATTTGAAACAGTTACATAAAATTATTTTTAAGTAGTTTGAACTAAACAGCTGTGAAAATAATTTTTTATTTTTAGAAAAACCCAAGGCCTGAGAACTTTTTTGATTATTTTTTTGATTATTCGCATCAAGTTACCTTTTTAGCGCATTTTTGGAACAACAATGCAGCTTATACATTCACTTTGTTCGGCTGGCTGGCTGGCTGGCTCCCGTCCCTCTGAGATCTCGAAAACTACAATAGCTAGAGACTTCCGGTTTTTGCATTAGATTTGTGCTAAAAAGTTACTGGCGGCAAATAGGTTTTTAAAGCTTTCACTAGTCACACGATTTGGGAAATTACGAATTTAAATTTCCATATTGAAATTTGTAAACAAAATTTTTTTTCGCGAAGTTGACTGCAATCAAAAAAAATTTCAGGTGCGCGCAGCCGACTTCGCGTATTTTTGAATTTGATCGTTATTTTCAAATCAACAAAATTTATAAAGACGATTCCGAGAATTTCAATAGATCAAGATTATTAGCAGCAATTACATTACTCGAGTTTTCGTAAAATATATTTCTATATGAAAATGTAAACAAAACATTAATTGAATGCTATTCGCTACAACTTAAATTTCAATTATTTCATTCGAAACAGTATTACAAATGAAATTTTCTTTACATTTGAAATTTACTTCAATCAGTATATGCTATCACATGAATCTGTTTTACAAACGCATCTAATATTTCTTGAATTGTTATAAACTCTGATCTAGGCACCAAAAATGCGCTTAAGTACACCGATCTGCAACACGGGTACTTGGTCACTGGTTTTTCGAAAAAATAAAAAAAAATCAAGACTGGACTTTTACAAAAATAGCAATAGTTTCTATACAGTATTTGAAAGCCACAAATACATTTTGATTCCTGTTTCTTTTGGTCATAGCTTTCTTTAAAGCTATTAAGATAATT
Organism: Polypedilum vanderplanki; assembly: GCA_018290095.1. Taxonomy (NCBI): domain Eukaryota; kingdom Metazoa; phylum Arthropoda; class Insecta; order Diptera; family Chironomidae; genus Polypedilum; species Polypedilum vanderplanki. Next base: position 33,515,118 of record CM031380.1, on the reverse strand, counting down.
TTTAGGACTTATAGAAAAGAGAAAAAACGCATAATCAAAATAATCAAAAAATAATCAAAATAATCAAAATAATCAAAGAGTTCTCACGCCTTGGAAAAACCCAAGAATTATAAAAATTTTAACTTACAACTCATAAACAGATCTTGATGAGGATTAAGAAATTTTCACTTAATTTCCTTCTAAATAGTTTCATTAATTTTAAATTTTTTTTTTTTTTTGACTGTTGAGAAATAATTTTCTATTTGATGAATTTCAAAATTTTCATAGTACAAGAGTTAAGGATTTTAATGAAAAATTCAATTATGTATGAAGCGTATAAAGCTTTTTAAAAAGGGTTTCAAGTTTACAATTTATTCGAGTGTGTATACTTTTGGGATAATTTTAATGAAATTAAATTATGTTTTACAAACGCCTCACAGCAATTAATTTCAAATACTTTCACAACGCACAAATGATTTTATTCAAGTGAGTAGCAGATTACAGTCAAAATATTAAATAGAATTCAATTGTTTATTGGATATTAATAGCAACAGCATTATTGTTATTGTTTGTTATGTTTGTGAGCAACTCGATTTCTTTTAAGTTTTAATTACAAACACATACATGTTTATAACATCACAGAAGAAGAAAAGAAATTTTTTCTACATTGAAAATGACCTAAACAATTCTCCAAACAATTTTTATCTCATTTTTTTAGTATTGTTACAAACTTTGTTATATTTTTTCGCTTTTTCGTTCTCTCTCACTCTGGAGAGTGTTAAAAACTTTTTCTGCTGCTGTTGCTGTTTCATCATTAAAGCCTTTAATGAAAATTCTTTTTACTCATTAATTCACAGTCGAGGTTAATTGGATATTTTTTTTTATATTTTATCAAATTAATCAATTTTAAAAAGGAAAATGTTTTTGTAAAATTAGAAAAGGTTTATATAATTCACATATTTGACGATAATTTAGTAATGTGTACATTTGATAAAAATACATCATCATAAATTATGACAATAGCGTAGGCGGAAAAAAGAGAAAGAAAAGGGTTTTAAAACAACTCATAAAAATAAACAGAATGAAAGTCTTGACAACAAACTTTTTTTTGATATACACACTCTCACTCTGACTGATTTAGATCATATTATTGTGTGGAAAAATTTACTCAGGATGTTTGCAGTCTTTATTTCTCTAAGGAATATGAAAGAAGCTTTTTATTTCGGTGCCTTAGTAAACCATTACTTCGGGGTATTTGTAAACTGAATTTTTATTTTTGGACTCATTAAAAAATACTTTTTTGTTAAAGCTTATTTTCAAAAGATATTTGATGCTTATGAATAAGCTTTAATCTGTACTGAGTATTTTACAGACCACAATTTTCATCTTTTATTTTTCCATAGAAAGTAAATCAAATGAAAAACTGATAAAATTTTGGATGCGATTAGACATCCTTGCCAAAATTTACATTAATTTTAGGCTTCTAAAAATAATTTTAATATTTAACGATATAGTGCTGTGATCACTTTCAACATTTTGTTGCGTGTGGCAATAAAAATGTTACACAAAAAAATTTAATTATAAAATTCTCAATATACAAAAATAGTTGGTTAATTTTAATAGGATTGTTTACTTAGGATGAAATGTTTTACTATATTTAAAGAAAGCAACATTTTTTGCTATAAAATCCTGAAATTTAAAAAGAAAATAGAGAACATTCTGCACTGAAGCATTCTTGGAAAATTATTTCAAAAGAAATATGAGCACTAAATTGATCTACCAATAGATACTCATCTACCGACAAGAGTTTCACTGCTGCGTTCTGATTTTAAAAGAATGAAAAATTTTTCTTTAATTTTTCATTAACTTATCATCTTCAGAATTCTTCGCGAAATATTTTTTTATTATTTTGTTAAAGTTATTCTTTTCGTGAGAGATAAAAGTGAGAAGAAGAAGAAAAAATTTTGGTTACCAAAAGTTTTTAATTCATTTCTTCAACGTGCTTTATCCTGTCATGAAGTCAATAAAGAAAGAGACAAAGCGTGATATATGACAATAAAATATATCCATAATATTACGCGAATTGTGTGAGATGAAATAGAATTGACGCTTGTGGAAAATTGAAATGAATTCATCAACTTGATAATAATTTTTTTCTTCATCTGTGCGCATTTTAAATATACAATTGTGACAGAATGAGAGTGAGAGAGAAACTTCTGGTGTTGATTGCTGCGAGCAAATTTTTCATACAAATGTCAGCATTTGTGACTATTAAAGTGTAAAATTTGATATAGATCGAAATAGAAATTCAGTTTTCCATTGAATTCATCAATATTTGACTATTTGAATTCATATCAATTAGTAAGCTCTATAAATAAAATTTTATCGTCATAAGATTCTAATGAAATTGATAAAAATTTCCTCAATTAAAATTTATAATATCAATAAATCTTATCTAAGGCAGTTCAATATAAATTGACAATTATTTTAGTACATGTTGAATAAAGTTAAAGCATAGGCATAGATTTTTTGGTAAATTTGAATAAGTTAAAATTAATTTGAATAATAAGTAAATGAAAATTATGTTCATTTTAAAGAAACCTTTTAGTATTCATAAAGTGCTTTGTGATTATTTTTGAAAAGAAAAAGTTTGGTCTAAATTAAATTTTAGTTGAATATTTGACTATTATTTAAGATTATTCATTTAAATTTTTGCATGAGTTTGTGTGAATTATACTCTTTTATGTTAAAAATTATTTTACAAAACAGTCACTTTGGCAAATGGCAAAAAAAATCATTTTTTATTAAAAGGAAGTAAAATTATTGACTAAAATTTCCATCGTCTGATTGAAATCACTTTTTATTGAAATTTTAGCATAAATAAAGCCTGTTGAGCCACACTGGAATTTAACATAATTGAATTATTTTCTTTCTTATTCCTAGGAAAAATTAGAAGAGAAAGAGAAATGAACTACAATATTGCATAAATTTGACTCATAAATCAAACTTTGTTTCACATAAAATCAGATTTATTTCATTCATTAAATCATTTTAAGCATTAAATCTATTCACTTCATTGAAGTTTTTGAGAAATGAAAATAAATGAGCTTAAATTTTAAATTTAATATCTTTCTAACAACAGCAGCAGCATACATTTGAAGAGAGAAAAACTTTTTTAATTAATTTCGTTCTGCATGATAAATTGAAAATGCACTAAAGACTTAATTAGAATTTTTTTGCTTTTAAATATGTGTAATTGTTGTCTTCAAAAGATTGCAATTCTTTTTAAGTTTTAGTCAACAAAAGTGCATTTTACTTTGATGCAAAACTTTCCTTTCTTTCTTTTGATAAAATTACACAATAGATGGGGAATTTTCTGTTCTTTTATTTGAATTTACACTCATGAGATTTGCAGATAGAAGATTTACTGTAAAAATCCCAATATGCAGTAAAAATTTTCTTCACATTGTTAAATGAACTTGCTTTGGTTGCGACATTTTGTAATAACTTTTATGACAGTTTTATATAAATGACACTTTAAGTGCACGAAGTGTAAATGCAATTTAACCTTATACATGCACACAATCTCATCTCAATTTTTAACTTTTTCTTACTTACACTAATTTATTTAATTTTGTCTCACTGCACAGTAGATAATTTTTCATTTTTTCATTATCACACTCCAAAAATATTAAAGTTCCTTTCACTTTTTTTAATCCTCAATGTGATTTGATTTTTTCAAAGGTATTCCAATAACTATTGAAATAGAAAAAAATAAAACAATTATGAGATATCACTGATGTAATCAATTTAAATTTTTAGTGTTTCATTAATTTTTAGATAAAGACGCAAATTGAATATTTTTTAAAATAAATCTAGTAATTTTCATCACTATTTAATTTTTTTCACGTGATTGTTTTAAATATTTTTGTAATCTTTGTGAATTCATTCTTTTTTGTTTGCATTTTAAACTCAAGGTTAACAACAATAAAATCTTTATAGTTTTTTACATGTTATTACAAAATTTAAGACTGGTACACTTAAAATATGTATTAAATAAGTGTACCAGCCTTGGGAGAATTAAAAGTTTTTGCTAAATTGAGCCAAATTCAATTTTTTTTAAAATTCAAAAAATACAAGTTAACAAAATGCGTGTAAAAAACTATAAATTGTTAGCAAAAATGGATTCAATTTTAGAAAAAAAAAAAAAAACGTTTTGGAGTAAAAATTTCATGTGATAACTGAAAAAAAAAATAGTTTGCTGAATTGTATTTCATCATATATCTGTAATTTTCCTTGAAATTAAATGTAGTAAATTTAATAGATCTGCAGTTCATTTCATTAATGTAAACTGAATTTTATCGATAAGAATTGTACAATTTATAAATCTATTGAATTTAAAAATTTAACTTTCGTTGTTAACCATGGTTTTTATATAAACTTTAGAAAGTCTTTTTATCATTTGAATTATGATATTTTCACTTTATAATTTAATTTATTTTCTAACATTGTAAATGTTGAGATGTTAAATTATAATAAAATTTAGCATAGTTGCAATTTACTGTTAATGAAAGCAAATGAAAAATCTTCATTTCATCATCATCAGCAATTAATAATTGATTACAAAACTTTAATTAAAGAGGAAGAAAAAAAAGGTTTGAATTTTTTAACACCACGACATAGAAAGCATAAAATGTAATAAGAGTGAGAAAGGAAAAAGCTGTAATCCTTTTCATTAAATGAAATGCGTTCTCATTAATTCCACAATTTTCATTCACAACCACGTACTTTTTTTTCTTTCGCCTATTAATTCATGCCACTGCTTATCAATTGCTGTCTTATCAGTAATGTTAAACACAAAAAATCTATATTTAATTTTTCCGCTATCTCACTCTCTGTCGTCGTCGTAGTCGTGAAATGAATGATAAATCACTGCTATTAACAGTAAATTAACTTGCAAACTGAGCTCAACATAGCACTGAAATTAGAAATTAATCCAAATCCAGAGAGAGATGTGTGTTCGTTGCACAGTGAAAAATTGAGCAAAATTAATCCTCAACTTGAAATGCGATCACACACATTCAACGAATTTTCCTTTCTCTCTCTTTCTCTATACTTGTAAAGCCTGTTGATCTTTTTTCTTGCTTACTTCCTTCATCAAATAATTATAGCTTTCTTTTTGTTAATTTTCACTTTTCTCTTTAAAGCTTATAATTTCAAACTTTAAATCAAAAATATGTGTAATAGACTATGGTCTAGACTTTTTCCACCAAAAAAATTATTCAAGCTCACTCTATATGCAGAGCAGCAATTTTGCGTCCTATTACAACGAAACACCCGAGAAGACTAGCCTGGATTTCCATCTGAAAGCTGCACGATTATAAATCTCAAGTATATGAAGGGGAAATTTTTGTATTTTCCATTGGAAAGTTGGAGAAGAATGTTTTTATCCTAGGGCTATGTTTAAATCATTTGACATGCGCTAAGATTTTGATATCAAAGTGAAATGCAACAGCTTGTATATATGCCGACAGCTGCTTTTGTTGCTTGCACATTTAAAAAACAATTGACTAAATGTTTTTTTCCTCATTCCAACTGCTTATAAATTCACACATACTTCTTCTTTTCCTACTTACAATCATCAAGTGAAAAAAATGACGACAATTGTGCTACTGGGAAAAGTTAAAAAAAATTAGAGCGAAAGATGAAAATTGTAGAGTATAGCATGAATGAAGAGAGATGTAGGTCATGAAAAGGGAATCCATTCATTGGTGCTTTACACACATATACCAAAAAAATGTATAAATAAAAATGATTCTATTTTTAGAATTTATTTTGCGTGTACAAAAGAAATTTATTTCTTTCTTAAGTTTATCGCTGTTGACAATAAAGTGAAAATTTATTACGACACTTTCAACTCATTAATTCCTAAAGGCCAAGTCTTTGAACAGTTGAGTAATTTTTTGCGTCTATTTAAAACAAGATTTATATGATAAAAGGAAATTTTTTTTGTAACGGATAATTTAAAAATTAAGGTCAAGGTCAAGATTAAGATCAAAATTCGTTTTAAAAATTTCTGTTAATTAAACTTTTTTAATAAATATTCCGTTATCAACATGAAAACTTACAAGAAAATTGCCTCAATAAAATATAATTAAAAATATATCAAAGAAAGAATCTGAATTTCTAATTCTTCTTATATTTTAGAAAATCAAAAAATTTTTGCGTCTAATTTTACTCAGACACAGTTTTTAGTCAATAAATCACCATTAACAAAGTCACTCAAGTAAATTCTACTTAAAGCTTTTTCTTCGTCTTATAAAATATTTAAAGCTGATTTTCTCACAAAAATAAAATCTTTTTTCTCGTCACGAGTCTAATAATTTTTTATTAACGTAGGTTATCATGATGATACCACATACACAGCAAAGTTTCCTTTCTAATTTATTATCGTCACACTAATGCGGTTTGTTGGTTGTGCAATAAAATCCTTTCTGATTTTCCTGAAATCTGACAATCTTACTCAGGTTTCATAATTTATTAACTATATTGTCAATCAACAATAAAATACACAAGGGAGAAATATGGCTTTTAAAGCTCTTATTAGCTTGCGGTCATAAAGAGAAAAAGAGCGAGAGGGAGAAAAGAATTCGTAGAGAAATCCAATTTGCTTTACCCTCAAGATATTTCTGTTAAAAAAACATTTTTGTGTGTTTATTTTTCTTAAAAATATGATTTGTAATGAAAAGAGTAAATATAAAGCTGACTGACTGACGAATGTCAAGTGTTCATTTGTAAAATAACAATAATATTGTTATCGTTAGACATTTAATATCTTTTAAAAAGGTTGGAGGCTGAAAAATGTACAAAATGAATGATTGAAAATGCTGCCATACAGAAAAAGTCATATTATTTTCCCAGATTATTTCTGCTATTATATAAAAGTTAAAAGTATTAATTTCACTTAATATGAAGTAATTTATTAGAATCAACCTTGCTATTTAGCATTCACGATTTTAGCTGTAAGCAATTGTAAGAAAAATGCTAGAAAATTAGTAAAAGTCATATACTCTTCGAATTACGTCTTTTAGAACTTTTTTTTTCATCATGTGCCTATGTATACATGAAATTCAAGGACACCTTTCTTATCTTCATCACTTCAAACGATTTTTCTCTTTCACTTTAGTAAATGTGAGTTTATTTTTGTAGCATATTTTTATGTAAAACATGCAAGTTAGAATTTCAATTTGACTTGTTTACTGTCATTTTTGATATTTTTGATTTGTATTGTCAAGTTATTTTAAGCATGCTTTTCATTATTTGATAGAAAGCTGTCATTCATAGCAAATGTTGTGAAAGTATTAATTAAAAATTTTAATTTAATTTAAAATAAATACTTTTGCATAAATGTTAAAAGCTAGACATTTAAAGTCATGTGTTTTTTGAACTGTATATGACCGTTATTTTTTACCTATTAGAATTAGTTATAAAAATTTTCAGAATATTTGTATGATTAGAAATTTTCCGAAATTTCATAAATTAAATTTTTATTCTGATAATATAAAACTGACTACAATTAAAAAATTCTAAGTATTATTTTCAAAAGTCTTTAATCTATGCGATCTAATGCGCTAAAGTCTTCTAATCTATGACAGAGTCTTTTATCAATATTTTTGTAAGAGTGTGTATAGAGGTAGTATAGAGCAGAAATTGAATTTAGTAGGGTCGTCGTCGTTGTAACTTTAGTTTCTTTCTTGACCATTTGAAACTCAATTTTTTGCAGAAGAAAAAAATGAAAAAGTAATTTTGCGTAAATAACGACGTGGGATGTACTTCTTTCACTTGAGCGCGTTTCTTTTTGGTCCTCTTTTTTTTTGTTTCAATTTCATCATGTAATATTCAGCACATCCATGTCCGTGATAAAAATGATATTTTTAGGTAAAAAAAGTACAACATATGTGACGTAAATGAACTTTGTAAAAGAAATTCGTTTAGAAATGAAAATTTGACTTTTTTAAATCAATTCTGCATTCGAATGAATGAAAATTTTAGAAAATTACTTTTGCTCCATTGAAAAATTGTTTATGCACCATGACGTTGTTGATTGAATTTTGTGTACACCATTTACATCGTCGTGACATTTTTCTTGTATTGAATTAGCATTTGAAGCGAAAGCTTCTATTGAACGTGAAAATGCTCTTTGATGAATATTGAATTTTTTAATCAACATCGTATACATGTGTGCAACTGTGGAGTTGATTAAAAAATTCAATTAGATATTTCTTTTTTTGTGGTAGAAAACAGCAGTGAAGTTAAATTAAATTTAAAGCTCTAACATCGATATATTGATTAGAAATTTTATGAAAGAATAAATTTAATCTTTTGATATTTAAATTTAATCTTTATAATTAATTATTTTTATGTTTAAAAATTAAAGATTTTTTTGATGTTGAAACTTTTAACCAAATTTTCTTTTAGGCTTAAAAATGAGAAGAAATTTTCCATTCACTCATTATTATCTCTTTGCCACAACAACTTTCTGTAAGAAAAAAAAAACATTTTCTTAAGAAGAGTCTATGTTGAAAATTCTTATTCCATTATAAAAATTAAGTGAAACGCAAAAAGAAAACTGGAAAAAAGTTGTACGTTCCATATATATTTTTTAAAGCCTGTATAAGAAGTTTTCAACTCAATCATCACAATAAATTGATGTCAAATAAAATGCGTATGCTTTTGAAAATTAATATTAGCATGAGATTAATGTTGTGAGCTTTTTTATGATATACGCATAATAATTTATTTAAAATGTCTCATGAAAATGTAAAGTTCATATCAAGGGTTGTAAGCTTAATTAAAATATTGTTTAAATCAAAATTTTTTTTCAAAGAAACAGAACTATTTTTTGCATAGTTTTATACAAAAATTTCCATTTTTATCATCGTTATTTTATTTTCCTTAAAAAAATTCTTTTTCCCTGGCTCACGTAAAATCTTATAAAATTTTTTTCTTTTCTCTTTTCTTTCATAGAAAAGGTAAAACTTGTCGAGAAAGAAAAAGTCATTGAAATGAAAAATGAGCATATAGAGAAAAAGCCTGAAAGCTTCTTTATTGTTGCTATGATACCAATATATTTTTCATTCATTAAGATGTTGCTTTCGACTCTATAATTAAAACTTTATTTATGCTTTTTTGTAAGAACCGCCTTTACACACGCTATATTTTCTTACTCTTGCTATTTTAAGAAAATCAAGTTCATCTTTTAGTACAAATAGAATTAAAGAAAATTTCCTGAAGAAAAGAAAGATATCATATGCAATATAAACAATAGCTTTGGGTATTTTTTTGTTTTTGTTGTTGATAAAAGATTGAAACTTAATTTCATTTTAATACTTTACCTTAGATACTCGCGTTCTTTTTACTTGATAAAACAGTTTAAAAGTCCCAAAATTTTATGCCTAAGCATATTTACATAATTTTTAGCCATAGAAGTTGTAGAAAGGTACAAGCAAGGTATCTGCTAATTGTCAAGAGTAAAGACTAAGTTTGTATCATTCATAATAATCTATTTGTTTCTTTTACACTCGATTCTCAAGGGTGTACTTACATAATATTTAATTAAACTCTGAGTGAAAACAATTACGGTCGAATTTTGATCCATTCTTAGATAAAAAGAAAATTTATTTTTTAAAGCATCTTTTTACTTTTTTGTATGTTAGAAATTTCTTTATTTAAAAATATTAAACTGATTTTTTTTCAAGATAAAAACATACGTTTTGTGCACTTGTGCAAAATAATATGCTCATATCATATGTTTATGGTTAACAGTTTATCTTTTCGGCTATCAATCCATCTCTATCATAACTTGATGATGTAGATCTTATAGGAATTTCCTGTTGCTTATTAGAAAGCTATCAATAGAGATTTTTTAAGTAAATCTATGAATATGCCTTTGTTATGTTCATCAAAATAAATTATTTTTGACTTACATGTTTTGTATGATACTATGAAGTTCTTTTAAAAATTTCATACCAATGCAAATAACTTTTAAAAAAAATTTGTGTCTAAATAAATGCGTAATTATCTTCAAAAAACAGGAAAAAAATATATGAAATTCGTCATCAATCAAACTTATGTGTTACAGTAAAAATCCATCATCAGATAATCCAAGACATTGAGATAGATCTACGTATTTTAAATAATTTTTTTATGGAAAAGGATAAAAAGTTTGAACGGAAATTTCCATTATTTTACCAAAAATTTGAATTTGAAAATTTTTGAAATAGAATTTTGCAAAATTTAAAAAGAATCAGCAATATTAATCGTCATTGACGTGTTAAGAGAGCATTTTCTTTTTTATTTTATAGCAAATTTCTGTTAATCAATGAAAATATTAAATAATTTTTGATGGTTTATAAATTTTTATTGATATTTCTGTGTTTTGTAACGAAATTTTTACAGAAATTTTAAGTTTTTTGTTTTAGCATTATAAAATTTTAATTTAAACAAATATTTAGTACCAACAATCTTTTTTGCAGCATTCTATGAATAAAATTTCAAAGTTTTTGCTTTAATTATCAACGATTAAGTAAGTTTTTCAGGAAAATACAAAACATTTCCTGATTCTGTCCCCACTATCATGGATGGAAAAACAAAACAGTCATTATTTCTACTAGTTTAAAAAAGCTAAATCATATTTAGTAGTTACTAATGATTACATAATACATAAAATCAATAATTAAAAAATAAAGAAAAATAATTTCAAACTTTCTTACTTTTGTTTTTAAAAATTATTTAAATTTAAAAAAATTGCAAGAAATTTGTCTTACAAAATTCAAAACAAATATCAGCTTGATTGGAAAGTTTATATAAATAAGTTTGTATATTGTTTGTCTGGAAGGCCTGGGGAAAGGAAAGACCTTGCGCATCTACCATGGAAAAATTATAAACTGTTGCATATGCCTCGATAAATCTTTAGCTATCTCACGTGAGAAAGCATCAAGTGAGTAAAGAATTATTTTCAAATATATTGAATTTTGATGACGCGTGATTGTTTGACATTTGTAAGAAAAATGTGTTTTATTAAATTCAACCCACACAATTAATTTGATAAGTTTAGTCACGTGTCAAATTCACATATCAATGATATGAAAATCTTTTGTTGATTTATAGCTGTTACATAAGATTTAAATTTATTTTATGATGTAAAATTGAAATCTTCTTTTATCTCAACCTTTTTGTAAATAAAACATTGCATAAAAGCCCTTTTTTGGCTTTTGCTATCATCATCATTATCGATGAAAACAAAAAGTGCTTTGTAACCTTTTTTATTCTCGTAAATTAATGACCGTGTTTTTATGGGTTTAATCAGAAAAAAAATTCTTGATAAACCTCTCAACTAAACAACATTTCTTACCTTTTTGACGCTAGACTCTTTTTTAATTATTTCTTTTGTTGAACTGGAATGTTTTGCCATCAAACAAAAGTGACATCAAAGAAAGAAGTGAAATGAGAAAAATAATATTTTGTTAATCTGAGTGATGATATTTATGAAAATACAATTAAAGCTGAATTTTAATTCCAATATTATGAAGGTAATGTCCAAACAATTCATAATACTGATCTAAAATGAGAAAATATAATTTTAACATGTTGCTGATGGAAAAATTCACTGATTTCTTTTCTAACTGAAATTTTAAAATTCTATTTTTACTGAAAAAAGTTTAAAATTATTTGTTGAAGCTGCTGAATTTCCTTGACTTTAAAATTTTTTCTCTTTTTAAAATTTATTTTTATTCAAAGATGTGGTTTCTCACCTAACTTTATTTATTCTTTGATATATTTTTTAATTATTAAAAAATTTAATATACCAAACGAGGGATGAAAGGAAAAAAAAATAATTTGCTTTTTCAATCACAGCTGTGAAAAAAATATATGATAAACAATATTATAACCTAGCAAATATTTTGACAAACACGAAAGCTTTTACGAAGATTTTTTTTGTAAATATTTTGCCATTTTTAGATGAACACATACTCTTAAGAAATTTCTCTTTCTTTTCTTTCGTTTCGGCATATAAAAGAACCATGCTTGCTTGCTTGCTTTTATAAACATACAATATTATGTATGTATGTGAATAAAAACCCATTTTTAACAATAAAAATATACAAGGAGTGAAAAAGAAAGAAATAAGGCAAACAATTCATTCTTGAATGTTGAAAAGAAAGTCAAACCTATTTGACATTAAGGGTTTTATTTGTTATAAAAAAGAAGCAATGACATGAATACAAAATTGAAAAATAATATTATTATTGCAATTTCTTTTGAAATTAATGATCAAATTTGAATTTCTTTTCTTTTTTTCAAGAAAATTTAATAAATTTTAAAATTATTTTAATTTACTTTTGTGCTATTTGATAAAACTGTCAAGTGTTAAAAAATTTAAAAAATACAAAATAAATAGTTGATTTTAATGAAATTTTAGACTCGAATTTAAATAGTAATAAAGATTATTTTTACTTAAGTCAAACATTAACTAGTCAAATATTAGCTAGAAAATTTCTATTTACACAGAAAATGATGATGTAAGGATTTTGTAAATGTTTCAAAAAATAAAAAGAAGTTTACGAAAATCAATTAAAAATTACATCAATTTGTTGTCATTGTATAAGAATAAATGTTTTAGTTTAGATAAGAACAAACAATAATTTAATGAATAATCGAAATAAAACTGTTATCATTTGATAAGAGCAAAATGTAATCACAAGCAGAGTAATTCTGAGAATCTTATCAATTTTAAATTATAAACAACAGCTTGAAGTTTTCTTTGATAAGATTTTGATTCAATTATAACGAAAAAAAATTATTAATTTTTTATTTATTAAATTTTTTGTTTAAACAAAAGATTTCATAGCAATAAAAATTTACATTGTTTTTATTTAACGTATTTGAAAAATTTGAACATACAAAAATTTTGTTTTTACATACATGAAATAAACACAAAACATAAAAAAAGTGAAAGAGAAAAATTAAAAATTCATTATTAAAAATTATTTAAGGAGTTTAAGGCAAGATTTTTAGGTTTTTAAGTTAAGCAAACATAAATAATGTCATTTCTACGAGGATCTCTTAATTATGTGTGGTGCACAACGAGTGTTTTAGGGTAAAACAAAAAAAAAATATTTTTTTCTTTAAATCGATTTCACTTTTTTTTTCATTATCAAATTAATTGTATTGTATTGCAGCAAAGGGGCAACTGGAGCAGTTTTTCAAGGCGTCAATAAACATAATGGCGAACCAGTGGCTGTCAAGACTTTCAATCAATTGTCACATATGCGACCTTATGAAGTTCAAATGCGAGAATTTGAAGTGCTACGGAAAGTGAAGCATGATAACATAGTAAAATTGCTTGCAATTGAAGATGATCAAGAAGGACGTGGAAAAGTAATTGTGATGGAATTGTGCACTGGTGGAAGTTTATTTAACATTTTAGATGATCCAGAAAATACTTATGGCCTTGCACAGCATGAATTTTTACTTGTTCTTGAACATTTGACAGCTGGAATGAAACATCTTCGTGATAATAATCTTGTACATCGTGATCTCAAGCCTGGAAATATTATGCGATACATTTCCGAAGAAGGCTTAACAATTTATAAACTTACAGATTTTGGAGCTGCTAGAGAATTAGAAGAAAATCAACAATTTATGTCACTTTATGGCACAGAAGAATATTTACATCCTGACATGTATGAACGTGCTGTATTAAGAAAATCAGTTAATCGTTCATTTACAGCAAATGTTGACCTTTGGTCGATTGGGGTAACACTTTACCATATTGCGACAGGTAATTTGCCATTCAGACCATATGGTGGACGAAAGAACAAAGAAACAATGCATCATATAACAACGAAAAAATTGTCTGGTGTGATTTCTGGAATTCAAACAACAGAGAATGGTCCAATTGAATGGTCACGTCATTTACCTGACCATTGTCAACTCTCAACAGGTCTTAAATATCTTGTTACACCACTACTTGCTGGATTATTAGAGGAAAATCAAAAACGAATGTGGAGTTTTGAAAGATTTTTCAATGAAGTCACAAATATACTTAATAAAAAAGTTATTCATTTATTTTACATGAATAGAGCTTCATCGATTGAAGTTTTTATGGATTCAGAAGAGGCTAATACACTGTTTCATTTTAAAGAGCATGTGAATTTACAAACAGATGTTAATCCTGACAGTCAATTATTATTATTTGATGAAGAACATATGGAAGAGAAAGTTGGTGCAAATACTTCAGTTCGTGGTTATCCACCAACAACAACATTAAAGCCAATAATGTTATTTAGTGTAGAAAACAACAATGTTTCATTGCCTAAAGAATTGGAATTACCTAAGTTTCCGAATTTTCCAGCAGGTGTGAGTGTTGAAAATGATGCAAGTTTGGCAAAAGTTGCATGCTCAGTTGGTCATGAATGCAAAAGAAGAATTGAAAGCTTTAGTCGCATTGATATGTTGATGAATGCAGGTATTGAGAGACTCGTTGGATTACTTAGAGCCACTTTGAATAAATTATTAGAAAAATCAAAAAATTTTGAAGACATTCACAGCACAATTCATGAATTGGCAGAAACACTTGAGTTGTTGGTTACAAATGAGATTTATCATGATGAAGCAAAACAAATTGGAATGGAATTAAATAGTTTAAAAGATGATTTTACAAGAGTTTCTGAACCAATTCAACAATTGTATAATAGATTTTGTATTGAAGATCAACTGACTCGTGAATGGAAGACAAGCTCGAGGGATATCAAAGGCCCATCGAAAAATTATTCCAATGAAAAAGCAAAACATTTAGTTGAAAGATTGAGAGATTCTTGGCAACATTTGTTACGTGATAGAGCCACAAGAAGTCTGACTTATAATGATGAACAATTTCATGCCTTAGAAAAGGTAAAGATTAATTTTAAATCTTGACTATTAATTTTTACCAATTTTAACATTTTTTTTAATTTCTAGATAAAAATAGCAGAAACAGGGAAAAGAATTAAAGCCTTATTAAATGACAATGTTAAACCAGCAATAGCAATGGAAGCTGAATGTTTAGCTGATTGGTATAAAATGGCGCAAACTATTTATTTGCAAACGCAAATTTTAGAAAAGGATTTATCAAGTTACGAAGAAACAATTTTTGAATTACGAGACAGATTGGTTAGAATTAAAGAAGAACTCAAGACGGAAAATAATGATCCGAAGAAGAATGTTTCATGCATGTTCAAAGAATCATCGATGGCAGTTAGAAAAAGATTTGAAATTTCAAGTGATGTTAAGGTAAGATTAAAAATGATCTTCTCTGGATTAAAATTTTTAATCATATTTTCATTATTTTACAGAATATGCTTGAATATCAAAAAGAAATTCAAAGTATTCTACAAGAAAATGCAGAGTTGATCAAAATGGCTCAAAATATTCCTTTTGATGATGGGAATTCAATAGAAAATAGTCATTTATAGCTTCAACTTAAAATCATGGGACAAATGCTTCAAATGATGATTCAAAAAAGTGATAAATAATGGTTATGCATCTTCATACATATATTGACAATTTTAATAATCCATTGTATCATTGTTCATACACAAGTATTAATTTTAGAAAGAAATGGATTCTGTGCTGGAAGTTTTTCAATTGATTCATTCAATATATCAAGAATTTGTTTAGAACAGCCAACAATTACATCAGTTGAAGTATCAATAACTTTTTCAAATTTTGCGAAAATTGCTGGTTTGCAATAGTTAACAATCTAAAAAGAAATAAAAAATAAATAATTTTTCAAATAAAAATTTAAATCTATATGAATAAACTTACAAAAGCATTTAAATCACTTCTAGTTCTTGCTGTCATAATTGCACTCCTCAAATTGATTAAATTTCTCAACGCAATACCAAAATCAAAAGTAAATCTGCTTGCATGGTCACCACCTGTTCTCCATAAAACTTCATTTAAACCCGTTTGAATGTGATTTCGATAATTTTGATAAGCTAAAGCCAAATAATAATCATTGAATGGCAATTTTTGTAAACAACTTATATTATTAGCCCTAAAAATTGCATCTTTAATCTCATCAAATTGTGATGACAAATCGTCTTCAATTTTTGTATTTGACCGTTTAATATCAAAAATTTGCTTCATCACTTCTAAATTGAGATGTGTAATGACTTTATTAATAAGTTCATCAAATGAAGATAAACAGTCAGTGAGTTCTGTTCGATTATCACCTGCTACTGCGAAGCCATACTATAATTAGAGAAGAAAAACAATTTTTTAATATATTGTGAACAAATTTCTTCTTATGACTCACAATATTAGCAAATATTTGTGCTGATCGCCAATATGTCCATAAAGTTGCAACATTGTTATCAAATCGACTTTGAATATTTCCATTAACATTAAATAAAAGTGCATTTAATGTATCAATGTAGATATTTAAAGTATCAAACATTCGTTGTTTTACTGGATCCGTAGGAAAATCAGCCGCGTTTAACTATTAAAAGAAAAACCTAAAAAATAATGAAAATATTTTGGCATCAAAGCCACGTTTGAACTCACCGCGACAATAAATAGTGAAAAAACAAAAAATTTCTTTGGAATCATTAGTTCATCCGTTTCTTTCCTGAATCTTCACTGAACTGAAGCTCATGAGCAAAAATTGCTCTCAAATTTAAAACACAAATTTGAGTATTTTCTGATAGTATGAGTATACATCTGTGTAAATAAACAAGCTACAAATGAATGTCAGCTATAGTAACCTGTCTCAGCTCTTCTTTTAAATGTAATTTGTGTTTCTTTATATTTAGGAAAACTTTCTGTTTTATAGATATGATATGAGGAGAAATGAGAATAAGCAGCTGGGTCATTGCCATTTAAAATTTAGCAGCTTATTGAATATTTGGAAAAAAAGGATTGAAATTTCTGCTTTCCTCAATTATATATGCAATCAAATGTCTCATTCAATATTAATGTTGCTTAAGCATGAAATAATTCAATCAAATATTTGCAATCATCTTGTTAAATATAAAAACTTTTGATAAGAAATAAAAGCTTTTGTGTTAATAGAAATTGGTTTTGTCTTTTTTACTGAAAATTACTTTATGTTTGCCATTCGATGTTTTCGTGTTGTTATTGATTTTATAAATTTGTAAATTGACGTCAATCTCAATTTCATATAGGCTTTAAAGTTTTCATTTAGATCATATTCTTATTAAAACTAATTATCAAGTTTAAAAGGATTGTTTTTAAGATTTTAAATCATCTTTTATGACTAACACTTTTTTTGCTTTGGTCTCGACTTCAAAACCTCTTGAAAGCTTTTTTCATCTTGTTAGAATTTATTATCACTTAAATTTGTTATTGAAACTATATAAAATTATCTTAAAAAGTCCCAACTTCAAATCCGCTTCAAAAAATTTCAAATAAAGTCATTATCCTAATAGAATTCATTATCAAGTTCGCTATTTTTTTCTCGATCTTTCTCTGCCCAAATATTTGCATCTTTCAATTTGCAATTTTAGCGTAGTCAACGAGAGCGCTAACAAATGTTTAAATATTTACAAATCAATATTTTCCATACTCCAAATGTTGTTAATTAAACATGTAGTTAACACTTATTATAAAGTCATTTACTCACATGCTGCTGCTGTTGACATCTGGAATTTGATGATGTTTTTCATTCGCACGGGATTTACGAAAATGACATGCTCGTGATAACTCACATTTTTATTTAGAAATATCAAAATTGTGTGAGAAACTGTAACAATTATAATTTCTAATTTGGTTAGAAAAATAAAAGAATATTGTGTACTTTTAATATTGACTTTTAAGATTAATTTGTTCAAATGATAAGAAATACATTATTACTATTGTGATTATAAAAGGCAAAATCTGCACCAGTTTCAATTCAGTCGCGAGAAATTCAAGTGTGAAGTGCAAAAATAGATGATTAAAAAAGAGTCGGCCTGAAATATGGTCAGCATTCTTTAATTGAGCCATCGTGACTAAATAATTAGCTATTGTGGATCTTTTTAATTTTAATCAATTTTTTGCGAGTGGTATAAAATGGTGAGTAAGATTTGTTTTTCAGTTTAGTTCATAATAGACTTCACAATACACTTCAAAGGTAAACATCAATAATATTATTGAATCTCACAAAGTTGAGGAGTGCAAGTGTCGTCAAAGAAAGTCATCATTAACTGAAATGATGCAGAAAAAATTAAGTTTTGCTACTTTGGATGTTTCACAAATTCCTGAACCAATTAAGGAAGCAAAAGAAGAACAAAAGTCGACAGGTGATTTTATTGGTGAATTTCTCGGACCAATTGGAAAATGGCAAATTCGGACGATTTTTCTTATTTATCTGACAAAAATACCTAGTTCTTGGTTTATGGCTTGCATTTTGTTTACTGCACCACCTCCTGAAATGAGAGAAATTTTCTGTAAGCCTCCAATAAATAATATGACAAATAATATCGATGTTTGGATTAAAATGGCACATCCAGTTAAAGAAAAAAGATTTAAAGAGGATGTACTTTTTGACATTTGCAACGTCTATCATGATGCAATGGATCGTGCTCATGAATATTTTAATTCATCAAGTTACGATTACCAATCATCTGAAAAAATAGTTCCATGCGATAATTTTGAAGAACGACCAATTATCAATTCATTAATTACACAATTTGACCTTTATTGTTCAAGAGAAGTTCTCATTGCTGTTACTCAATTTTGCCATCTTTTTGGTGTACTCTGTGGTGGCATTTTAACAACTTATATGATGAAAGTAATTGAACCTAGGAAATGTATGCTAATTGGAATGTTTACACAAATTTTATGCGGAAATCTCACTGGCTGGGCAACAATGTTTGAACTTCATATGTTCTTTAGATGTCTTTCTGCTGTCTGTTGTGGATTAATGTATACTGCTGGAGCTTTAATTTGTAAGTATTTACAGTTTTTACCAAATAATATCTAATAAGGATAAATATGCTTCGAATAATTGCAAAATTAATTGCAATATTTTAGTTTTTGTTAGAAGAATTGCTGTTAAAATTACTTTAATTCAAAGTTAGTTTATTGCTTTAGAAATTTTTAAATTTTATTGAACTTTTGTTCAATAACTTTCTAATCGTTTTATTTTGCAAAAAAATGGTCGAATTTCATAGAATATTCGACAAAAAGGAAAAAAGATTTGTATTATATAATCAAAATTAGTAAATTTTTTGATCTTAAAAAATTCAAAAATTGAATTCAGGATTTAATTGCAAATAACCAATCGTATGAATTTGCCACTTTTGAAATGCTATTATGACACTTGGAAAATATTCAAAAACTATTTTTATTCTAATTTTCTTTTCAGTCACTGACATAACAGGTGGAAAATATAAAACAATTGCCGTTTGCATGTTTGAACAATTTTGGTCAATTGGTCTTATGCTTTTACCAGCTGTTGCAAGTTATTGGTCAAATTGGTCATATATTTATGTGGCAATTTCATTTCCTACGATTATTCTTATTGCTTTATATCCGCTCATTCCAAATTCACCAAGATGGCTCCTTCAAAGAGGAAGAATTGAAGAAGCAAAAGAAGTTTTATTAGAAGCAGCAAGAATTAATGGTAAAACTGATTTCTCAGTTAAAGCTCTTGAGAAAGAATTGCAAATTCAAGCTGCAGAATATTTGAAAGCGCCAAAAGAACCAAGCTATTGGGAAATGTGGAGAGGACAATGTAAAAATCTTACTTTTGTTCATCTGGCATGGTAAATATTGATATTGAGCTAATTAATTAATTAATTATCAACGTTGTGTTTCGAATTATCACTATGCTAATATGTGAATACTTCAACAGGTCAGTCTATATTGTAATATACTACGGATTTCTTTTAAATATTAAAAATTTTGGTCGTCCGTATTTAGAGGAAAATACAATCGTCTGTGGTGAGTTAAAAAGCTCTAATTGAGAATTTATCATTAATTATTTGTCACTTAAGTATTAATTCATTACTTTGTAAATTCTTTTTAAAGGTATTTGTGAAATAATTGGAACATTTATTGGATTATGGTTGATTTTTAATACACAAAAGAAATGGCTTATCACCAGTATAATAAATATTATTGCGTCTTTCATTTCATTGTCTGCACATTTTATTCCTAATGATTGTAAGTTAAATTTATAATTTTGAAAAAATGTTATTTAAAAATTATAATTTTTAGTGACATCATTTCAACGAATGTTTCTCTTAATGGTGACTTCAATGGCTTCAAAAATTGCTATCAGCATAACTCTTTCAATTTTAATGACTTGCACTACTGAAATAGTATCACCAGAAAAACGTCGCTTATGTGGTTACACTTCAACAATTTGGACAAGGGTTTGGCTTTTATCTGCACCTTTTGTTGGAGCGACAAGTATCATTGGACCTTTAGGTAAAACATGTCAAAAATTCTTAATTATTTCTTGAAATTAAAAGAATTTCTTTCGCAGTTCCTCAAACTTTTCTTTCATTGCTAAATATTTTGGGATCTTTATTCACTTCAGTCATTGACACACCACAAACTATTCAAAAAAGTGATAAAAATGATGGAAATTGTTGTCATAATAAAGAGATTTATCCAAAAGAAATTATTGTTCCTGAAATTTGGCTTTCAAGCTATAAGCAGTACAATCATTAAAAGTGTCATCGTTTGCATTTAAAGAAATCTTGGAAATGACGAGTATTTTGTATAAATTATAATTAATATTGGTCAATAGAGTGATAAACTTTTATGTATTTACCGAAATGTTCAACAGAGAAATTGCATTTTTAAAACTTTCAATTTTTTACATTTATGAAATATAAAGTTCAAATTTGTTAGTATATTAATTTTTAATACTGTATTATTTTATAGAATAGAAAATCATTTTTATGCCAAATTATATTATTTGTATTTTAATCATTCATTAATGATGTTTTTATTAAAATTATTTTGTTATTATTAAAAAAAAATTTGTTTTTTTTTAATAAATAGATTTAAAATATAAATTACAGTAAAATGCCAGCCAAGCAAACTCGAAAAAAGATCCTAAAAGAATTTTATTTTTAGTATACTTTTTAAAATCATATTCATTCCTTTTTCATTTTTAAATTCTAATACTTTGTAACGGTCAAAAATCATACAAACTAATCCGCGTCTTAAAAAGAGAATTTTAAATTTTGTAAACATTTCAGAAAATAAATATTGATAATTTTAAAAATAATTTTATTTATATCATTTAAATATCTTTTGAAAATATTGAATTGTAAATTTTAAATTGTGTTGATAACCATAATCAAAAATTTAAATTAGAATCATCAAATTTTACTCAACGTTTATTAGAAATGGATAACAAATGTCTTCTTTGCGATAAAGTGAAAACTACCAAGAAATTAAAATCTATCGATGATGAAGAATTGAAAATTTGTGAGAAAATAAATGAAATTTTTAATATTCAACTAAATGAATGTGAAGTAACTTTAAATCTTTTAATTTGTGAAAATTGCATTGGAAACTTGAACATTTCATACGATTTTTGTACGAATGTTAAAAATGCAAAAGAAAGAATAAATAATTTAAAAACAACTGATGTTTTAATAAAAGTTGAAGTCAAACAAGAGGAGACAGATCAGGATGATTTCTTCTTTTCACAATTTAACTATGGAAATGACGATGATGACGATAGCAATAGTATTAAAGAAGAAAATAATACAGAAGAAACAACTGTTAAAAAGAAAAGAAGAAAAGTAAGAAAGAAAATCATCCATTTGTAAATTTAAAATAATTTAAATTATTTTCAGTATAAAACAAAAAAGATTAAAGAAGAAAAAGAAAAGCCAGTTAGAAAATATCGAAAATTGCTACCAGAAGAAAGAAAAATAAATCGAGGAATAAGAAGAGCTAAAGAATGTATAAAAATTAACACTTTAGATCTTTACAAAAATGAACTTAATGACATTTACACTGATCAACCTGAATTTTTACAAATACTCACTGAAGATAGATTGCCTGATGGAAAAGTTTCAGATAGAATTACAAGATTATTTGAACCAACAACTTGGCATAATTACTCATGGCCATGTGAACACTGTTCAGATTCAACAAGTTTTACTGATATAATGCAACTTAATGAACATTTACATAAAATTCATAAAATAAAATATAAAAGAAGATGTCATGAATGCCAAAAAACAACTCATCATTTTGCAGCTTGTATCAATCACATCATTGAAAATCATTCAACTCATAATAAATTTTGTTGCATTCTTTGTCCTCAAGCACAAATTAGATGGAATCTTAAAGACCTTTATTTGCATTATCAATCTAATCATTTTGAACATAAAATTTTCTTTTGCATATATTGCGGATTACACTTTATTGGAGGAGCAAAATTGAAAGAACATTTGATCAATAAACATAAAAGAAGTACAGAAGAAGATGGAAAATTTGAATGTGACATTTGTGGATGGTTTACAGATTTGAGACATAAAATCAAACAGCATATGGTTAAACATATTTCACAAACAACCTATATGTGTGATCAATGTACTGTAACTTTTGCTACATCAAGTTATTTAAGCACACATATTAAACAAGTTCATAGTCGAATTGAAATTAAATGCACAAAATGTGATAAATTGTTTAAAAGTGAAAGAAGATTGCGAGTTCATGATAAAGCTGTACATCAAGGCAACAAACAATTTTTATGTCACATTTGTCACAAAGCATTCTATGCACAACATCGATTGAATTCTCATATTAAAATTCATCAAGATGCTGCTGAAGAGAAATTTCAATGTCCTTATTGTGAGAGAAGATTTAAATATAAACCTGGAATGAATTATCATATAAGGTAGGCATTTTTTTTTTAAAATCTTTTGCAATTATTCTTTAACCAGTTGCCAATAGCTATAGTAGTCAATGGTAATTTTGTAACCTTTGAGACAGTTGCTATGGCTATAAAGTAACCAGTGACTGCTGTAAACAAATGTTATTATACAAAGTTGCCAAAAGCACTGATTAGACAAATACTTTAATAATCCTGGATTTTAAAAAATATTTTTTATAGAGCCGCGCATACGGGTGAGACACCATACTTTTGCCCAATTGAAGGATGTACTGAGAGATTTTATGATTATTCAAATGGAAGAAAACATATAAGTGGTGCACACAATTCACAACTGAAACCTATTAAAGAATAAAAAATTTATGAAATAAAAATTTTCTCGAATTTAAATAAATAAGAGAAAAATTTTCGATTGTTTTGAAAATTTTTATAAAAATTGATTGCAAAATTTTTCATCAATAAGGTCAAATTTAAAAAGAATTGAATAAGAAATTTTCAGAATAAATTTAAATTTTGATTTTCCAAGATGATTTTTTGGTTGGGAATTTTGGATTGCAAATCATTATGGATTCTTTTAAGATTGCTGCAGATTTCCATAGATTTTTCTTTTTGTTTGTGTTATTATAATTTGACAATTTAACGGTCATTAAACACATTGTAAAAATTTCAAACTTTAATATTTTCATCATGATGCAATAGAAGATTATAAAGTTCACTTACATTAGTGCTTAGTCACGCTTATTCATTGATTCTTCTAGATGGGTTAAAGTTTACAAAGAAATTTTCTTATCTTTAAATGATTTTAGTTTTCTTATTTCAGTTTTCATTGAGCCTTCGTTTAATAAAGTTGTGTTTTAAAAAATTATTAAAATTATTTCAGAATGGAAGAAATTAAAAGTGAAAAACTTTCATCATCCAAAAGTTTTACTGTAACTGATCCAAAAGAAAGTGTAAAAATATTAAAAAGTGTTAATGAAATTTTTCCTCGTGAGCCTTTGACAGTTCCAGAATTTTTTAATAAAATTGTTTCTGATCATGGCGATCATACTGCTTTAATGTATAAAAAAGAAGGCAGTGATGAATGGACACCAATAACTTATAAAGAATATAAAAGTAGAGTTGAACAAATTGCGAAAGTTTTTATAAAACTGGGTCTTGAAAGACATGGAAGTGTAGCTGTTTTAGCAAATAATTGTGTCGAATGGTTTTTATCCATGTTAGGAGCAATTTTTGCAGGGTAATATTTTGTTATTCATAAATAAAAAGTTTTAACTAACTCTAAATATTTTAATAGAGGCCAAATTTGTGGAATTTATACAACAAATTCATCTGAAGCATCACGTTACATTTTAGAAAGTTGTCGTGCAAACATCGTTGTAGTTGACAGTGATGAACAGCTTGAAAAAATTATGAAAATTAAAGATCAACTTCCACATTTGAAAGCAATTGTTAAAATTTTATCAACGAATGATATTGAAGGTGTTTGGAAATGGAGCGATCTTGAAGAAATGAAAGTTGATGAAAGTGAAGAAGAATATCAAAGCAGATTATCACAAATCACACCAAATTCTTGTTGTTGCATTGTTTTTACATCTGGCACAACAGGTAATTTTATTTTAAATTTCTTAAAACTTTCTTATCTTAAAAATTTCATTCTACATACATAGGAAATCCAAAAGGAGCAATGATGAGTCATGATAACATTATTTGGAACACTCAAAGTATCATCACTGCTCTTGGACCTTTCGAAATGTGTCGAGAGATTATTGTGACTTATCTTCCACTTTCTCACATTGCGGGTTGTTTCATTGATATTTTTCTTTCAATTTCACTCGCTGCGACTGTTTATTTTGCTGATAAAAATGCTCTTAAAGGTTCAATCATGAAAACTTTATATGAAGTTAAACCAACTTTCTTTTTCGGTGTGCCAAGAATTTTTGAGAAATTTTATGAAAAAATGGATAAGAATTTGAATAAAGGCAAAGGTTTGAAAAGAAGTTTAATATCATGGGCACAATCAGCTGCTTTAAATTATCACAAAGAAATCATGAGTGGTAAAAATCCATTTCCATTGCAATACATGTTGGCAAAATATTTAGTTTTAAATAACATCAAAGCCGCATATGGTTTGAATCAAATTGATAAATTAGGAGTTGGAAGTGCTCCAATAAGCACCGAAATTCTTGAATTTTTCATGAGTTTAGATTTGCCAATGTTTGATGCTTATGGAATGACTGAATCAACTGGTGTAATATTTACTAATTCAACACGTGAAATGAAACTAGGAAGTGTTGGGAAGTGTGTAGCTGGCATTGAAGCAAGAATTTTTAATCCAGATGAAGATGGCTATGGTGAGATTCAAACTAGAGGAAGAAATACTTTCATGGGTTATATGAATGAACCTGAAAAGACAAGAGAAATAATAACAGAAGATTTATGGTTAAAATCAGGAGATATTGGTTACATTGATAATGAAGGATTTTTGCATATGAAAGGAAGAATTAAAGAGTTAATAATAACAGCAGGTGGTGAAAATATTCCATATTTACATATTGAAAATCTTGTCAAGAATGAATGCCATGCAATTTCCAATACTTTTCTCATTGGTGATAAAAGAAAATTTCTGACAATGCTGATTACATTGAAGACTAAAATGAACAGTGATGGAGCACCATGTGATGAACTTGCACCTGAAAGTTTATCATTAATGAAGGAACTTGGATTGGAATACAAATTGTTGAGTGAAATTCTCAATTCTGGACCTGATCCGAAAATTATTGAAGCTTTACAAGCAGCAATCGACCGTGCAAATAAAAAAGCAATTTCAAATGCTCAAAAAGTTCAAAAGTTTGCAATTCTTCCAAATGATTTTAGTTTACCAACTGGTGAGCTTAATGCAACAATGAAATTGAAGAGAAATTTTGTACTGAATAAATACAGTGAGATTATAAACAAATTTTATTCATAAATTTAAAGCACGTGTTTTTTAAAGATAAGACATTTGTGACATAATTATTCGAATCAATGAAAATAAAAAATAATCACATTTAAAAACTCTAAACATAAACAGAGCGAAAAATAAATTTTTACTCTCACAAAATTCCCAAACCTTTTTCAGAAATTTTTTAAGGGAGTTAAATAAAATTTTGCGGTCGCAGATGTTCTTTTCAGTTTAATTTGATAATTTGTGTGAAGTGGAAGTAAGTAATCTTATTAGAGCCAAAGACAAGCGAAAAAGAGAAAAGTGATTAAACAAATTTGAAGATAACATCGAATTGACTTACTTAAAGATAAAGAAAAATAATAATGATTTTATGTAAAAGAAACTGAGTAAATTTAAATTTATGTAGAGAAAAAAATTCTTTTAACCCTTTTGACATATTTTATTCAACAGTGAGAGATAACTTGAATATTTATGTTACACAAATTGATAACAGCAGAGGAATTTTTGTTTCGTTTTTCACCTCATTCATAAAAGATTATTTACGAGCTCGTAGCAAAAGTTCAAAGTACTTTAGGCGTTGTGCCATATGTTTTGATTAAAATTTTTTTGTCTTTTTATGGAATAAAATTTTCTTTTTGAATAATTCAAAGTTGCTTCTGCAACTCTTTAAAGTTTGATTTTTATTTCTAAATTATTCTACACGGAGAAAAATATTTTATAACTGGCATAAAGTTTTTTAGATTTGTCCCTATAAAGTCAAATTTATTAGCGTCAAAAAGAAAATTTATAAGTATCATAAAGTTTTTTATGAAAGTTATAAAAGTTTTATAACAGTGATGAATATTTTTATAACTTTAATAAAAAACTTTATGACACTTATAAATTTTCTTTTTAAGGCTAATAAATTTGACTTTGTAGGGACAAATCTAAAAAACTTTATGCAAGTTATAAAATATTTTTCTCCGTGTATTCGTCTTTAAAATAGAATAAATTGTCTTTGTTTCAAGTCATTACTTTAATCTATTTTTCAGAAATGATCAAATCTTCATCAAAAATTATTCTTAAAACTCTTTTATCACAATCATGGAAACAACAGCATCAAATTTTGAGATTAACTTCCATACATCTTCAAAAGACAAGAAATTTTCATTTAACTCAAAATTCAAGATTTAAATTTAAAGATTTTGAGCATTTTCATGATCAAATGAAAAATTTGAAACCTAAAACAATGACAGAATTATTTAATAAAACTGTTGCTGATTTTCCTGATAGGAATGCTTTAATGTATAAAAAAGAAGGCAGTGATGTATGGACAGCAGTGACTTACAAAGAATATAAAAACAAAGTTAAACAAATTGCAAAAGCTTTCATTAAATTAGGTCTTGAAAAAGATGGAAAAGTTGCAGTTTTAGCTTTTAATAGTAAAGAATGTGTTATATGACAATTGGCATCTAATTTTACTGGGTAAAAATATAAAAATTTTCAATACTAACCAATTTAATGATCTTTAATTTCTTTAGAGGTCAAATTGTTTCGATTTACATAACAAATTCATCCGAAGCATGTCATTATGTGCTTAATAATTCTAAAGCAAATATTGTAGTAGTCGATACGGATGAGCAACTAGAGAAAATTCTAAAAATACGTGATAAATTGCCTCATTTAAAAGCAATTGTTAAAACTTTGCTAGGTCAGCAAAATGTTGAAGGTATTTGGAAATGGAGCGATTTAGAAGCAATGAAAATCGATAAAGATATTGAAATTGAATACCAAAAAAGACTTGTTCAAATCAAACCATCAGATTGTTGTTCTGTTTGTTATACATCAGGCACAACTGGTATTAGCAATCAAAAATAAAACCCTTTTACATGTTTTTACTCAATTCTCATTTTTTCAGGCAATCCAAAAGGCGCTCTTTTATCGCATGATAATTTCGTGTGGGAAATTGAATCACTCACGACTGCCCTTCAATGTTTTCAAAGAGGTAAAGAAACAGGCATATCTTATTTGCCTCTAGCTCACATGAGTGGTCAATTGAGTGAAATAATGATGGCAATCTGGTCAGGAGCAACAATTTATTTTGCCGATAAAGACGCTTTCAAAGGCACATTAATTGACACATTGCGTGCCGCTCGACCAACTTATTTTGTGTCTGTGCCTCGAATATACGAAAAGTTTCATGAGAAAATCGTGCAAGCGATTAACGAAACAAAAGGATTAAAAAGGATTTTGTTATCATGGGCGCAAAGTGTCACACTTGACTATCATATGAAAAAACTCGAAAGTGGACAACAACAGTTTTTTTCACTACAATATGAGATAGCAAAAAAATTAGTCTTAACTAAATTAAAGTCAACACTTGGATTAGATAGATGTCGAGCATTTTATATTGGAGCTGCGCCTGTGGGCATTGAAATAATAAAATTCTTTCTTAGTTTAGATATTCAGTTACAAGAAGTTTATGGAATGACAGAAGCCACTGGGATTTCTTTCTTACATGCAAGATGGCACAGAAAATTAACTACCTTGGGAAAAGTTGTACCAGGATTAGAAGCAAAAATTGTAAATCCAGATGAAGATGGTCTTGGTGAGATTTATACTAGAGGAAGAAATACTTTTATGGGTTATATGAATGAACCTGAAAAGACAAAAGAAACAATTGATGAAGACGGATGGATTAAAACAGGAGATATTGGTTACATTGATAATGAAGGATTCTTGCATATGAAAGGAAGAATTAAAGAGTTAATAATAACAGCAGGTGGTGAAAATATTCCATATTTACATATTGAAAATCTTGTCAAGAATGAATGCCATGCAATTTCCAATACTTTTCTTATTGGTGATAAAAGAAAATTTCTGACAATGCTGATTACATTGAAGACTAAAATGAACAGTGATGGAGCACCATGTGATGAACTTGCACCTGAAAGTTTATCATTAATGAAAGAACTTGGATTGGAATACAAATTGTTGAGTGAAATTCTCAATTCTGGACCTGATCCGAAAATTATTGAAGCTTTACAAGCAGCAATCGACCGTGCAAATAAAAAAGCAATTTCAAATGCTCAAAAAGTTCAAAAGTTTGCAATTCTTCCAAATGATTTTAGTTTACCAACTGGTGAGCTTAATGCAACAATGAAATTGAAGAGAAATTTGGTTCAAGAAAAGTACAAAGAAATAATTGAAAGTTTTTATATTTAAGTGAATTTCAAAGTTGATTTTTTTATTCATTCTCATTTCTCATCAAAACTACAATAATTCTGGCAACAATTCTTTTTAAATGTTATTTTTATTAGTCATCTAATTGAGACAAAAAATGTTGATCAAGAAAAATATTTTATTCTATTAATTTTCATATACTAAATATGATTTTTTCTTTCTAAATCACAACTACAAGTGTAATTTTTAAATTTTTTTAAACATTTTTAAATTGCTTTTTTAATGAGAAAAATATAGAAACGATTTTTTAAATTTTCTTGTTGCACTTTAAAAGTTGCGACTGAGCATAATTTATGTGTTACTGCTTAGGAAAGTTCTACTTTCACTGCAGCTACTTTTATGTTATCTTCATGATACATGAAATGAAAGCACTTTTTTATATTTTTTGAATTTGTTCTAGTCGCTAACGGTTTTCGCGGGGTGAAATTTTTATAAATATTTTCTACCAATTTAAGAGTTTTCGCTCTTTAACTAGATCAAGACACTCCGATTAATTTTTCTAATTTTCGATTATTCGCAATAAAAAGATTAAGTTATTTTATATTTTTCTTTTACAAGAGGAATTTTTTGTTTTCATTCGAAATTTTTATAGAAAGTAACTACAAAACTTTTGAATTTTGTGTAAAACATCCTTGAAAAATTCTAATTAAGCATAGAGATTATTGAATTATTTAATTTAGCAATTAGAAATTTAAAATTTTTAAAAAAATATGTGTCATTAGCAAAATATATTTAATCTAACATTAAATGGAAGCTATAAGTCAAATATTCGCAATCAAATTTTTGTCTAATTTTCAAGTCTTTTAAAAAGAAAATTGATCAATCGTAACAGTTGTAAGCATCAATAATTAACCGAAGTGTCTTTGTTTTACTCTTTTTGCAGTTTTTAGAACCAATTAGTTTCCTACAAATCATAAAATTTTACAAAAATAGTCAATTCTATACGCATAACATTCAATAAAAATTAAATAACTTTTCTTCTTAACATTCAATAGATTTTCTTCATATTTTTACCTTTTCATTAAAGAAAAATTAAATAAATATTTTTATAACAATTTAAATCTGGCCAGTGTTTCAGTTTGAGCCATGAAATTCTACAGTCGTCATATCTAATATGATACATAATTTTTTAATATATATGTGTGTGTATGTATATATCAAGAAAAATCAATTCATTTCGCACTTGTAATAATTTCTAAATGTAATACTTTTCACATGTTTCTCTCATATATTTCTGGGTTTTTGCAAGAACAAAATTGGTCTTGTAAATTTGTAAGTTTTTCAATGAAAAAGGTTCAAGTTTATTTTTCGAAAGAAAAAAATAAATACATTAGGCCATTTGGTTACATTAAACAGTAAACATTATGGATATTTGAGTTGACTCAAAGAATTTTCATTGAAAAATTTACAAAAAGTATTTTTAATAAAAATAATTCTTGTTCAAATACTTTGATTATGTGTTTTCATCTGAGGTAGAAGGTAGTTTAAAAAAGTTGTGAAAAAAGGAAGAGGTAGTTTTGATAAGAGTAGTCAGATAAAAAAATATCACTTTGATTGAGCAAAAATAAATAAATATGAATAATTTGAAGCATTCATGACCAGCATACTTAGCTTCTTTATATTCTTGGAAGATGCCATTCTTTCTTTGGAAGCTTCATAACTCAATATTAATCATGAAATTGATGATGATAAAGCTCATTTTAACTAAATTTTTAATCTTTGTTTTCTAGATAGAAGCAATTTTTTGTTTCTAATTTATTATTCATTCTTTCATGAACTATATTGTTTTCTAATAAAGAGAAAATAATTTTAACGAAAGAAAAATTTTAATTTTTTTATGTTTAGGTAAATTCTTTTTATATTCTGATCAACAATAAATATTGTAAGTTTAAATTATATAATTTGAAGTCTTATGTTTTTGTTTCAATTCTGATTTGCAGTCTTTTGAATTAAATAAAATACATTTGTTTACATTGTGTATCTTTCGTTAAAATATCTGTTTTCTTTGTTAAACAATTAAAATTTTTCGTCGAAAATTTTAATTCATTTTCGTTAAGAAATACTTTTTCTGTTGAAATATTTTAATATTTTCGTTAAAAATTTAAATTTTTCTTTCGTTAAAAACTATTATCTCTTTTTTCTTTGAAATTTCAAGATAAATATTTTTGTTATTTTTAAATTCATTAAAATTTGAACGAGAGTTAAATTGAAGCGAAAAAAGACAGTGCGTAATTTTTCAAATTCATTCCACAGTCACAAATTGAGGCGTGAAGGTGAGGGTGTCTGGAAGTATTGTCAACAAACATTTTTTTTAATTTTCTTTGTTCAAATAACTTTTTTTGATTGTCAATTAATATAATCGAATGATGGTAAAATTTTTCAATTTTTTTGATATCTATTATTGATAAATATTTACATTTAGATCTTCTTGAAATGTATCTTAATGTCTATTATCAAAGTGAGATTTTTATTTGAAATGGTGCATGAGAAAAAAGAAGAAAAATATTTTTTTGTTGATTTTATATATTTAGTAAGTAAATAATTTTTGGGCGAATTCATGGCAGTTTGAGAAGGGATAAGTTTAAATAATTGATAAGATTTTGCTGCTGATTGAATTGCAGAGAGATGAATTGAGTCATTGAACGTTTTCTTTATGAATTTTTGATTCAAGTTTAATTTATTAAAGTCAAATATTTTTAAGCCTTTATTTAAATTCAAAAAAGGTCGCTTATTCAGTTCTCATAAAAGTATTATGAAATTTTATTCCTTTGGAATTATAAGAAGGTCTTTTCTCTCCATTACATAAAATCCTCCCAAATAATTTACTCAAATCTCTTCTAAAACTGTCATCGTCACGCAATTTTCTTTCTTTTCATAATTTTAATTCTTTTCTGCCTCTCTTTCTCTCTCACTTTCAAGTAAATTCTCCTAAATGGATGAGCATTAATTATCATCCTTAATTAATTGTAATTTTTACTTTCTTATCTAATTTCTCTCATTCATGGAGCTCTCTTTAAAATATTTTATATTTTGGGTGAAATGTGACTGTGGAATGTGTTACTTAAATTAAAATATTTTTCCAACGTTTTACTCAACTTACTTTCTTGTTTGTTTGTCTGTTTGTTTGTTTGTTTGTTTGTTTGTTTGTTTGTCCTTCCGGGCAAAATTTTGTAACTCAATTTTAACCCACTTCCTGATTAGCTAGAGCTCTGAAATTTTATATATAACTCAGAACCCGATGACAATGCATTCTAATACACACTTTGTCATGATTTGAGCAGTATTTCAATAGATATTTTTGAGATTAAATTTTATATGGCGACTTAGTTCCATTTTTCGCCGTTGGTGGCGCTAGTCGCTTTACCTTGAAATGTCGTGTGTGACAAATGAAGTGTCGCGCAACAAAAAATTTGAAATTGAAAAATACCGTTTAGCAGATTGAAATAAACGTCTGATGACAATTTAAAACTGATATCGGAAATGCTGCGCCATGCTGCGGCTGAACAAATGTAAACAATCAGTTTTAGTGAATTTTGCGAAAATTTTTATAAAAATGAAAATTATTTTAAAAGTGCTGATAATTATAAATAGTTGCTACAAAAGTATTTTAAGTGGAAAAAAAAGTAAAGAAGTGGAAAATATTCAATTTAGTGAAGAATTAAAGATTAATAATGGTGAAAATGATAATTAAAAGAATTGTAAAAATTATAAATGAAATAAATTGTGAAATAATTGAAAGTAAATAAAGTGATTAAAGAGTTGATTTCAAGAAGTGAAAGGTAGGTTGGCAATATATATATTTATATACTCTCTCTATCTTGATTACAAAAGATTTATCATGTCTGAAACATCAACTCAACAAAAGCGACAACTGGAGAAGGAACGACAAGTCCGCCAAGCTAAACTGCAAAACGAAGATGAGGTAAGTCCGTTCGTCTGGCTAAGCGCAAACAAGAAAATCTGAAGAAGAAAAACTTGCAATCCAACTAAATCGGATCGCGAGCGTAAGGCGATAGCTGCTCAAAACCGAAATGAAAACGAACAAACTTCTCACCTTGCTAAAGATAAAGCACTTAAGTCTTTAGCTAGAATGAATGAAACTTCTTGTGCCTACCAATGCGAATATGCAGCTGAAGCTCAAGTGATTGATCTCCTGAAGAACACAAAGCTAGACTTCAACGTGTCCGAAATAATTGTACATATCATATGCCAGGTGTAAAATACTTTAACAACCCTCGCCGCTTCGTAGTTAGGTTTGGAACTCCATAGAAATTTGGAAACCAAGAAGGAATAGTATAATAACAAAATGTATAAAAATTTGAATAAAATGTCATTTCAATTTATATTCTAATAAAAAAATATAAGGCTCTTATATTTCATTCCAAATAAGTCATCTTTATTTACAATAAACCATGAAAACTTCTTCAAGTCACAAGTGCAATACTAACTGATTTATACCAAGTGCGAGCGAAGCTCGTACGAGTCACTGATCTATTATGAAGCAATCCAGTGCGAGCGAAGCTCGTACTTTCATATGACTCGACCGTAGGGCGAGCATATAGGTTGAGCGGAGCTCACGACGTTTGACGAAGTCGAACGTCCAAACAATCCAAAAAAACTGATCTATACCAAGTGCGAGCGAAGCTCGTACGAGTCACTATTCAGTTACGCTTACTGATCTATATCGAGATACAAACAAAATGGAATAATCTAAAAAATGATTTAATTCATCAGACTTTTCATATGGATAGAAATCAAATTTTACATACAAAACTAAAAAGAAGAAAATAATGATACAATTAAAAAAACTTTTAAAAACCAACGTTTTACTTGCCAACTAAAAAGAATAAAATAATTTTTCAGGCCCCTCTCAGAGTTTTCTTGTGAATTGACAAGCAAATGGTGACAGATTCTAATCTATTATGATGGACCAAAACGAAAAACGTTGGGCGCATATTACATTACATTTGAAATTTATAATTTGCTTGATATAAATGTACACAAATGGAATTATATAACAAATTAATAGCATATCGCCTTGTGAATCTGTATTTGAGTGTGAAATCACTAATGATTAAACCTGTGAAATTGTTCTATTGAACTCTCTATGTAATTAACTGTATTAGTCGTAGATTGTTCTCAACGCCTTGGCAAGAAATAAAATAATATGATTTCGCAATATTGAATATATAGATCACGACATACACTTGAGGTTAATTTACTAACACATCTTTTGCATATCTTCTAACACAATTTTATGCCTTTATCTCTTACAAACTTGTTCTTATTTTTATTCTAACACGCTCCTTTTGGATGCTCCTTTACCCTGTTAATCCTATACAATAAATAAAATATAGCGTTATATTTTCTAACTTACTTCTCAATCCAAATAGATTTCCTATAATATAATGTATAAAAATCATAAATATAGTTCATATATCGAGCATATTTATATTTCAAATGTAATGTAATATGCGCCAACGTTTTTCGTTTTGGGTCCATCATAATAGTCATAGAATCTGTCACCATTTGCTTGTCAATTCACAAGAAAACTCTGGAGGGGGCCTGAAAAATTTATTTTATTCTTTTAGTTGGCAAGTAAAACGTTGGTTTTTAAAAGTTTTTTTAATTGTATCATTCTTTTCACTCTTTCATAAATAGACAAGTTCAGATAATGATGAGCAAAGAAGGGCAGGAAAAGTAAATTCAATCAATTTCGCTCATCCTCATTATTGCTTATGAATTGCTAACCATAATTCTGGATATGGAACCTTTTCCAAATATTTATCTTCCTTATGCTTCTTCTCGATCGTACGCGGTGTATCAATTAATGCTGTAAATGACGCTCCAAGTATGTTTAAAAACGAAAGGAAAGTCTGAGGCACTGCGTATTTAAGAAAG
Source organism: Polypedilum vanderplanki (assembly GCA_018290095.1). NCBI lineage: Eukaryota > Metazoa > Arthropoda > Insecta > Diptera > Chironomidae > Polypedilum > Polypedilum vanderplanki. The sequence continues at coordinate 33,480,160 of CM031380.1, read as the reverse complement.
GTTAAAAAAGAATCAAATTTCATGAGAGCATAAAATGAAGGGAAAAAAATCAATCAAATCATCTTTTAGCTTACCCAATTTTCCAAAAATAGCAGTAGCACCAACAAATGGACTAGTTAACAACCAAATTCGTGTCCAAATTGTTGAAGTGTATCCTAGCAAGCGTCTTTTTTCGGGTGTCACAATCTCAGTTGTGCATGTCATTAAAATTGACAATGTTGTGCTGATTGCAATTTTAGAAGCCATCGATGTCACCATCAGCAATACTACTCGTTCTATTTCCTTTGCTGTAAAGTTTAAAAAAATTCAAAATTAACGAACTTTTTAAATTTAAATTTTTTTCCGAGTTGATAAAATAATTCCGAGATGATTGAAAAATTAATTTATTTAAATAATTCTTACCATCACGAGGAATTAGATGAGCTGATAGCGATATAAATGACGCTATAATATTGAAAATGCTTGTATAAAGCCACTTTTGTTGAGTATTCAATATCAACCATAAGCCTATAAACGTCCCTATGATTTCACAAATACCTTGAACAACAACAAAACAAACAATTCAAATGATGTAATCCAATTTGTCGCGCGTCATCTTGTTTATTTAACTTACCCGCGACGATTGTATTTTCCTCTAAATATTGACGACCAAAATTTCTTATATTTAAGAGGAATCCATAATAAATTACAATATAAACAGACCTGATTGAACGAAAAAAAATTTATTTGTAATTTTATGTCAATTATTAAGTAATCAAATTCACATTACCATGCTAAGTGAACCGCAACGAGATTTTTGAATTGACCACGCCATACCTCGCAATAAGAAGGTTCTTTCGGTGCATGTCGATAAGCCATTGCTTGTATCTGTAGCTGCTTCTCGAGATTATTTGGTGAAAAGTCAGTTTTACCATTAACTCTTGCAGCCTCAAGTAAAACATTTTTTGCGTCGAGTACTCTGCCTTTTTGTAAAAGCCACCTAAAGTAAATTTTATATATGTAAAAGATAATTTTTTTTTGTAATTTAGATATTTTAATTCGTATTACCTAGGTGAATTAGGTATCCATGGGTAAATAATGATGAGCCCAACTGTTGGAAATGATATTGCCATATATAAATATGTCCAACTAGACCAGTAACTAGCTACAGCTGGTAGCAGCATTATCCCAATTGACCAGAATTGTTCAAAACAACAAACTGCAATGACTCTATATTTTCCATCCGTTATGTCAGTGACTGAAAAAGCACACAGAAAAGATGTGAGAAGCGAGAATGATTTGCATAATTTAGCATGAAATTGAATTTTTTTATAGCGGTAGGAAGGATGGTTGAAGCTTTGTAGTATAATGCGATTAGAGTGTGTGAATGCTCTAAGGATAGAAAGAATGAAAGAGAGGGTTGCTATTGCAGTCAAAGGAAGACATTCTGTAAACTGTTATTGTGAGCGTTCAAAAATCCATCCCTTGCCTCAAATTTTTATCAATTTTTTAAACGAGCAAAAGCAAATCGATAAAAGCCATAAAATCTGTTACTTACAGATTAATCCTCCGGCTGTATACATCAAACCGCAACATATAGCAGAAAGGCATCGAAAGATCATGTGCATTTCAAATGTTTCAGCATGACCCGTGATATTTCCACAAATTATCTGTGTTATCATGCCTATAAGCATGACACGCCGTGGTTCAATATACTTTAGCATGTTTGTTGCTATGATTCCGCCACAAAGTACACCAAAAAGATGAAAAAATTGTGTAACAGCTACAAGAATGTCTCGAGAACAGTAAAGGTCAAATTGTGTAATAATCGAATTATAGATTTTTTTTTGTTCGAATGTTTTGCATGGCACTAAAATTGAATCTTTTTCAGGTGTCTCGAATAAATCGATGTCGTCAATTTTATTAGAACTGTGAGAATCATTAAGAAAACGTTTCACCTGTTCACGAGCTTCTTCGAATAAATTACAAAAATCTATAGTTACTTCCTGGTCGAGCTCGTCGTGTTTAGATGAGTAAGCAATTTTTACCCATTTTTTCGATGGATCGTGTGGCTTGCAAAATACCTCGTGATGCTCTGGTGTAGGCGCAGTAAATATAACACAAGACATAAACCAAGAGCTGGGAATTTTGCATAAATAAATTAAAAGAATTGTTCTTAATTGGAATCGACCGAAGGCACCTAAAAAGTTGCCAACATAGTCAGGCGTGTCATGCCTTTCAGTGCTTTCATGTTGCTCAAATGTCTCTATAATTGATGCTTTGTCACTGAAATACGCCCCATTGTTGAGGCACTTCTTTTCATGTCGTTGCTGCTGTTCTCTGTTCGGAAGTTCATCCGTTTCTTCTTGTTGCTGATGTATTGGCGACATGTTGTGCTTTTTTATCAATATTGATTCTTTCAATTTCTTTTTTTTTCAAGTTTTTCTTTATTATGCTTCTTCCTTATTAAGATGATTTATATATCTAATCCATTTATCATAATTAAGAAGCCATTTGAGCAAAGCATTGTGTACTTGTTGTCATAGTTTTCCAAAGCTACACTTTTAATTTGCTAATAAGAAGAGAAAATGAAAAAAAAAACATTGATTTTATGTAAGTAATTAAAAGTTTTTCAAATGTTTGTGAATAAACAATTTGTCACTAAAATAAAGAAGTTTTATTTTATTTATTCAGATGAAAAACAAATAAATTCTCTAATAAACAGAATTTTAAACTGTCATAGGCTTGCGAACTCTTGATTTTCTTTTTCACTTTTTTACGCTTTCTTAAACAAAAAGCAATTATTTTTCATTATATTTGACAGTTTTTGAATTTTTAAATCAATTTGAATTTTTCACTCTGTTATAGTTCTTTTTTGTGTGCTTAAAAAAATTCATTTTAAAATTCTAGCACTTTCTTTTATTTTCTAAATTTTCACTGACAATTGATTTTCTTTGCTAAATTGAATATTGCTTCATTTGCGGTAACTTTTCTTGCTTTAAATTTTTTTTTCTTTTCCGTTTATTTGGACTTTGATTTTATCGACAAAATTCTGCATGGAATTTTTTATCTTCTGTTTTGAAACTTCGTATTTTTTTCTTTTAAATAATTTTAGTTTCAAATCTGTGTTTTGACTTTTTTAAATTTATTTTTATTTCAATACCGATTTTAAATAGAATTTAATTCTTATAGTCAACAAATTGATGAGTAAACAATCGGTAGATTTTCTTGATATTTTCTAACTAATTGTAATTTTTTTGCTATCTCATAGTTACTGTTAATGACTTTTCTAACTGCAGCATTTTTAGTCTTTTGTTGCATTTTGTAATGAATATTCTTGGTCTCATTAGAAACTTTTTTTTGTGAACTTTTCTAATTCTAAGCCTGTAAATTTTGCTATATTATTGCAGAATATAAATTCAATGTTGATGGTTATGCATGTTGTTTTCGTTTATGGCCAACAAGCACTTATGCCTAAATGAAAATTTTATGGCCAGTGTTTTACATGTCAATTCTTTATCCGGATTTATTTAGGGGCGAGTGAGCAATCAGTTTTTATTTTTAGCGCATTTTTGGAACAACAATGCAGCTTATATCTTCACTTTGGCACCCACGCTGGCTCCCGGCTGGTGTTGAGGCGCGAGATCTCGAAAACTACAATAGCTTAGCGACTTCCGGTTTGCTGTGTTTGATTTGTGCTATCGAGTTATTGGCGGCATTCTTCATTAGAATGTTGTTACTTATTGCATTAATTAGGAAATTACGAATTAAAATTTCCAAATTGAAAATGTAAACAACGTGAAGTTGGCCGCGAAACGATTCCAGCGCCACCACCGGCAAATATTGGAACTTCAAATATTTTGAATATTACTCAACCGTTAATTTTATATCAATAAAATTTATTCTAAGATTCTGTAAATTGCAGAGTCTGAAACCGTTTGGTATTTTAGTTGCTAATAACTAAAATAAACTTAAACTTATTCAATTAAAATTCTCAACTAAAAACCAACTAAAATTTAATCGATTAAGCTTTTTTAAATAATCGAATAAATTTTTGTTGATTTTAGTTATTCGTAAAACGGTTTTGGACTCTGGTAAATTAAGCACCAATTAAAAACGCTCGCCGTACTTTCATGCATCAAAATTTTATAAATATGTTTTCCCTATATTCTTAATTTATTTCGATCAAATTATTTTTAAGTGTAAATTTATTTCTCAAACGAATCTAATAATTCTGTAATTTGTCAACATACACTGATCTAGGCACCAAAAAGATGCGCTAAAGTAATCCGTCCTATGGCGGACACTTTTCCACTCGTTTAGCAATACGAAGGGAACATAAGCTGCATATTGAAGCTTATTGTGGATCATCTTTTTAATAAGGAAGGAATATTTAATGGAAGTTTCATGTATGCCCATGTGAAAAGGTATCCAATTATTTGTGTATTAAGCTTTTTTTCATAGAAATTCAATGATATTTTTCTTAAGAATCATCAATAGAATAAATATCAAATTTATTTAAATGTCTATCATTCGCATACAAATAAAAAATATCAGCTTTTATGACTCAATAACTTTCACTTCTTCTGAAAACTCCTACACTTGATTTCATTCCTCAATTTCCTTTTCATATTTTCTACACTTTTCTTTCCTTTTTTCACACTGACTTACTCAAGGATAATAAATTGCACAGTGAGCCATTTCGCTCTGAAAAATTGTCGTAATTTTTTCCCTTTTTTTGTTAGCAAGAGAAAGAAACCGACACACAACACCCCGTAATGTAAAAGCCAGAAATCCACTCGACACTGTAATTTATTCAGTTCCCTTTTGTTACTGTCGCACAATCTTCAAGAGAGCAAATCTATGATTCATCCACAGACACTGAGCTTTGAATAGCAAATGAGAGTAGAAATTGTGAATTTTACTTTCTTACCTGTAAACATATTCACGCACACAATTGAAGCTTTCCCGCCTTTTCTTTTTTATCTTGTTTTTTTGAGCTAATTTTGTGTTTTTGTTTTCATCATAAAATTTTTTTATTGTCTATCATTATCAACCAGTCTCATTTTCCACTTGATCAACTTTATTAATAACAAAATGAAATAAATGACATAAAATTGAAGGCATAAATTGAGAGCTTTTTTGTTGTGTTTACATTTTCTTGTCACACAAGAAATTTTCTCTCATTTCATGCACAAGTTTGTGTGCGTGCTGAAAAGGAGAAATTCTCTTTTTTCGTCCTCTCTATTTCTGTTTGTATTGATGATTTTGAGAGCTGGAAATTTTCCTTTGTATTTGTGTATATCAAGTCTCAAATTTTATGAATGAACTTGAGATAAAAGCTTTAAATAATTTTTCCTTTAAGTCAAAAAGTATTTTTATTTTAATAAATTTTACACGATAGCTTTTAATCGAACTTCCTCGGGCGACAACTCGAAAATTACTGAATCAAAAATCTAGCAAGAAAAAAATTCTTCTTTTGATATTTGAGATTTCGGTTGCGCAATTAGCACGAAGGTGATGAAAAATTTTTATTTCAATTTTTTTGCACTTAGATGATAGAAAACTCAATAAACTTGAACTTAATAAAATCAATTTTCACCTTAACCATCGATTAAAATTATTTTAATAATTTATCAATCACTTTTTCCACTTTAAATTAATTTTTTTATTAAAGCTCAATGCCACGAGCTTGTCGGAAGTCCAGGACAGGGTAGAAACCTTTTGCTGCTTATACCAGGTCATGTGTATACGCACAATTACATAGAAACTTTTTCGCTCTCTTTTCCACACATACAAATAGAAATTTTTTAAGCTCACTCTCTGATTTCTTCCACATGGGGGTGTAAAAAATAATAAAATAAAACTTTTTCCATCATAATGCATTACTACTATTAATTTGCATAATATTTTGTTATTCATGCATGAACAACTTGTTGAGTTCACAACTATTTAATCTAAAAACTAAATCAATTAATTTACTTAATGCTTGCCTATAAACACAGGAAGAAAATTTATGTAAATTCTATTCAAAGAAGGCGCCAAATGAAAACATCGTGTACCTTTAAGCAAAATTTCCACGCAATGTTCATTAACATATTTAGTCAAATGAAAAAAATTGTAGAGCCGAAGGTTGACTGAACAAAAAGGCAAGTTCAATTGAAAAAAAAACATTTTTCCCTCATGGTTGCTTTTTAATAATAATAGGTCATAAATCTTAACACTGTCATCCTCTGTTCTCATTTGGTCTATAAAAGGATTGTTCGTTTTGTAATTAAAACATAAATCAAGTGATGACATCATAATAATCACGCCATAGGGAAAGTGAAAGCGAGAATGATAAAGCGATGGGATTCGAAAGTGAGAACTGAATGATTTTTCTTTTCCTTTGCGTGAATGTTATGAAATATTTTATTTTTTTTATAAAGAAGAGGAAGTTATAGAAAATTTTATTTTAACTACTTTTTCGTTAAATTTTTAAAAAGTGTTTCGTTGAGTTTCAAAATTTAGCGAAAAAGTATAATTTTTGGAATGTAAACAAAGAATTAAGAGAAAAAAATTATTTTTTCAACGAAAAATTTTCGTTTAGTTTATAAATCATTTAACGAAAGATACTAAATTTGTTAAATGTAAACAAATGAAAGCTAATGAATATAAAAAACAATTTACTTTAGAAAGGACCCAAATTGAAAGAAAAATTCCACTAATGACCAATTTTTATTATAAAAAAATTTCTATTATTTCCAAAAATTTCTGTCTTCACTTTTGTGTGTTTAGGGAAAAGTGTTTGCTTTCAAAACGAAGAATTTAATCTGCTGAGTGAGGAAGAAAAATCACTCGTTTGTGACGTGATGAACTACTTTTGGGATTTTGTTTTTACAAAATGATGATATGTATGTTTGTTCTTTCTTTATTTTTCTCGCACTCAAACACACCTTTTCACAATTAGATTTTTTTTTTCATTTTTCAAAAGGAAGTCATCAGTACAAATTGTTTTACACATCATAAAGAAAAAGTTTTACTGCGACCTCTTCAAATACTTGAAAAAAGCTTCCGTAAAAAAGTAAGCCTGCAGCTCATTCTTTTCAGTTGAACACAAAAGAAGAGTAAAAACATTTTGTACTAACTGTTTCAGATAAAATTCAACGTGTTGTAAGTTACCATGACTACAAACATACATACTGAAAGGAGCAAAATAAATAAATGGAAAATTTGACCGTGAATGAAAAAGGAAAAAGATAACGATTTTCTCTTCTCTTTCATTTATGTGTTTTTCATTCATTTTGTACGTACATAAAAGAGATGAAAGTGTTTGATGGTGATGACGATATTTGATGTGTTACGAGAGACGTTGAAATAAGTAAAAGTTTTATGAGAACTTATTTTGTCTTTTTGAAAGCTTTTGTCTTCTTTTCAAAAGTGCAAGACACGAAAAAATCAATAAACTTAGCTAAATGTGACTAATACGATGAAAGACTGTTGATTAGAGACGAGAGAGAAATAAAGAAAATGTTTCATTGTTAATTCATAATCAATAATGGTTGAGGTCGTAAGGTGAGATGGGAAAAGAAAAGCTTTTAAGGGAGGAATATAATAAAAGATTATGAAGCTAAGAAAAAGAGATATTTGGTAATTACAGAGGAGAAAATAAAAGCTTTTAACCTTGATGTTTGTGTCAGAATAAGCAGAAAAATAGACACTTTGACATGTCTTGTCTGAGCGGGATTCGAATCCGCGTCCTCTGAATTCCGGTCAGATGCTCTTACCACTAAGCTATCGGCGGACATCTCAAAGTCTGGCAGAATGCCAACTTAAACTCTTATTCTGCTTAAGTCATCGTTGCTGACAGGATTTACTTTGTAATCCAACAGTTTGAGAACAATATTTATGAATTTGAGATTTCTCTATATAAAATAAATTTCAGTTTAAGATTTTTTAATCTTTCATTCTCTTTTGAAAGACTTAATATTTCCAACAGAAATTCATTTATAGCTCGTATTTTGAAGTTTCATACATGAACATCGAGTTTTAAAGTAGATCAAAGTGACTTTTAAAAAATTTTAAATATCTTTTGGAATAATTTCAAAATATTTTTGTTTACATTTTTATGGCGCGAAAATTTAAATTTATTTTTACATTCATTTTTGTTGCAGAAATGACTAAATCACACGTTTTTAAAAAAAAGAATTTCTGTCATTTTTAAACAGATTGCTATAGTTTTTTTTTGAGGTTTTGATATTTATTTTAAATACCAAACCCAAAAATGCTTTCTTATTTATTTATGGTATTTAAGAACTATTTTGTTGATCTTTCATCAGGTTTGGGTAAAAACAAAAACAAAAACTTGAGGACATTAGTCTTGACATAAAAAGCCAATTTTGTTGTACAAATATTTGTTTATGATTTCTCAATAAAACAATCTCGCATGAGGAATAACAATTGAATAATTTATTTGAGTATGTAGTAAAAGAATTGAATGAAAACTGCTCCTTTACGTCGCCTATTGATTTTTCCTATAGTTTCTTCTACTGATTGAATAAATAAGCAAATTTTATTTATAGCTAAAAGACATTTAATGGCCTGCTTTTGTTTCATTATCAATGTTAATGCTTTAAGCAGCAGTAATGAATAGGAAATGAAAATTTCCTTCCTTTCTCGACATGGGGTTTGCAAGTTAATGGATTTAGACGAAGTGGCTTTTAATTAACTTATGAAAACTACTGCAAGCAAACAACTGAGACTTCATTTCAATCGATTTTATCATCATGATTGCTTTTTATCATTTTTTTAACAAAAGCTCATCATCAAAGTAAATTTCGCTTCACTCTCATTCTCTTGCCTAGCCATGCGTGCAAACATTAAAAGAGAAGAAAAATCCATTTATAACAACTGTCTCTTTAGAAGAAAAAAGCGACAGAAAGCAATTCCGGAACGTGGGAGAAAAGAATTTTTATATAATTAAATTACTTTGTTGTTGTTGTTGAGCACATAAGCTCATTTTAGCACGAAATTATGCTAATGAGAATTACAAGTGATAGAAGCGGTAACAACATGCTTTTGCTCATAAATATTTTTCTTAGAGTTTTTCATAAACTGTGATTATGAATAAATATTTGGCTGCTGTTTATGATTTAAGAAAACAGTTGTAATTTTTAAAACTTTCCTAATTTCAGTCTTATTATAGAAAAAAAATCTTTCAAAAAGAATATTCAACATTTTTAAATTCATTAAATTTTGTTTTGTAAAAGTTGAATAAAAATGATATTGAAAAATGGTATTTAACTTGAACCGGTAAAAGGCTGTTTTTATGTTTCCGTTTAATAATCTCTAATTCGTATTTCAATATATGTGGGAATAGAATATATGATTTAGTAAATATTTTCGTGCTTTTCGACTCTTACAATGGCGACGAAAAGGAAATTAAAGCAATTTGTTGTCATATTTCTATAGCTGTCCTGTCATTTATGCCATTTATTATTTATGGGCTCAGTTTCGACTAGAAAACTATGATGTATATGTGAAAATAAACACATTTGTCAAATACAGTTCAGAATATGACAAATTTGTAAACATTAAAAAATTATTTGTGGTTTATAAGTAGAGTGATAAAAATGTATGATTTTGATTAACATTTAAACTAACAAATATTTGATTCTGTATATGGCAGGTGTTAATTTAAAGCCAAAGTTGTTCTCAGAATTAAAAGATCTCATTTGCATTTATTTGTTAATCAAAATTAAATAATAATTTATTTAACATTGAATTTGAATTTGTTGTTTTAATTTTAATATTTCATCATCACCCATAGCAAAACTGTCTATGCAAATATTTCTCTCTATATTAAGACTAACTAATCGAGATAAAGCATCAAATATATTCGGTGATATTTGTTTGATTTTGTTGTCATTCAGATTTATGAACTGTAACTGTTTGTTATTGTCAAATAGACCATATGGCAGTTCTTCTATATGATTGTGACGTATATAAAGGTGTTTTAGTTTTGGAAACATTTCCATGTCATTTCTATTGATTATTTTCAATCCAGTATTGTTCAAGTCTAAGTGAATTACATTTGGTAGAAATTGTTGCATGTTTTTGGGTAGGTATTTTACTATTTTATCTTTTATTATCAATGTATCGATATCTGCATTTGTTTTATCTTCTTTATGTGTTCCTAAAATTTCATTCAATTCTTGTGATGAAGATTGAACATCAAAATCTGTTGCAATGCATTTATAATGAAGTTGATATTTTCCTAATGAAGATTTTTTGAAATCACAAGTTAATTTTAGTGAATAAACTATTATTGATGATATTTTAATGAGAAGAATGCAGAAAATTAATCTAAAAAAAGTTAAAAATATTTAATTTATAATTAAACATGTAAAATGTCAAAAAACTTACTTCATTATTGATAAATGATAAAGAAACAAATAATAAAACACAGCTGATTGCCTCAATCGTATAAAATCGACTGCGCACTTTCGTTTTGAACTCTACAAAAATGTAGCACGTGGACTTTCGTTTCATAAACAAACTTAAGTTTCGTAAAATGTTCGTGTGATGAATAAACTTAGAAGTTAAACGTCGTGTTTGTGTGAGAAAACTTTTAAAATTCAACTCAGAGAGGAAAATTTATGAATTGAATTGATGCCATTATGTCTGTAAGGGAAAACTTTTAAAAATGATTTATTAAAAGGCATTTATTAGAAATTATAGAGGACATAAATGGAAAAAAGTTGAAACTGTTAAGCAAAACAAAAAAAAAATATAATCAAGGTTAAGAAAATTCAAAGTTCTAAAGCAAGCAATTGAATGAATAGAAACGGTTTTTTGATGAAACTAATGAAAACTTTTTCGCTTGCAATCACCGATAAATTTTTGATAGAGTTCATTCACCATACCTTATGTTATAAAAATTGTAAATGATTATTTTTGTTATCAAAAGCTTATAAAAAATATCTTTGTTCTAATTTGTTTTTGATGTATTTTTTCAATTAGAATCAATCAATTTAAAAATGAACAAAAGAATTAAATAAAATCTAATCATATCAAAATGTTAAATTTTTTATCAATTTTAAAAAGATTTTTGGAGTCAATTAAAAAATTATCAGTGCATTCATTAACCTATTTTATCCGCCTTATACTAAAATTTAGTTCAACAAGATTTCAGTGTGTTTTTATCATGTTGTTTATCAAATGTTTTTATTTTGCGACCTACGATAATTTTATTTTTATGATAGCAATCACCATAATTTTTCTATTGACAACAGAATTTATCAAATAAAAAATGACAATTTTCTTAGATATGAATAAGAGAAAAGTCACTTTGATAAGATAAAATGAAATGATAAATCAATTATGACTGCAATTACCAGCTATGCTTCTTGTTTACATTGTATTAAAATTTTCAAGAAAAAGAAATATAATCATTCTCTGATAAAGACCGCTTAAATGAAGTTATTTTACTGATAATTTCGCCTTCAGTCTTTATTCATTGTTTCAATCGACAAGTGAAATAATTTAAAATACCTGCAAAAATTTTAGTAAGCTACGAATTAGTTAATTTTTAAAATTATGCTGTTATCATGGAAAATATTCATTTTTGGATTATTTGTAATTTTCAATCAATTAGAAATTTTTTGTGCTACCGATTGTAAGAATTTTTTAAAATTACCAAAAATTGTGAAAATAAAATTTTTGAATTTTTCTACAGTGTCACAAAATTTAACAAAAAATGAAAAAATTCAAATTCAATCAGCAAATTTTCATTGGTTGCCATATAAGAAAATTCTCGAAGATGAAACAGAACATCATCCACACGTTGAAGAATGCATTGATAGACCATCATCAATTGATGAATTTCCCAAAGGAATATTTACAAGTGAGTCAGCAATAAAAAAATTTCAAGTGATTATAATCAATATTTTTTTATCGGAACTAATCACTTAAGTTGATGTTTGGCAATCAATGTTATTCATTCTTTAAAGACACACTTAATTAAGTTCAATAAAACAATGAAATAATTTCTTTTCTTATCAGAAAAACAACTTCTTCATGGCTTAGTAATATTAAACATTCTTGCTGCTGTCTACTTTTTTATCTGCCTTGCTTTTATTTGTGAAAAATACTTTCTACCGTCTGTGGAAAGAATTTGCAAAATTTTAAAAATTTCTCCTGTAAGTTTAAAGATTTAATTTCTTTTTAAAATTCAATTAAATTTTCATTCATTCACAGGATGTTGCAGGTAAATTTTAAAATCAAACAGCATAAAATTATTTTATTTAATTTAAAATTTTCCATTAGCTACAACTTTTATGGCAACTGCAACAACAATGCCAGAATTTTTTACAAATACAGTTTCAACATTCGTTGCTGAAAGTGACATGGGGTAAGTTTCTGTTTAAATTACCTTATGAGCTCTAAAATTTAAATACCAAATAGAAGACATAATAAAATAGCACCATATAATATCTATAGCTGTTTGTTTTTGATTTGATGATTGCTTTTAAATGTAGCAAAACAAAAAATTATTTAATTATTTTTGAAGTGTTTCATTTTTTTAAACAAACAAATTGAAGTAATTATTTTTAATAAATTTTATTGTTTATCTTTTAGATTAAGTGCAATTGTCGGAAGTACATTATTCAATACACTTGGTGTTGCAGCTTGCGCTTCACTTTTTGCTAGACAACCAATTCAAATTGATTGGTGGCCAATTACAAGAGATTCAATTTTATTTAGCATGAATGTCATCATTTTAGTTTTATTTGCATGGGATGGTGAGTTAGAAATTTAAAGTTCTAGATTTTTTAAAAATTAAAAAAAAATGTTTAGGAATAATAATGTGGTGGGAAACTTGCATATTAATGACACTTTATGTTCTTTATTGGACTTTAATGTTTCAAAATAAGAGAATAATGAATTTTGTGAAAAATATTGTTGAAGAACGACTCATGTGGTGTCAAAGAATTAAAAATTATGATATTGAAAATCAAAGGCCAAGAGAAACACAAAGTGGAATTGAAAATTCATCATATGTTGAATCTGAAATAAGTACAAATGAAGTAAATGAAATCAAACAGACCGAAGAAGAAGAAGTGGAAAACGTTTTTGAACTTTGGAAATTACCTGAAAATAGAACTACATTGATTATTTTCTGGTATATTTTTACCTGGCCAATTCGTTTTCTGCTCCATTACACAATTCCTGATCCAGTGAAGCATAAAAATTTATTTCCCATATCCTTTTTGATGTGTGTCATTTGGATTGGCTGTACATCATATATGGTATTTTGGATGGTAGTTATTATTGGCGACACATTTGAAATTCCCGAGCCTGTAATGGGTCTAACATTTTTGGCATTTGGCGGTTGTATGCCAGAAGCAATTTCAGCAGTTATCGTAGCGAGAAAAGGATCGGGCGAAATGGGTGTAAGTAATGCACTCGGTGCCAATTCATTAGCAATTTTATTCAGTCTCGGAATCCCATGGTTCATAACAACAATGATGAATGGTGCCGGATGGACTGGTGCTCATATACACATTTACTCATATGGAATGGAATATACAATTATGGTCTTAATATTAGCAGTAATCGTGCTTTACTCTATTCTAGCGTTTCATGGTTATAAGTTACGCAAAATTGCAGGCTTATATCTTTTTATTGCTTATTTTGTATTTGCAACATTTGCTGTGTTAATGGAGTTCAATGTTTTTCTTGTTGGTGCACCAGTTGACTGTTGAATTTACATTAACTTACTATAGATGACACTAATCTTTATTATCCTTTGAAAAAAATCACGAAATTTTTCATAACGTATTTTTAAAATTTGAATCTGTAAGTTTAGTAAAAAGCATTTTTAAAATCTCAGAAAATTTTATTTTAATGTGTAAAAAAGATAGTATTAATTATCAAATGAATTGAAATAATTTCATTTTTTTCAATAATCAATAAAAAATTTTACAATTAATCAAGTCTTTTAATATGAATCACTTGTCTCTTCAGTATATTCACTTGTTGACACAATACCACTTTCAATTATGTCATTCAAAACACCCACGACAATTTCCTTTGCTAAATAATCAGTTGAGCTTTCAGTTTCTGATGTTGACTGTACATTACTGTCATCGCCATCATAATCGCGGCTTGTTGAACTCTCAGTGACACTAACTGAGATATCAAAATTTTCATTTTCCATAATTTCATTTAAAATCTGTTCAACAATTTGTGATGCAAGTGCTTCTGCTTCAGCTGAATTTTGTCTACTTGGTTTAAATTCTGAAATCTCTTCAATTTCTTCCTCATAAGTTGCATTTTGAATTATTTCATCGAGAATACTTGAACAAATTTCTTGTTTTTCTTCAAATTTAATTTGTTCAAATTCATCAAAATAAAGATCAATATGAGCTTGCATTAATAATTTTTTTTGATGAGCAATTTTTTGTTCATTCTTAATGCGGTCCATTATTTGTGGAACCATATTATCTTTTAGTAATTCAACAACGACATTTTCATCCGGTATTTCATAGACATCCGACACGTCTTCCGTGTTTGATTCATTAGAAAATTCTTCTATCGCTTCATGGAACGTGACTGTTTTTGAGGCTTTTTTATCCAACTTTCTTGCCACTTTTCTAATGTATTCACATGAATCATCATCAACTGCACGATTAATGCCATCAAGAAGAATATTTTCCAAATATAAAGTTATTGCATCATTCTTAAATTGATCATCAAAATCTTTCTTGCCCAATGTTTCAGCTTCACGTCTATAACGTTCCCTTTCAGCTAAAAGATACATTGCATGAGCTCTCTTTTCACCTTGTAATCGATTAAATTCCTTTTCTAAGAAATTCAATAAATTTCCAGCATCTTTTGATTCAACTTTTTTTAGCTCTTCTTGCAATTTTTTATCATTTTTCAGAGCTTCTTCAATGCGCTTATATTCATTGAGAATTTGCTCTTGGTTATCAATTTGTTGTGAAAATTCTTTTGGAAAAAGTTTTCTTACAGCAGCAATTGAATGTGTTTCTTTTGCCTCTTCAATGACATCATGAAATTTCTTCATACCTCTTAGTAACATGCTTTGTATAGCACGTCCTTTGACAGTCTTTTGTATGAGCACATTATCTTGATAGTCTTTATCGAGATGGTCATCGAACAAAGATGATGGAAGTGTGGGCGTTGTTTTTTCAATTGAAATATTTGGACTCTCATATGAAACACATTTTGCTGGTAATCTTCTTTTTGGATATTTTTTACGACGAAAGTTTTTAAGTGTCTCATGTAAACGTTTCAAATAATTTTCATTCCATATTCCACGTTCAATTTCTTTTGTTTGCTCTTTTGGCAACCATAACTCACGTTTGTTTGGTTTCAAATATCTCTGAACATCTTCGCTAACTGCATTATCTTGCTCCAGTGAAGTAAATCTATTGAGTAAAGTGAAAATTAATAAAATTTGTCATGACATGTATGAAAGTGTAAATATTTGCTAAAAATTTCCACCCACCTAGACTCTAATTCATTGCTATATTCAATTTGTGTACGCTTTTTACTGATTGCATCAAGGCGGATTTTGGGGAAAGAATATTCAGTTTTTTTATCGTAATGGGCGACAACTGGATCATCCTTCTTGTTACGCATTTGATCTTTACGTTGTGCTAGGTCAAGTTTTCGCATGTTACGTTGATAATTACGTCTTAAAATTAGAGAAATTTAAATTGGGCATTTAAGGTAAAATACTAGTAAATTCATATTTATTTAAAATTAAAATTTTTATAGAAATAAATTTAATATCATATTAAAGAATATTTTAATAAGTTTGATGATCTCAAAAGAAAC
Organism: Polypedilum vanderplanki; assembly: GCA_018290095.1. Lineage (NCBI taxonomy): Eukaryota > Metazoa > Arthropoda > Insecta > Diptera > Chironomidae > Polypedilum > Polypedilum vanderplanki. The sequence goes on along the minus strand of CM031380.1, from coordinate 33,464,335 downwards.
TTATTCTCTAGGAAAAATTTTAAATGTAAAAAACCGTTAAATTTGTAGCAATGACTAATAAAACAGACTTTTGAAAGAATGTTATGTTATCAAAAACACAGCGTCCACTAGCGCCTTTAAACTCGCGTGTCTGTTATGACAGATATCCATAAAGAAAAAAATATGTATGATAAGAACATGTGTGATTGATAAATGATAACAAGACATCGATTAGTCTGATAATAGCATACACAAGTAGCAAAAATCAATTTCGAAATTCGAAGATAATTTAAAGTTTAAAGTCGTGTGAGTCTTTATATTCATTGTCTTTACATTTTTACTCTTTAGTCTTTATCAGAAGTTTGAATCGATCAAAAGGAAAAAAATTAAAACAGAAGGAAAAAAAGTTATTTAATCAGTAGATTAAGCAAGATAAAAGTGAATGAAAATAAGTGGTATAAAAGAATAAAAGAATTATTCAGTTAAAAGTTATGAATGAAAAGTTTTGAATTTAAAATGAAATTTTTAATTTTTTTGATATTAATTGTGGCAGTTTTGTTGAAAAATGTCACATGTGATGATGGTAAGTTAAAGTTCAATTATTAAACTATATATGACAATCATTCAATATATGATGTAAATAATTTTTTTTAACAACAAGTCAAAAGTGTTGACAATTGAGTCGAATTTAAATTTCTACTTTGATTAATGTGAAATAAATGGAAATTAACTTTATGACAATTAAGTAATAATGAGTTTTTCACCTTTCTCAAAATTCCAAATGAAATTATCGATAAAAAGTCATAACAGTTGCATTTTTCAAGTATTGTTTAATCATTCATTGTTTTCATTTTGAAGTTCAATGCGTTTTTCACTCATAATCAATGCAAAGCATTTCGTATTGTTGAAATGTTTCTAAAAAACAGTTTGAAATTTTCTTCTCTCTTCTTTTTACACGTGTTGCTAACATTCAAACTATTACTTAATATAAAATTATCAGCAATAAATAAAAAATTTTAAACTGATCATAAAAACTAAATCTCAGTCTGATGATTCATGTCAAAATATCAGTGACTCATTAAATCATATGAAAAATTTATCTTAATTGTTTTAATCTTTCTCTTCTTTTTCAACTTCAATTTTAAAGCTTCTTTTAATTTAGAAACAAAACATTTATGACAGACCAAACAATGCCTATTGACGTAAATACGATCGCTCGTTTGTTGATTGGTTAAAAAAATTTTATCAGTATTTTAGGAATTTGAATGAAATGGTGATAACATTTGATAGTTGTAGCTTAATGAAATATTTTGATTTTTCGGGATGGAATCTTTTGATGATTATTGAAAAAGAAAAAAAAATTCTAATTTAAAATTACATAATTTCAGAATATAATTATGATAAAAGTCTCGAACGTTCACCTTACAATCGAAATCTGACATTAGAAGAACGGTTAGAGATAGAAAAGAGTATTTTTCACTGGCTTCCGTATAAGAGAATTTATTACATGAAAAAAAGTGATGGAACTTTATACGAGCAAACATGTCCAGAGAGGAATCCTGCCATTAATGAATTTCCAACAGGATGGTGGACAAGTAAAAATCTCGGATAAAATTCTGAAAATTTTAAATAATTGAAATTGTTACAAAATTTTAGGAGAGCAACGTTTGAGAGGTCGCTTCCTTTTACATATTTTTGCTGCAGTCTACTTTTTCATCGTTCTTGCTTTTATTTGCGATAAATATTTCCTTCCTACGGTTGAACGAATTTGTACTGTCCTTAACATTTCTCCAGTAAGTATAAAATATATATTGAATGTTTGTGCTAAATTGAGTTAAACATTTGTGTTGATATTAAACAAAACCTAAACTTTTGAGCTTAAAATTATTTTTAAAGCTTACATCTTTTATGATGTTTTAGTAAAGAAATCTTAACAAATTGTATCAATCGATTATATGATAATTTATCTTTAGTTTCGATTAGCAAAATTTTGAAAAACTAATTAAGATCAGCTAGTAAAATTTACATTTTTATTTAAATCTTCATTTTTATAGAAATAGTTTAAATCTTAAAATTACGTTGAAATAATTGCTAATACGAATTTGTAGCTTAAATAAACATTAATCGCTGTTTCCATCCCTTAGATAAAACTTATCAATCTTTAACTCTTAATCTCTTGTCAGAGATAATCTGAAAATTTAATTCGTCATAGAAAGATTATAATATTTTTAGAAATTTGTTGTTAAAACTTTAACTTTTCTCATTTTTATTCGTAGAATTAAAAAGATTTAATCTTTCATGTGAGGCAAATTTATCTAATCTTTTGATTGATTCTTCATAATAATCCTCAAAACAAAATTTAATTCCCCAAATTTTTCTGGTTTTCTTCCATACTTAAGCACGTGAATAATTGATACAATTTCTCAATCTATGATGATTAACATTCTTTTTTTCTATTTTATTTCTTATCTTATCATTTAGGACGTTGCAGGTAAGTCGATTGAGTGAATTAAATTAAGAACTTCCTTAATTAAGATAACATTTTATTCAAAATTTTCCATTAGCTACAACTTTTATGGCAACTGCAACAACAACGCCTGAATTCTTTTCAAATACTATTTCTACTTTCATTGCAGAAAGTGACATGGGGTTAGCGAAAAAAAGTTTTCTTTGTATTATTACAGTGCAAGTATATTTAATATAAAAACTTTCAGATTAAGTGCAATTGTTGGTAGCATGCTGTTCAATACACTTGGTGTTGCAGCTTGTGCTTCTCTTTTTGCTAAAAAACCAATTCAAATTGATTGGTGGCCAATATCTCGTGATGCTATTCTTTTTTCGATTAATGTAATTGTCTTAGTCGTTATTTCATGGGATGGTAAGTAAAAATTGTTCATTTTGAATAATTTTTCAATATATTTCAATTTATAGGTGCAGTTATGTGGTGGGAAACTTGCATATTAATGACACTTTATGTTCTTTATTGGATTTTAATGTTTCAAAATAAGAGAATAATGAAATTTGTAAAAAATATTGTCGAAGAACGTCTCATGTGGTGTCAAAGAATTAAAAATTATGATATTGCAAATCAATGTCCTTTAAATGCAAACACTGAAAATCCTTCAACAAGTAATTCACAAGTTGAAAGCTCACCAGCAGCTTCTAGTTCAAGTAAAAATAGTTATGCAGTTGATAATCCTGCATTTACTGTATCTACAACAGACATAACAAAAATTTATTCAGAGACTTATAGAAAACGACGTGAATCAGCTGATATAATTGAAGCAAGAAGAGCAAGAAGAGAATCAACTGATTTGGCAGTAATTTATGCAGAAGAAGAGGAAGAAGAATATAAAATTTGGGAATTACCAAGCAATGCATCAGCATTTGACTGGTTTTGGTTTTTCTTTACATGGCCTATTCGTTTTTCACTTCATTATACAATACCAAATCCAATCAAATATAAGAAACTTTTTCCACTATCATTTATTATGTGCATAGTTTGGATTGGCTGTACATCATATATGGTATTTTGGATGGTAGTCATTATTGGCGACACATTTAGAATTCCTGATCCAATAATGGGTCTAACATTTTTGGCATTTGGCGGTTGTATGCCGGAAGCAATTTCAGCAGTTATCGTAGCGAGAAAAGGATCAGGACAAATGGGAGTTAGTAATGCTTTAGGTGCCAATTGCCTTGCTATATTATTCTGTTTGGGTCTTCCATGGTTCATACAAACAATGATTGATGGGGCTGGATGGACTGGCGCTTATATTAGAATTTATTCTTATGGAATTGAATATACAATTATGGCAATTATTTTAGCCATTTTAACACTCTATATCGTAATTGCCGCTGCTGGTTATAAATTACGAAAACGAGTCGGTGGAATTTTGGGTTTATTTTATTTGTTATTCGCAGCATTTGCTATTTTAGTGGAACTTGAAATACTCTTTACACCTACTGAAAGATGTTAAATTAATTCTACTATGTAGAAGATAAATTTATACCAAAATGTTATCGAATATTTTTTAGCTTTTAAGATTCATGAATAAAGAATAAACTTCATACTCACATTAAAATTTCCTTTTGTTTATTTCTCTCTTCTAATGCTCTTCTTTTGCAATTTTCAACTTTTTGATTTGATGACATTTTATGCTTTTCTTCTCTTTTTGCAATCAAATCAGCAACAATTTTAAGTCTCGCTTGTTGACATTCATTTATTTCTTTTTCTCTTGCAATCCATTCTTCCCATTCGAATGCTTCTAATGCTGCAACTCGTGAGGGAATTTCATCAGCTTGCTTTATTGGTGGCAAAGACATTTCCCATGAACGACGTTTGCGTGCTCTTTCAATAATTTCAATCTCACGTAAGCCAGGATATGTGACTGAATCAATCATATCAGCAATATAAACAACTTCTGGAACATCATCGATTATTTCTTCTGTAAAGCATTCTGGCAACCATGCTCGTGTTTGTGCTGATGATTCTCTACAATAAACGAGTTAAGTTATTGAATAAAAGTGTATAATAAAGAACTCACCGATAGACTGTTTGCATGGCTGTCGTTTTATATTTTACTTGCGATTCATCATGACTCTCAATAGCATTTTTATCGGCCATCAATCCAATATTCATTGTACGGATGTTACTAATTGGATTTGAGAAGAATTTTGGTCGATCAACACCAGTCACAGAAATATTTCTCTCTTGCTGCTGCTGCTGCTTTGTTGATGCAATGAATGGTAAAGTATTCCGTTGATATGCATAGCAATTGCGTTCTTCATAATTTAATTCTGTGAACATTGAATCGTAAACAGGATAAACGTGAATTGGTGCTGAACGTGTCAATGCAACACAATTCTCTTTGTAGACATTCTTTTGATCTGATGTTGTAAAAATTGGATCATAAAGATGATCAAAAACACGCGAAGGTGCAGCCACATGACTTCGGTAACTCATAACTTTCACTCAACTGATAGAAAAATTGATTCAACAAAAAATAGAAAATACCAAAACAGAAATAATCAATATATATATATTTGGACTTATATCTATAACAATGCAAAATGCAACATGGCAACACACAAAATAAAATCGGCTTGGTAGTTATGGCTACTAGAAGTTATTTTTGTTTTTGAAAATTTCCACATGCAACAATATTTGCTTTTCTTGTTTCAAATTAATTGGTAGCTTATGTGAGGTTATGTGGTTGCGTAGAAATGTTGTTGAATAATTGAAATTTTGCTTGCTACTTATGTGGGTTTGAATCATTTATTAATTTCTAAGAGAAACCATTGCATTTTTTATTTTTATTTTAATCAAATTATTAAATCTTTTCATTGTTCATAAATTTATGATAGCTGATTTATCATTTGAATATTGTGAATCGTCATTTAAATAATGTAATTTCATAAAGGTAATTTTATAATTGAATTTACAATCAAATGCTTTGTGCAATCATTTAATTACAAATTGCGTTTGATCATTATTTCAATGATACTCTTAATTACAATCGAAATTGGTCATATAATCATGTCTATTATTAATAATGGATAAATTTGGTGTCAATAAAATTTTGATAACTCATTGAATTGAAAATTTGATTAATTATTAAATAAATTACAGAAAAAATGTTAGGAATTTTCAAAATTATATTTAATGAAATAATTCTTTGGTATATGTCACAATTAAATCCCAATACTATTATGCATTAAAACTTTTCTCTAAAATTGATGTATCAATATCAATAAAATTTCTTTGTTCAATCAAATTTGATATTTAATTATTGAAAATTTCTTTTGATCGTTTTTGATTTTTCGACTAAATTTGAAAATGTCAAAAGTTCCCTTGAAGATTATCATTTTCCTTTTTTTTATCTTTTTCAGTATTCCAAGAAAAGAAAAACACAAAAAGAGCTTTCTTTCAATCCAATGCATTATCAAAATTCTTTTTGATCTCATAAAACAACAAAGAGAAAGAAAAAAAAATGTAAATAGAAAATTTTTCTTCTTTTTATTCATGAAAGATAAATTTGATGTTAAGGAATTTTTTTGAATACATAAATTTCGTTTTAGGCACAATTTACCACAATATTTCAATGTGAATTTTGAAAATGTTAGAAGCTGCCTTAAGGGATGAATTTATTGATCTGATCAATTCATCATTTGTTAGACGGAATTTGATGAAATTCCTTTTTCTTCTTTTGATTGATTAGAAACATTACTTTGCTTGCTTGCTGGTGCTACTGTTATAGCTGGCAATTAGTTATACCAATGAATAAATTTCTCTTTTCAACTATTAAATAACTTTTATTTTTTTCATCACCATCCACACCATTTGCTAGATGAATGTGTAGCCATAAAATATAAAAAATGATGATACCCAAAGCTTTCCTTCTTTCGCTTTGCACTCACTCAACAGTAAAAATTTCTGTAATTAAAATTTTTCTTTTTCGCCTTCCATTGTGCGTCATTAAAGATCCCTAAAATTGCTCTCTCGTTTACCATTCTTGTCTCTCTATTATTTTATTACTTTCTCTCTTTTGACTTCTCATAGAAATTGAAAAAATCGTTGCCATAGCAAAATTTAAAATCTCTGTATAAAAAATTAGTAATACTAACTGATGACATTTAAAGAACGCAATTTTCCATAACAAATTAGTTAATCTTTTGCTATGACTTAATATGAAAAGGAAAAAAGATTCGTTAATGATTACTGCTACATAGCTACATGCTTAGAAAAAAACAAATTATTAAAAACTGAAGGACAAAGTGCGAACAATAAAATTATTTTTCTAAATTTGATAGTAAAATGTGATAAAAAATCATTCATTTATTTTTTTAACCCAAATCTTATTCAGGATAAATAAAATGTTCGCCTTTCACCTGTCATTCCATTAACCAATTATAAAATGAAAAAAAAGTAGAAAGGGCATAAAATGGTCAAAATCAGCATCTCTTTCATTGCCTTCTTCGAAAATTTCCGCTGTTACTGTTGTTTTTCCGCTATCACGATGACAGTATTTTAATTATAAAATGAAAATTGCTGTAAACAATGGTCAAGTGTGGCTGTCACGATCGCAATGAAATATCAGAAAATAAGCATGACATTCGAGAGTGGCTGATATAGTGGTGGTTTGGGTCGGTCCGCAGTGGAGAGGAAAATAAATTAAATATTATGCCATATCATTGCAATATGAGGGCGCGCATACGGGAAAATTTTCTCAAATCAATGAGTCAACACTGCTGTTTTCACGTTTCATATTTTTGCCTTGTTGTTCTTGTATTCTCCACCCTCTATACTCATTTTAGTTACGCATTATTATTGTTATTCACTAGAAAGAAGAAATGTTGAATAAAACAAGGAGAAGATACTTGAAATATTTAGTTAAAATTTTTTTTTGATTTTTACTAAATGTAAGAATGTGGTGAAATAATTACACAAAAACGTTTTAAAATTTACTCAAAAATATTAGATAGATTCAACATAAAAACAAGGAGATATTCTTTGCAACAAATGAAATTCAAACATTATTGTCATTTGCAACATAACAAATGTGTTTTTGTGCACGTGATATTGCTTTGTTGCACTAAATTCAAAAACTTTTTCAATTATTGATAAAATTATACATTGTTATAGTTTTATAGAGATTAGGAACTCTTTTACTATTCGTTTAAAATTGATTTTGCAGTTTTGAATTCAATAATAATAAAAAATTAAGCAAATACTTTGAAAACTTTTTTGTTTGTGTTGTATGTCACATAAAACATTTTGTTATTTTTACTAAGATAAAACATTCGTTGCGATTTTCGTCACATTGGTTATTTCCTCCGATAAAATATAAGTTTGAAAAGATCTTAAATTTCAAATTTAAATCAAATAAATTTTTCAAAAGAAATCAAAACGTTGTCTCCTTGAAATAAATTCACTCTCAATGTTTCCATGGTAATACATCAACATACGACATGATATCGTGAATATTAAATTCTTCTCTCACCTATTGATGAGCATAAAAAGAAGAATAAAAAGAAGGAGAATAAGGGAATTTCTTCTTTTTACTTATCTGTATCCTGTTGCTATGACATCTATTGTAATATATTTATTAAATTAAAAAAAGTGTCTATGCATGACACGAAATTTATACTTAATGCGATTGTATTTAAAAGAAACAGCTTTAGGTATAAATTTTAATTAGAAATGAGATGAAAATTTGTGTAAGTTGAAAGAAAAACTTTTACTTTTTTACCCCTGATGATTTTCCCTCCTTCATTGCTGCTGAATCATATGAAAAACTTCTCTCTAAATTCCTCCCCTCACTCATCGGAAGATGACATAAATCTTCAAGGTATTTATTTTCCGCTTTGATGACTCTCAATATTTTTTATCGCATTTCTTTTTCTTTGTTGAAATATAAATAAGAATTTTGTGAAGGTAGTTTTGATGATGTTGAATAAAATATTTATTTGAGGAAAAAATTAGTTTTCCAAGAAATTTCATAAAATGAAAAGAAAAAGATTCAATTTATAAAAAAATATTGAAGAGATTTATTGCTGACAATTTAAAACTTACTCTAGAAATTTCTTGAAAATTTTCACCTTTTTATAAAATTGCCAAAAGCAACCAAGCAAGTAAGTAAGCGAGTGAGTGAAAAGCAATAAAAGAATTAGAAATTTCAATTTATTGCGCAAGTTATTCTTTAAAAATACTTGACAATATGCAAAATGAGATCGAAATGGAAAGCAATTTTCACTCGAGATTTTCATCATCAAAAAGAGAAAAAAATTCTCTGGCATTTTTCCAACAATATTATACAGCATCAGTATTAGTAGTAGAGTAGAGTGAAATGGAGAAAGGGAAAATCGATAAAGGACACAAGTTGAAAGCATAAATTTTAATGTTATGTTCATATAATATATATGGTACAGAAGTAAAAGAAGAAGGGAAAGTAAAAAGAGCATATGAAGATTACTGACATGGGAGCAATAATGGCTTAAGAAAAAATAAAGCAGTGAACGCACATAAGAAAATAAAAGATGCAGTTTACTCTCTTTGCACAACGAATCACTGTATAGCGTGTCTGTTTTATGATTGCCATAAGCAATGCTTCATTAATTTATAGTTAAACATGCAGCAGCAGCATATGTATTCACCGCATAATGAATGAATTTTCCTCTGCGGTTTTCATATTTATAGAGAGAATGAGAAAGGACAACTCATTGAATCTGTTTACCTATACTGCCATTGCCGTCGACATCAGAGAGCAAAAAAACATATATTGTATAATTTAATACAAAAGTAAATACTCATCTAAAGTAAGTGGTTTTATGGTAATGGCGAAAAAAATATAGAGAGAGCAAACGAGAGTTTATTTTTCTTCATCTTCATACATTCTGATGATATCAAAAATGCCTTGAAGTTACGAGAAATTTTTATAAATGTGTTTGTGTGTGTAGATGAAAGAAAATTTAATTAATGTCTATGCCATGAAATGTGTGTGTTTTAATGTTAAGTTGAATCAAAGAGTAAAAACTTTTATTATAAATTTCTTTTAAATTATAAAAATACAAAGTAAAAAAACAAAGAGAATAACTTAATATAATAGCAATTCAAATTAAAATTATAACTATATCTTGATGATAAAAGCATAAGAGAGAAAATGACAAATATTAAGTGAATTTACTTATCCAACATTCTAGTGATAGATAAAGTAATGAATCTTAATGAGCTCAAAATGAATATAGTTATCACACATATATAAAATATGCATGCATATAATATGATTAATGAGATGAGATGAGATTTTGCTTGTGTACCTTATTCTTGTTTTCAGGCGACAAGCATTTCTTCCTTTTGAATAAAAATAACATACAAACATACATGACGGAAGGAAAATAATCTATTTTAGTGATCGGAAAGAGAGCAACACATGAAACTCCTTGAAATGATAGTGTATACATGTATATGTGTATGTTTGAATAGCTCTCTAGTATAGATTTTATATGTGTTTTAACGGGGCTTTGATATTTAATCTAACAATGAGTATGAAACACTAGAACACTAGTACTTTATTACATGCAAGTCATTACTCTAGTTAAACAATATGAAGTTTACTATGATTGCTTTTTTTGATCCATGTTTAGGAAATGTATTCTAAAATTTATTTAGAAAATAACAGTAAAAAAAATTTATTTTTGTAAATTTCAAAATTGATCTATTTTATTAAAAATGTAAACAAACAAACCAGTTTACATTTTAAAATTGTAGATTTAAGATTACCGTTTGATAAAAATTTGATCTACTTGAGATCTACTTGATCTACTTCATTAATATTTGTTGAAATAAAATATCCATACAAAATATTCAAACAAATGAAAAATAATGATCAAAGCATGCCTTTAAAGTGCATTCAAGAGCACTCAAAGCTCATCACTATAACGAGTATACGAGAAAGATTGAAAAAAGATGAATCCTTTAGATATTTACTTTCTATCAATAATAATATCATATGCATGATAAAGAGCTCTAAATGTGAAAACAAAATTGAATAAAATTTCAATATAAAATGCATAGAATGCATAGTTTAAACAACATCTACTCGCTTTCATCCATTTTTGTTTGTCTATAATCTCATCTGCATTTTACAAAGCAATTTTCAATAGTATCTATATGTGCAAGAGAGAGAAAGGTTTTTTTGTGAAAATTGTTGAAATGTTATTCATTATATAACATAAAAGTAATTTTCAATAAAACAGCGAAGGTGAATGCTTCAATGTTGCCATAGTACTCAATTTACTCAATTTTAAATTACATTAAATTGAATTTACATTGAATCTTTCTCCCTACGCTCTTTTCTCTCTATGGTGTGCGTTGTTGCTAGCTTTTATGATTATTTTTCTCTCTGTTAAATATCATGAGATTTTATGTGAGTGGTAGCAACAGCAATAACGCTAAAGTATAAAGCGTTACTCAAACAAACCATCCACTCGTTCTCTCGAAAATTTTATAAAATAAATTTTTATTGTAAATAACAATTATTGACGGCAGAGAAAAAATATGGAGTGAGAGAAGCGAGCGTTATTAATTGTCAATTTGTACCATTAAAATTACGCAATTTATTTATGTATATTTTTACTCATTCTCCTCTTTTGTACGACTCGTGAGGCTTCAAGTTTTTAAATTAAAAAAATTTCATTTTACGAAAGAGAGAAACGAAACATCAATCAAAAAATTATCTCAATAGGGATGATGATGGCTATTGAAGCATGAGTATGCCAGAGTGGATAATTTGATTTAAATTTTTATTGCTTTCAAATAAGATTGAATATTATCAAAATAACGGTTATTTACAATTCAAAAGTTTGTTCTTGTTTACATTTTGTATAAATTTGATACTTTCTGCAAATCGATATTTGAAACTAAAAATAAAAGATATTCAATAATGATTTTTTTAAAAAAAAAAACAAGGAGATTTAAGTTAAATATTCTGAATTCTTATAGACAGCCAGTCAATGTGTTTTATTAATAAAAACTGTCTTGAAATTGCTTCAAAAATTTATTTTGCATTTTCATTTCAAGACAAAATCGAGGAAAGAGAAAATTGAGTTAATTAAATAATGAATAATACAAAACTTTTCCATTTTCTATTTGCCATCTCTGCTGCTGCTGCTGCTTTCTAAATCGTGTTCCTTCTCATTTGCTTCATCTGTATTTCATCATCATCAAAAAAAGAGCAAATTTAGATCAATGGATAATGAATCGGAACTGAAAGGAAAAAGGAGAGAAAATTTGTCGTCCTATTGAAGAAGAAAAGAAACTTTTTCATTTCGTCACGTATAAGAGCTGCTGCTGCATGAACCATACTACTATAGAGACTTTGAGGATAATTTTAATTAATTTTGCTTTTCTTTCAAAGACTCAGCCTTCTGGAATTAAAAATTCCAAATTTATTTTGAATAATTAATCCATTTTCTATGTAGTTGTGGGTTGCGGAAATTCTTATCCTCTTCGCTGACGAATGTTCATCCGCTCAATGTGATTTAATTGAAAAGTTTGCATTTTTTATATCCAGAATTTTTCTCATATATTCATAAAAGATATTGTATATAAAAATGGAAACAACTCGACAAGGGAATTTTTTTGAATTTATTTCATTCCACTTCGTTTCGCAGTTTTTTAGCGCATTTTTTCATCATATTTAGATGAAATGATGCTATTATCCGCATTTTGTCTAACTTTCTAAATTTTAAACATTTTTTTTTAAACTTTTTTGTTTTATTCTATTTCTTCTGATTATGCAATCAGTGTAACATAATTTTTATCAGAAACTTCTTTTTACTGAGTTATAGAACGATATTTACATGCGAACGTTCGCATACATTCCTCATATATGCATCATATTGCATCAAAAATTTTTAATATTTTCTTAAAATTATATGAATGTCATAGAAATTTGATAAAACGAATTTTAAAATATTTACAAGGACATAAGACCAAATTTATGGATTGAGTTATGTTTTTAGGGACAAATCGAGAAAAGATAATTTTTCTGAATTTTTTTTTAAAGTTTGAAGCTTTCAAATTGAGACTTAATTCTTGATTTACCATAAAGTATTGATCTGTAACAAGTAAATGCGCTTTTAAAACATCATTTATGGTAAACTTTACTGTTTTTTTATATATGAAGAAGAAACAACCATTTTGCAAAAAGCAATGGAAAAACTTTTTTTTCTCTCTTCCTTAAGCTTCGTTATTTTTGTACAACAGCAGCAGTAGCTACCAACAATGAAACTTCTATTATGCTGCACGAGCTTTTAACAATGATGTAGAAAGATGGAAAAGACAGAAAATTCTCCCAGGGGTTAACTTATTCTTTTCATATTTGCCTTCGTAAAATAAAATTGTGTGCGAGCGAGGGTAAAAAGTTTTTTTTTATGTTGTTAAGAAAAGAATCTTTAAATGAACTGAATGGCAGCTAGCAAGTAAGCAAAGAGTCGAAGAAAATGAAAAAGAAAAAGTTTCTGCTCATTTTGCTGTAAACAAGCATCCAACATATACATCTATGAAATAGAAAGAAAAACAACAGTAGCAGCATCATATAATGAATGGAAATGTGTCTGGCGCTAGCAGCAATAGCAAGAAAAAGGATTGAGTGACGATAGCTTTTTACTGGGGATTATAGAAAAACTTTTTCATTCATTGTGCAGAATATTGCACAATTAGTTTAAACTTTTTTTTTTCGGGCTAAAACGAATGTAAACAACTGAGCGAGAAAAGTCAAATCTTTTATTTACTGCTTGCTATTTTTATTTAATTAATAACTTTTTATACATTTTACTTTTTATAAAGATAAATGCTTTCATTTATTGACAAATAGAAAGAATAAACAAATCCAGTTTAGTTTAGAAAAAATCTATAATCTATCTTTATCATATCATAAATAAAAAGGAAATTTTCTCTATTTATCAATTCTGAATAAATAAATTGAAATGTCATTATAGTGTGAATTGAATTTGATGATGATGATGAGTATTAAAGTGAGTAATAATAAATACTTGAGAGCTTCTCTTTCAAATGATGATTTAAAACAAGGCTTTGGCACTACTTATCAGTTTATTAATAAAAATACCTTTATATTTCCATATTTGTTCAATTAAAACAACAAATTTCATTTTTATCTAAAAAAAATAGTGAATAAACCTAAAAAATTTCCATTTTCCTCCATTTCTGCATTTGATTGTCATAGCTCCTTCAAACTTTATTACTTATGACTGACGCTTTCATTTGTATGCATTTTCTTTTCTTACTGCTGCTGCTTCCTTTTACAACGAGTAGAAGAAGTGAGAAAACACTCAAAAGACATTCACATTTCAAATAAGTGGCAGCAGCAGAAATAGATAGATAAGAAGCAGGAAAAAAATTGAATCGATGCTTTTCGAAGAAGAAATTGGCGATGATGGAACATTTTTTCTTTCTCTCTCTAGTGGTTGCGAAAATTGGATCATCGTGAATTGGAATGTGCTGCTGTTGCTGTATATGCATACACACCACATCACACTCTGCTGCCTGCCTGCCTGTCAATAAAGAAGCTGGTGAAATTCAATAATGGATGAATGAGTATTGGAGTACCATAAATTTCATCATTCATTCCTTCTTCTCTTTAGCGTCATTTCCATTTTTATCGTTTTTCTATCGAAGAAAGAGGGAAAATGTAATGCTCGCTTACTCGTTTCTTTGCTTGCTTGTCGTCTTTTCTAGCTAGCATTGGTTAGTGAAATTTCTTTCTCCATCTTCTTGCACACACGATGATGACATAAAAAAGTATACAAGTCATGAAATGAATGAAATATCAAGCTAAGGACATTTTTTACTTTAATTAAGCACATTTAATAGAATTTACCTTTCAAATATAACAAATTAGAAGAGAAATCTACGAATTTTTAAATTTTAATAAACAAATCAAAGTTCATAAATAAATTTCGAAAAATAAAAATTCGTTACAATTTACTAAAAACTACTTAATTAAAAAAAATAAAATAAACATAAAATTCAACTTTGCTTGCAAATCAAAAAAAAGTTAACCAAAAAGCCTTTACCTTGTCAAAATATCCACTATGATGACTGGAAATATAAAAATGAACGAACGTTGACTGAATTTTAAGTAATTTTCTTTCTTTCTAGTTCAGTGAGTGAAGGAATGAATGTGAGTGTGTGTGTATGTGTAGCAAACAACCATAATCATCATCATGAGGGACCATTTGGTTATTGCGTAATACTTGATTGAGATCTAGCCAGTGTTGGATGCTTGTTATTTAATTTGATTTGATTTTCTATCTTAACACAAGATTGATGTGTTTTTAATGGCCAACTACTGACATAGATAATTTTTTATTTTTTTAATGTTTTTCCATCACTGAGAATGAAAAATAATATTAAGAGAAAAATTGTAAAAATGTGTGAGCTAGTTAAAGGATACAGAAACAAAAATGAAAATTTCAACAAAATGTGATGTGAATAATAATTGTGTATGGTTGCAGACATATGTTGAATGCCATAATAATGAAACTGTCACATATTTTACAAAAAATGCTTATTTTAATT
This sequence comes from Polypedilum vanderplanki, assembly GCA_018290095.1. Classification (NCBI taxonomy): domain Eukaryota; kingdom Metazoa; phylum Arthropoda; class Insecta; order Diptera; family Chironomidae; genus Polypedilum; species Polypedilum vanderplanki. Next base: position 33,449,253 of record CM031380.1, on the reverse strand, counting down.
AAATGAAATGTCGTACACATAATAATTTTTTGTATTGATCAAATTACGACAATTATAAGACTTAGAAAACAAACTGAAATAAAAGCCCATTATCAGTAACTTTAGGCTTTCTCTTTTAGCCAATTTCAACAGAATGTTACATTTTCTATGACAAATATTTTAGATTTTTATGATAATTGCTTGCTTTTTATGTGATTTCTTATTTAAAATTTTTCATTACAATTTTGAAATTTAAAATAATCATTTCTTTTTAATAAAGATTTCAAAGAAAGCTTATAGCTAAAGTACAAAGATAATAAGCTAAATAACAAGAAATTGGGAGTAAAATTTGATCTGACTTAATAGGAACTACTTTACTCGATAACTTTGTACCTTACTTCATAACTTGGCTATCGATAGCTAAAATGTTAAAAAATCATCCAAAATTCCTTCAATTTTGAGTAAGGTAAAGCTTCTTATAGCATCATAAATTCCAACAAGGCCTAAAAATTAATTTTTCCTTACTTTATTTATTCAAGTGCTTCTTTCTGTGAAAAGAAATTTTTCTTGTTATTATTTTTCCTTTTTCAATTTGATATGCAAACGAATGGTCTGAAATGAAAAGTTGGAATTTTTTCTAGAGGTTTTTATCGTAAATATTGATTCGGTCTTTGTTGAAAATGCAATATCAAACATGCCAACAGAAATTAATTCTTATTTTAACAAGAGAACCTTTTCTTATAAGTAGAATTTATCGATTTGAAATAAACTCTTTTCTATCGATGCTTGAAGTTATTTTATTTTCTTTATTATTATTTTGATGATCGAACATAAAAGTTTTCTTGGTATTTCAGCATTTTTAAGATAAATTTTACTTTGAATATTGAATGTAATTTTATTCGAATTTTCTTTATGTTAAAGTATTATTATTATCGTAATGATATAAAAAAGACAGAATATTTATGCAATATATGCATGATTCTTCTATCTCATCGTTCTCGGCAGGTAGCAAAATCGAATAAAAACAAATTGCTGACAATTTTCCTCTACTCATCCCACATACATACTTTATTGCAATTTGCATCTCTTTTTCAAAAAGAATTTTCCATTTTTCCCTCTCTCTCTTTATTTTGTTTTCATCATCGATGTTGTTATTGTTATATCTCCACTGTTATGTTTAGAAAAAAGGGTCCGGTAAAAATACATGCCCAACAGCAATTTGTCAATGTCTATTGTCAATCTCAGTGGTCATGATGCGATGGTTATATTATTTTTCTACTGCACAGCCATAGGTAAGAGAAATCAAACTCTTTCGCCATTGAGACGCTTTGAAATTTGATACAAAAATGTGAACGATAGAATTTTGCATTCAGTCAGTCATTTAATAGGATTTTTCTAGTTTAGACTCAGACATATTCAATAAAATTAATTTTCATGCTCCAAAAGTCATGTGACAATATATTTGAATTGTTTTTAAACTTGATCGATATAGGAGTATATGGTTTGGTAGAAATGATGACATATGACATTTTATTTTATAAATGCTTAATTTGTAACATTTTATGATTTTCATTCGATAAAAATTTAATGAAACTTTTCGTTGAAATTATAAAAACTTAACGAAGAATACTTAATCATTATTTCATTAAAATTTAAAACTTTATATGAGTGAAATCAAATTTTAAAAAAAATGAAATTTCATACTTAATTAAAAATTTACCACGTAATCAAATAAATGCCATATAGAGTTCATGATGAAGCCACAATATGAGCTCAAAAAAACATACAAGCCGCAGATATAAAATAAATGTGAAATTGAGGAATCAGCAAATGCGAAATGAGAGATGCAAATTTTTCATTATTATCCAATGCTAGTTAACTATTACATGCATTGTGTTATATGCGTATGTATGGAAGCAGCATTGATGTGTGAAGTGTAAATTATTGCCATTATTTTGAATTATCATGCACAATGATGCTCAATAATTCTTCACTAGTGCACATAATGGGTAAAATTAATACTTGATGGGACTTCTACTTTTGCATCAGCAACCCTCAACGTCATAAGTAATATTTTATGCATGTTGATCCCATACATCATGGCATGGCATGAACATAAAAGAATTAATTTACTAAACCATATCAGATGATACTATTCACATTGATGATGATGATTTTTCCTCTATATTCTATTGTTTATACTTCCTGTAATTTTCACATCACACAACTAAAGCCATTAGCCGATATTTCAAATGAAACAATCACATACATTAATATCCACGTACAACAGAAAGAACCAAGAGTTAAAATGAGTGTATGTGTATGATTATGATTTCTGCACAATCATCATTTATTATTTTTTTCTACATTCACTTTATCCTCATCTCATATATATATATAGCAGCAGCAATGTTGATTCTCATAAATCATCACGGCTTTTTTCCTCCTACTTTTTTCCTTCCTTGATGAATGAGTTGAATATTTTTCTAGTTGTATTTTTTCTACTCATAAGATGATAACAGAAAAAAAAGACTTTTTATTTTGAAATTTTATTTGTTTAAAAGTATGCAAAATATTTCAACTTTTTTGATAAAGCTTGTGGAATATAAATTGCTTTGTAGGTTTGTAAATAAATGATTCAAAAATTTAGAAGTTTTTAAAAACTTTTGTTTACATTTTGAATAAAATAGTAACTTCCTGATTAGGTTAGTCGATGAATAAAAGCTTTCATTTAATAATAAGAAACTACCGAAAACGAGTGGAAAAGTGTCCGCCATAGGACGGATTACTTTAGCGCATTTTGTGCCTAGATTAGTGTATGTTAACAAATTACAGAATAAATAGATTCGTTTGAGAAATAAATTTACACTTAAAAATAATTTGATCAAAATAGTTTAAAATATAGGTAAAAATTATGTTTATAAAATTTTGATGCAAGAAAGTACGGCGAGCGCTTTTAATTGATGTTCAATTTACCAGAGCTTGAAACTGTTTTACAAATAACTAAAAATGAACTAAAATTTATTCGATTAAAATAAAATCCTAATCGATTAAACTTTAGTTGGTTTTAGTTGAAAATTTTAATCGAATAAGTTTAAGTTGATTTTTAGTTATTTGCAACTAAAATACCAAATGGTTTCGGACTCTCATTTACAGAATCTTATTATGAATTTTGTTGACTTGAAAATAACGGTTGAGTAATATTCAAAATATTTAAAGTTCCAACATTTGCCGTTGGTGGCGCTGCAATCGTTTGTGCAGCCAACTTCGCTTTGTTTACATTTTTCAATTTGGAAATTTTATTTCGTAATTTCCTAATTAATGCAATAAGTAACAACATTCTAATGAAGATTGCCGCCAATAACTCGATAGCACAAATCATTTTAAACAAACCGGAAGTCTCTAGCTATTGTAGTTTTCGAGATCTCATCCCTCACCAGCCAGCCAGCCAGCCAAAGTGAAGATATAAGCGGCATTGTTGTTCCAAAAATGCGCTAAAAATTTCATTAATTTAATGGTTCGGAAATTTGGTTGTTTTTCGACATTTTCGATTTCTACCGAGATTTTCATCTTTTTTGCATTTTTTATTGGAAATAATTTTTAAATTTGTATCATTATCATCATCATCATCATCATAGTCATCATTAATCGGTTGTGGAGTTACTGAACAAGGAATTTTTATCAACGATAAATTAACAGAGCACAATTTTTCAGTAGTTACTTGAGGTTTTGATAAAATACTAAAATTTTTGAGCATTTATTGAGAATAATTTTAATTTTTACAAACACAAAACTCACTTTGTTATGAAAATTATTGTGAGAATAAACAAAATAAAAACTTTTTCCATTTTGAAAATCTTAAGGAGTCTTTTCTCAAAGACTTTTGAAGATGTAGACTTTTGAGATTTTAAAATGATGCTATGAATTTATACTTCTAAAGTTTCTAAAGCGTTACTCTCTTTTTAAAGTGATATATTGAGAGATTTAAATTAACTTGAGTAATAATTTTTTTATTTTTTTTTCTTTCCCAATGTAATTGTACGCTTACATGGTCCACCTTTTATTCTTTTTGTACCTGGAGGGCAGCGAAAGGTCATTATTCCTAAATCAGTTTGTGGTGTAGTTTCATCTATTAAAAAATCCAATGATGTAGTACAAGGTATACGAATTGGCAACATTCCATCAAAACACAATTTTTTTTTCGCATTTTCTTGTGCTTTTGCATTTGAACTAAAATTTTTTGCATTATTTTTACAAATTTTACTTGTATGTTTTTAATAAAAATACTTACAATATTATACAATAAATCAAAAATAATAATATTTTGTAAATAAATTTCATTTCAGACAGTATTGAGAAAAAATGAACTTTTTAATGTGAATTTTGTCGGAGAATGAATGTTTCTTGTTTCTTATCAAGAATCTCTCTAGAGAAATTTTTTTCATTCTATGATTGTGTACTACACAATGTGTACGAAGAGTTTTGTTCTATGTTATATGTAATTTTATAATAAAGTTTAACGCAAATTCCTTGAAAACTATTAAAAAAAGATTGATGTAATGAAATATTTTGTCGTGTTTCTTGGAACATTAAAACCTATTATTGAAACGCTTATTTAGTACAATTAATGTCTTTCGTTTTAGGGAATTTAAAACATTCTAAAAATACATCAATTTAAATTTTATTTTTAGTACACAACTATTTTAGACTCATTTGTTGTTCAGTTCAATAATTTATTACTTTGTTTTTGCAACATTAGTCAAACTTTTAACTACATTTATTCACTTTCTGTCAATGACACTCTTTATTGACATTTTAAATTACTAATTTATTTATTTGTTGTGAATTTATTTTAACTGGTGATATACAAACAAGAATTTTTCAATTACACAAGATTAAAAAATTTATTTTGCAATTTCTGTCAGATAAATTTTCAATTTCTTTTATAAAATTTCATTCTGGTAACTTTTGAACAATACTAAATAAAAGAATTTTTAATATATTGAGAGAATTTTTCAAAAAAAGAGAAAAACAGAATTTGAGAGCGAAAAAAGTAAGTGATAAGTGAAAGGTCATTAATGTTTATATAAAAAAGCGCGTAACAAGCAAATTTTTTTACAAATACATTTTATTTTATTATCAATTTTTATTTATTAATTTCTTACACGTTTTGTGAAAAGATCTGAAAATTTTACAATAGGTTTACATTCTCCATGATAATCTGGCACTTTTCCAGATTGACATTTTGAAGAACTTGTCATTCTTAAATCATTATCGAATAAATCATTGTTAGAGATTGTTGTGCATGGAACAGAAACAAATGATAAACCTTCAAAACAAGTTTTATTTATTTTCCCTGATGTTAGATTCAAACTAAAAACAAACTTAAATAGAAATATAAAAGGAATATTTTTTAATTACTCACAAAAATATAAAAAAAAATAGGCAAAAACAATTTCATCGTTTTAAATATAAAGTTGAATAAACACTGACAAATTAAAATTAAGATTACATAAAAATTATCATTCTCTTCAAATGTCTTTGTGAGAGAAAAAATGCGATTTTAGTATTTGCCATTAATATCTAATTTTGAAATATTAAAAATTTCAACACATTTTCCATGAGAATTTAAACTTTTTCCGCGTGCACATTTTAATAGTTTTTTGAGGCCTAAATTATAATCTTCTGGCCTTATCGTAATTGTTTTTGCTTTGATAGTTGTAAATGGAATGATTTTAGCTGTAAAGCCTTTAAAACGAATTTTTTCAGCTGTTTGTTCGAATGACCTAATTTTATACTATTAGAATTGTTCAAAATTTAATTTTTAAATTCCTTACATGTTTGCACAAATCAAAAATGACAATAAAAATACTCCTAGATAACATTTTTTTCTGTCCAACTTTTTGTGGTCTTGATTGTACACTTCAAAAATTTTATTTTCTTAAAGTATATAAGAGTTTGTAAACTTATTTACCATATAATAAAAAATCCAATAAAAAATAAAAATTTAAAATAAATTGTTGTCAATTCATCTTGATTGTATTGCAACTTTGTGCTAAGTGAATGTCTTAAAAAAGACTTGTGATTTTCTTTCAATTCAATGTTTACTTTCTCTCTTTTCACTCACTATTTATTATTGTATTATATTTTCAAGATGTGATAATGATTCAAAATATAATAAATATTTATTAAAGCAAAAATTATTTAGAGTTTTTCATAAAGATAGTTTTGTTTTTTTGAACGCATGTATATTTAGTTTTTTATAATTATTATCATCAATAATACCTTCACTTCTTAAAATTATTAAAATAAAAAAAGTTTTTCAATTTTATAGAGAATTTTGTCTTTTGCATTCTCTATTTTATTTATATTTTATTTGTGTTGATACACACACAAAAACAATTATGTTTGATTCTTTATCACCTTAAATTTTTTCTAGAAAATGTTTAAGTGTGGAAAGATTCTAGAATATTTCTATTTTTTCCCAACATTAACTATTGCAACACATTTTCCACTACGAGCCTTTTTATGACCTTTAGGACATCCACGGCATGTTAAACAAAGTCCAGTGTTTTCATCACTATCATAATCATCTATATCAGTATTATTTCTACTTCCTAAGTGCATAGTTTGACGAGAAATTCTTTCAATTTTGTTGATTAATTTATTTTTTTCCTCTGAAGTTACAAACAATCTGAGAAAGAATTTTTAAAAAGTTGAAAATTTTTTTCTAATCAATTGGTTAATATTTAACGATTGCTATTTTCAATTAGTTATTTTTTGTATAAACACTAATCAATCTTAGATTTAATTTTTACTTACAAATTTGCTAAAAATAAGAATAAAAAAAGCAACGAAATTCTTAAAGTATTCATCCTTCAGCGTTTATGTATTTTGTTTTAAAAATGCTTGAAATAAACTGAGTTTTATTGATGGTGAAATTGAGCATTTTTAGGAGAGTCTCTCAGAGAACTGAAAAAATTGTTTGAATTTTTTATTGTGGTTTTGAGTATTTGCATATTACGTAAATTATTTAATGTTTTGGATACATAAAAATGTTTACATTAAATTATCACTCAAGCGATTTTGCATTTTTTTAGAAAATTTCAGTCAATTTAAACTTCTATCAAATTTTTTAAGTTAATTAAACTTTCTATGGTGAAATTGTGAATCTACAAAAATCTATATATTCAAAAAATGTTTATCAATCTCGACGCCTTGGACGGTCGGCGATTAGAGTGCATTTTTGCTTTAACAGATCATTATGTTTGAATACGAAATTTCTCATATTTTTAGTACTTTTTTCTTGGCAACAATTCACAGATTTTTTTAAAAATCACTTCTGACATGCTTTCTCGACGTTTTATGACATTTCAAGACTTTGGGGCTGAAAAGAATTTTTTAAATTTTAATTTCTAAAAATTAAAATGAAAAAAATTATTTTTGTGGAAAAGAATTGTCAAATATTCAGGTTTATTGTTCTGTTTTAAGTTTTATGGTTTTCCTGCATATTCCACTTTTATCTTTTTTACATTTAAAAGAATTTGTTGGTGTCTGTGAAAAAACACTTGCTCCTAAAGTATTGTTAGCAACATCAACTTCTTGAATTTTTGAATTTTGTGGAGTACATTCAGTTAATAATCTAAAAAATTTATTAAAAATATTTTATTTTCTAAATTTTTTTGTTATTAAATTTTACCTTATGATTACGAATATAAAGAGAAAATTTTTTAAAAAAGACATGTTTCTTGTTCAAATTATTTTTATAGACTGATTTTATTCTCAGTTTTAATCAATTATCAAAATGAGTAAGAGAGATTTTTTTCATTATCATTTTTATAAATTGAAGAAAAAAATGAATTCATTTTAATAATTTGAGCTAAATTTTAATGATTAAAAAAGCTAGTGTAAATATAACACAATCGACAAAACATCAATGAGTTGGATTTTATTATGATCTACTTTTTTATGAATATTAATATTTAATAAAAAAAAAATAAAATTCTTTTAACAGCAAATGTTTTTTATTCAGAAAAGAAGTGTGCAAAGATTTATTTGAGTTTATAACGAATGACATGAGAAAACCATTGCCGGAATCAATTGAAGATCTGATAAGAATGAATTGTACAATAGTAGATCATTTATATATTACTGGATACATAAAATATGAATATTTTAAAGACATTTAAATCATTTCTTTTTTAAAGACTTAACCATGAATGTTTTGAAGATTTTAATGACTTTAAATTATTATATGAAGCTGCTCTCAATCATGACAAAAATTCAAAATATGGATTTTTAGTAAACACAGAACTTCATGCCATATTTAATTCAACATTCAAAGATTCTTTGACAATAATGAAAAATGAGACAATAACAAAACAAGCTCATATTTTGATGCTTTTTCGTACTATCATGAGTCGCCCGTTAGAAGATATTATTAAAGATTTAATACTATCAGGAATTCTGCAACATAAAACTGATCAATGGAATATACACAGACAAGTTGTAGTTGAAATCGAAGATCCAAGAATAGTTTTGTCAATGTCTGATCTTGAATTTGGTTTTGTGATTTTTCTTGGTGCAATGTCTTTGCCAATTGTTGTTTTTTATTTTTGAACTTCATGTTTTGCTTGTGAGAAGACAATTGACAAAATTGCTTGGTTTGTATGAACTTGTAAGAGTTATAAGAGAAAGATTGAAAGATTATCATGAAAGATGGTAAAAATACGTTCTATTTTCATTTTCAATCTAGCCAACTATTGTGAATCTAAAAACTTTGAGGTTCTACAAATAATTTGTTAAGTTTTACGAAGTTTTATTGTTTCTTTATTGTTTCATTAATAAAAATTATTAAGTAATAGAAATCATGTTGTTTCGTTTTTTATACTTTAGTGGATTTTTTCCAAGTTCCTTTTGCAGTTTTACGATATCCAATTCCACAAATACTTGATGTGATTTGTTGAAGATTAAGCTCCTCAACAAAACTTCCTTTTAGAGTGTTATTTTCTGCTTCAGTTCCTAAATTTTTAATTAAATTACTTGAAGATTGTTGAGAATTTTCAGTAAATGTTCTATAATTTTCAAAATTGTCTTTTTATGTTTTTTTTTTTATTTTGATATTTATGATTTATATTTTTTGAATTTTTTTCAGAGTTATCAACAAAGTACAGTAGAAATTTGAGTTGAAATTTTCAAAAATTCTAATTGATGATGACGCTGAAATTATTTGTGTTACCCTATGAGAAAAAGTAAAGATAAAATTATCAAAAAAAAAATTAATGTTTACACTTTGAAATACTTTAATGAACTGAATTGTTTCCATTCACATGTTTAAAATTATACATGCATAATAGAGAGCGAGAGAGATTAAAAAAATTTCATTTGTATTTGTTTAAAATTTCTGCAATTATTTATTAAAATTAGATTCAAATCCGTTTCATAAATATTAATATTTGCATAAATTTTCAATTATGTTTTTAAACTTACAATCTTGATTATATTCAAATATTGATAATAAATCCCTCAATTTTTATTTTGATGGCAATTTCTTTCTCATTATTATTCATCAAATATTGACTTGAATTCTTTAATTTCACAAAACTTTTTCTTTTTTTCTCCTCATCAGAATTGCCAATGGGTAAAAAAGGATAATGTTTATCTTCATCTCATTCTGACATGTTCAAGATTGACCGGTCATATTGTTCGAGGGCAATAAAAGTTGTTACATCAAATTCTCTCTATCTTTTTTCTCTCCTTGTTATAACCTTTTTTGTCAAGCGAAAAAGACAGAGTGAAGGAGGATGAGATTGTAATAGATTTAAATTTACGCTTCAACAATTTCTGTATGGACCGAAATGCGACGACCATTTGAAATTTGATGGATTTGGATTAGCTTACAATTTATTCACATACTCGTGTTGCTCACTCAAATGAAAACAAGAACAAAAACAAAATGTTCACAATTTTCAGTCCAGATGGTGTTACAAAAATTTTCTTCCTTTTTTTTGAGTGATAAATTGAAATTTTTCCATATGACATCTCTCATGTGTGTGTGATATTTAATGAAAGAGGCAAAGAGAAATTTTCTGCCATTGTCATAAATTTAAGGGAGAAAAGAAAATTTTTCATATTTTTCTTGCTCAATCCGACACGTGATATGTTATAAAATTGTCATATTTATTGCGATTTTCTTTATTTTTCATGATCAACATCGTTCTGTGCAAAATACGAGGGAGAAATAATTTTGGGAAAATTGATGGATTGCAAGATAGAGACATTTCAATTCTGAAATATTTATCCTTAAGGCTTATACTCTAATGTAGTTGAATTTCTTTGATAGAAACTTTTATCTTCTTGTTGAATTGTTTTAAAGGCTAAAAACTTAACTTGTATTGCTTAAAATTCAATTTCATCTTTAAATTTATGTAGAATGTTGACGTTCAAATTTGAGTTACGAATATGTTCTTAAATTTGAATAACTCCTAAATTATTTTAAATTTATCGTTAAAAGTTTTGTAAAAATATGAAAGAACATACGTAAAAAACAAGTTGATACTAAATTTTTTAAACCAGTGACCAAGTACCCGTGTTGCAGATCGGTGTACTTAAGCGCATTTTTGGTGCCTAGATCAGAGTTTATAACAATTACAGAAATATTAGATGCGTTTGTAAAACAGATTCATGTGATAGCATATACTGATTGAAGTAAATTTCAAATGTAAAGAAAATTTCATTTGTAATACTGTTTCGAATGAAATAATTGAAATTAAGTTGTAGGAAATAGCAGTCAATTAATGTTTTGTTTATATTTTCATATAGAAATATATTTTACGAAAACTCGAGTAATGTAATTGCTGCTAATAATCTTGATCTATTGAAATTCTCGGAATCGTCTTTATAAATTTTGTTGATTTGAAAATAACGATCAAATTCAAAAATACGCGAAGTTGGCTACGCGCACCTGAAATTTTTTTTTGATTGCAGTCAACTTCGCGAAAAAAATTTTGTTTACAAATTTCAATATGGAAATTTAAATTCGTAATTTCCCAAATCGTGTGACTAGTGAAAGCTTTAAAAACCTATTTGCCGCCAGTAACTTTTTAGCACAAATCTAATGCAAAAAACCGGAAGTCTCTAGCTATTGTAGTTTTCGAGATCTCAGAGGGACAAGAGCCAGCCAGCCAGCCAGCCAAAGTGAATGTATAAGCTGCATTGTTGTTCCAAAAATGCGCTAAAAACTTCAATTTAAATTTTTGTTCCAATTTTAAAATTTAAATCTAGCGAACAATATGGAATTAAAAAATAGCTTGTTTTGATTGTTTATAAAATCCAAATTTCAAATATAAAATAAAATACTTAATGCTAAGTAAATTGATTTTTTAAAAAGTTTTGTTGAAATTTTATTATTTTAAGACGAAAACAACAAAATTTTCATATTTAAAGCAACTTTCAATTATAAAGAACTCATAAATTTTTATAAAAAAAAGGTTTTGAAATGTCGTTGCCTTGATAGAATTGTAATTTTATAAAGTTAATATATTTTAAGTCCTTCTTACATTCATTTGTTACCCTCATTTATTGTCTCTGTCACATCTCACATAATATCCATTTAAATGTCATCATTTCTGGACCTTCGAAAATACAATAAATAAGAATCATTCACAGTGGGAAAAGAGTGAGTAAATTCATTTTTTATTCGTTTTCCGAGAGATTTCTTTTATTGGCAGTAAATTTTATAAGCAATTTATTTTTATTATCAGCTGGCCTTTTTTCTGAAATAATAGAAACAAAAAAATTTTATTTTCTTACCATGATATGAGATGTGATGACTAAAATAAAATCATGAATGAATGAATGATTAACATGCATGCATTCATGAGATGATCTAAGATGAATCTGAACGTTCATTTTGTGTATTTTTCATTCTTCGATTTACTTTCGCTCTTGGCATTCACCGCGTGCCTTATGAACTTTAATATTTTATGGAACATACAGGCCTACAGTGAACGTGCCAGGAGAAAAACGTGTCAATAACTTCACTTTTTTTGTGTTGATGTTGAATCGTTCAAATGTCCTTTTTATTCTTTTGCTGTTTTGATGAATGATTTTTTAATGAGATGAGAAATAAAATTTTTCTACTTACTTTTTTGTTGATGATAGTTGAATGTAGAAGTAGATGATTATTTGATGTCACTAAAGAAATGTTTTTAATTTCATATTCAGTATTGAAAAGTTCTCAAAATTTTCATACTTTGAATGTAACTTTTAAGCTATTTGATTTTAAAAGAAACAATTAACTACTTGATGAATGATTGTAATATACAAAGTAAACTGAATGTAACATTTAATTTTGATAAAGAAAATGTCAAAGATCATGAGAATTCATCTTGAATTTAATTAAATGGTATTCAAAAAAATCATGTTTAAAAAACTTGCTGATTAATTAAATAATATTTATTTTTAACAATCAATCTTTTATGAGGAACTGTTTAAACAAAAACACCGCAATGATGTATAAACGATTATTCCATCGATTTAACAAAGCCTTTTTTGCTTTAAAACAATTTAGCAGCTTAAAACAGTAAACTGGAGTTGCAAAATACAAAAAAAAGAAACCTAATCATGCAATAACATTGTTTGCACGCATAGCATGATGGAAAGTAATTACACAATTTGCATAGAATAAAGACGACCTCGTAACATGTTTTTCTTCCTTTTTTATTATCACTTTCACTATTTTCCATTATTCTCGTATTGTTTCATTAAGTACAAAAAGATTCAAGAACACAATAGAAACTCATTCTAGCAAGCAGCAAAAGTGTGTCTGTCTGAGTGTGAATACGAAGAAAGAAAAATGAAGAATGAAAGGATAATTTTACAGTTAAAAGGAAGAGTGTAAAACCGGTTTTATGTTATATCAAGATAGAGAAATGTATGAGAAGTTCATTGAACTTTGTAGATAAGTAGTTGCGGTATTGTTTCAATCCTTTTTCGGATGTCTTTTGTCTTTTATTGATTTTTGCTTATGTGAAACCTACTATAATATGCAATCGATCACATTGTGTCTCAGTGTCAGCCGTCTTATAAAACGACTGCATCGGCCAGATGCAAGTTTTTGTTGAACAGCTGATTTCTTTCCTTTTGTGCTACTCGTTTTATTTTTGATGCAGTCATACGCACGGTAAAATTCCTTATTAAATTACACACGCTACAAATTTAAAAATTCTTTTTTTGTCTATCAAAAGGAACAATTTTTTTGTTCACTCTCCTTGACATTTTATGAAGGCTTTTTATTTCGATGTATAAACATCTGGAAGTCTTAAATTTTGAATAAAATGTCCTTTTTAATTTTATACACTATGAACTACGAAGAGTTAAAGAAGTTTTTGATTAAAAATTTTAATGTCCTAGCTACTTTTAAAATAGAATTTTGAAAAAGAGAAGAGATCGCAATATATTTTATTGGAATGAAAACATAAAAATAATTTGCTAGAATGAATTTTTTAACAAAAGTTTTTAAAACATTTATTTTAGATATTCATAATAAAAATGATTAGATAGCACGCTATTATAGTTTTAAAGTTAACATAAATTTTTTCTAAAATTTGAATTCTTCCATTTCCTTTCTTGGAAATAAGAAATAACTTTAATTTCCAATTATATACGCTAGAGCTCTTACACTTGAATATATAAAAATTACATTTTATATGAAATTTCCTAAATATTTTCCAAAATCTTTTAGTGAATTTTATATATAAGACCAGTCCTTATTTCTAATAAAAAAATTATTTCTTTTGAATATTTGAATGTAAGTAAAGGCATAAAAATTTTTGTGAAATTTTCAAATGAAAAAAAAATTCTTTAAGTTATTATGACGTTCATTAAATTATATTTTTTTGAAAAACTCGTCAATTAGCTTTTTTAAACTTTTTTTCGTTCAATTTTATATTTGGTTAAATAAAATCTGTTCAATTTTTAATTTGTTTTAAAAAAAATTTTTTTTAAGAAACAATTCAAATTTGTAGTATTGTTATTACTCTATTATACAGTTTCAAAAATTCAAAATTACGACCGTTATCACAGTATGAATTTACTTTATTCACTTCTAAAAATTGAGTCATTATTTCTCTAGTTTTATTAATTAAATTTCACATTAATTTAACCCTCAAAATAAAAGCGCGTGTGAATAATAAATGAGTATATCCGCATATATTTGACAAATGAAATGAATTTCAAACATATATAATGGTGAAGAAAGAATTGCAGCTGGCATAGAAACACACAAGTATGTCAAATTCATACGTCATCACTGCACGATAAAATATAAAAGTATATTAGATTATACTCAACCCAAGCCAAACTTACAATCATTATTGTGTCTGGCTATTGCACTTTAATTATGTTTGTTCCATTCTATGTCTCGAGGACGACAAAATAATATTTTTTTGCACACAAATCGATAAGATTGATTTTTGACACAATATCACCAAAAATAATTTTTACTTTTTTTCGTATGATCGATTGTAAGTCTAAAATTACACTAAATAATTCGCAATAAGAAACACGTCACTGTGTAAATCTCAACCCAAAAAAATACTATATGTAAAGAGAGAGAGCGAGAGTAAAAGAAGAAGGGAAAAAAGGATCCCTTATTGCTCTGTATGTTGCACGGCGTGATTAATCTATATGACTGAAAGGCAACAAAAAACAGAATAAAAATAAAATAGAGAAGAAAGAGAGAATGAAATGTAAATAGATCCCTTATTACAGAGAGTATTGTATATATGGCTTTTTGTAAATACAATGTTAAAACTCCTTATATGTGTATGTATACAATTAAAAATCCCAGGGGTTGTTAACACTCTTATATACTTTGATGACAATAGAAAACTTATGTAATCAACGACTGACTGCTTACTTGCTGCTGTTGATGCACAATTTTTTCTCTTAAGACCAGGAAATTTGCCAAAAAATTTCTTATTTCGAAACCTCTGACGGCGACTAGACAGAAAACTTCACTTTTCCTTTTTTTTGCCTTTAAATTACCAGGTTGCAATTGTCTGGCAGGCATATACACTTATACTTGCAAAATGTCAAAAATGAAACTGAATTTTATATGTATGGGGAAAATGTATTTATTATGCGGGGCTCTCAAAATTATTTACACAATGTGTGTAGTTTATAGGAAAAAAATGATTTCATAGCGTATTTTTTTCGTTACTCATTGTTTTATTTATGAATGAATTTTTTTCACTCTTTTTATTCATTCATTGTGGGTTTTTATATGAGAATGTAATTTTTAGATATTTTTAGAAATTTATTAGATTTTCTTTTAAAATTTATCATAATAATTAAAAGAATAAAATTGCATCAATGAAAACTTTCAATTCACAAATCCCGTGAGTAAAAGTCATTATAGTTTGAATATCGTATTAATTAACCTAATTTTATTGCAGAAAGAGAAAGTAGTTTTAAGGGGTGCCAATTTATCGATCTACTATGATTGTAATTAGCCTAAAAA
Source organism: Polypedilum vanderplanki (assembly GCA_018290095.1). NCBI lineage: Eukaryota > Metazoa > Arthropoda > Insecta > Diptera > Chironomidae > Polypedilum > Polypedilum vanderplanki. The sequence goes on along the minus strand of CM031380.1, from coordinate 33,433,751 downwards.
TTAGTGTTTATGTGTTGATGATTTATTTCTATATAAAGATTTACTGAATTAATCAAAATAGAGTAGTGTAGTTTTTCAAAATATTTGTAAAGCAAAATTTGTATATGTTATGATATATATTTTTTAAGTTTTATTTTCGAAAGTATGAAAATTAAAGATTTAACTCAAATACTTAAAAATAATAAAAAGACTTCGTCTGTCTTTGGTGCCGAAGTAAAAAATTTGTGTCAAAAAACTTGATGCATATTTTTCAAAAATACAATGCACGGAGAAAAATACTTTATAACTGGCATAAAGTTGGATCTCATAAAGTGATTTATTAGGCATAAAAAGTACACTTTATGGCACTCATAAAACTTTTCCATACAAACTTTTTATGTCTCATAAAACTTTTTTAACTATCATAAAGTTTTCATTTTTTTCTGGCATAAAATCACTTTATGACATCCATTTTTATGCCAGTTATAAAGTTTTTTTCTCCGTGTGGACTAAAACACAAAGTTTGGCAGCGTAAATAACAATCAGCGAAAATAGATAAATGACAACTTTCCTTTTCTGACTTATTTATCAAAAAAATTTATATCTTCTGATACCTTAATCTTTAATATGTGATTTTAGAACCCAATCCTTGTCTAATCTTTCCTAGTTCAAATGATAATTTTCGGTATACCGAAAAAACACGAAAGAGTCCCGAAGTAAAAATCTTTTTGCCAAAGTTATTTTTCCCCTGTGAAAACTTTGATTTATTCAACTTAAGCTAATTTAAAAAAAAAAGAAATTTAATGAAATTGATGGAAAGTGATGAAAATATTTAAATTTTTTACGTTGAATAAAATTTGATAATTTTTTTGGATTTAGAATTTTTTCATTACTGAATATTTTTGATGCCTGAAATTTAATTTTTTCTTAAATATATAAATAAAAACCATTTCTATGAATAATCTCAATTTAGCTTTTTATTTTAGCAGAAAAAGTAAGGAAAATAATTTGAAATAATTCAGAAATCTAAGGATGCTAACATTTTTAAACATTCTGTTTTCTTGAAATTGAAATTTTTCTTAAAATCAAATGAAAGATTTATTTTTAGTTTAACTCTACAGTTGGCATTTTTTTATATGTTTTTTAAACACTTTTCTTTAAAAGTTCAACTTTTTCGAAAAATTTTTTTCCAGATTTTCAAACTTACGAATTAACTCAAAAAATTTCCAAGTATTTTCAAATAATCATAAAATTTTTATCATATTAAAGATCTTATAAATTTAATAGAATGTTTAAATAAAAAATCAATAATGAAATATTTTTTTACGAGGGTTGCGATAATCATCCGACAAGCGAACATGAAAAAATTCCTCCCATATTTTGAAAAAAGAGAATTTAATAATAAAATTTCTTAATTTTGAAATAAAATCCCTAAAAACATCAAATTTCAATTTTCACAGTCGTCTAAATTTCATTCAAATTAAAATTTTAACTCATGCGTTGCTAATTTTCTACATAGACTCTAAAAAGAGAATTTTTTGATGTAGGATGATTTAAAACAACCCTTTATATTCTTTATAATGCAAATAATTCACCCTCGATGTATTTAATCAAAAAATAAGAGATAAAAATAGCGAGATATGTTAGAAATTGACCCTAGATCATATCCCCGAGGAGGAAAAAGCTGTTAGACTTTTGATCAAAGTTGCAGATGTTACATTTATAATAAAAATGAATGTGGGTTGTCTTTACCCTTCAGATTATAATAAATTTAATACTTACATGACTCCAATATGTCCTAAGATTAAATTTTTATCACTTTTATGCACAAAACTACTCGAAATTGTGAAATCCAAAGTGGCAAAATCCCAGAAAAATGAAAACTTTTTCTCATTTAATCTGCTGCTACCCGATTTTTATCGATTTTTCCACCATTTTTCTTTTCATCATCTTCTTCTTCATCTGCCATCTCATCATTCTCTCTCTCGGACTTTTTTCGCAAAAAATTTCCACTTTAATTTTATACTTAAACTAAGCTCAATTGATTCACAATTTTAACTAAAACTTTATAACTTTCGCTCCTCTTTTAAAAAGATCAGAACAAAAATTTCTTCCTCAAGTTTTCTTAGTAAGAAAAAAAATATAAATTTAATGCCAGCACTACGGAGCGATTTTCAAGCTTTCTAGTTGACGCCTAAACGTCTACTATGAATTAACGTTGGTACATAAAACCCCTGTCCCTTCTATTATACAACGCATCGCTTCGACGACGACGACGACGCTGAGATGATGATGCTTCTCGAAGCGCAAACACACAGAGAAATCTCTTGCCATCTCTTTTTCACTTATGGCATATAAATGGCATAAAGAGCCCGGGCTGAGGCGACAGCGGGAGTGTTGTGATCTCCGTTTCTCCCACATAAACGAGATATCACGAGGGTGAAAGCGGATGCTGGATCGATAAATTTTATACATGTATTGGTTGCTGCTTCTTTTGTCTTATTCACACTCGTAACAGCAGCCGGGATTCTGTTATACTTTTTTTGATATCAATGTAGTAGTGATTGTGTGTATTTGGCGCCTGGGAAAATTTTCTGCAGCCATTTTAGTATGTTACGAAGAGTTTTCCAACAAATACATTTAACTAGCATCACATCAGCATCCTCACGACTACATTTATATTTTTTTTCTTGATGTACGCTGTAGGGTGCGAGGTAAGGTAGAAGGGAAAATATTATTCAGAAAAACACATTAAGAAGGAAAATTTTACGGGCAAAAATTGCTTGTGATGTGTTTTTTTAAAAGTTTATGTGCACATTTACGTACTTTTATTCACTGGGTTGAAATTCGTACGATGAGAACTCTCACATATACACAATTTGGAAATGAAAATTTTCTTCTTGTTGATGTCGAAATGTTTGGGTTTCATTTGTAAATGATGTAAAATTGATTCAGAAAACAATTTCTATGGAAGTTGAGCATTTTTCATTTTATTCGACTTTCTTTTTAAATAAGAAATTTTTCTTAATTTTGCAAGAATTACAAATGTTTCGATCTTGAACTTGATCTTAAAAATTTAAATTTTGACGGTTATAAAAATTAAAATCGAAAACATTATTTATAATTAAACCCCCGCATTATTTTTGCACATTCAATTTTCGCAGAAAAAAGTTCTCCTTTTTCCAATATATGTATCTCGTATATGACTCTCAGTACCATACACACATGAAAAAAGCAAAAAATATGAATGTGCAGAATACATCTACTAGTCTTCGCCTTTTGGCATAAGCAAGCAGCAACAACACACAGTTTGAGGTTTTTCACATATTCTCTTTCTGTATTTTTAATTTATATATTTCCCCTTTTCACTTGTTTCCATTCACAAATTGAATGTGCAATAATAACAGTTTCTTTTTTTAAAAAAATATAGAGAATCGTAAGCTTTCACAATAGCGTTTATTGCTTTCTACCCACTCTCTCATTCTACTTTGTTCCTCTCATAAATTACTGAAAATCTTTAAGAACTTTCTTTTTCCTGTGCAAATAACGAGATACAAGTAAAAGAAAGAAAGAAAAAAGGGCGAGGGTGGAAAGGTAAATTTATTTGAAAATTCGTAACTTTTGTTATAACGAGATTTCCGTTTTATCCGAGCGTGAGGGCAAAAAAATTGCCTTTTTGATGATTAAAAATTTGCTACTTTCTCTTTAGGCTTAGTCCTTAATCAACCAACTCATACTCTTCATCATCATCACGTTGAAAGAAAGAAAAAGAAAAAAGTTGAAATTTAGTATTATGAGACATTATCTCTCTTGTATATATTTACATAATTGATGTTCATGGGATTGAGAGATTTTTTTATTTTCTCTCCCTTTTGTCACCCACTTTTCATGCTGTTGTGCATGCTATTATAAAGTAATATCCGATTACTCTTCTCTCTCTTGAACCATGAGAATGTAAGTAAGCATAAGAGAAAAGAATGAAAGAGAGCAAACGTCATTTGATATTTCTGATAATATTGAAACATGAAATAATAGAAATTCTTTTTAAAAAGTTGTTATTAATTGCCATTTAATCGTATATGATTGACAATTAAATTGTTTTTATCAACAAACATCTTAGAGTTTAAAAGAATGCCTTTTTAAAATTTTATATGCTCAAGTTAGTTGGGATTTATTTTGTAAATCAATTATAATACATTATTTAGCAGAATAGCAAAGTTTGTAATCAATTCTAGGAATTTCTTATAAAATTTCTCTCTTAGAAAGAATAATTTCTTTTTCTTAAGAATTCCTTTTTTATTATTAATTAAATGTAGCTAAAATAAAAAGTTCATTTGTCAAAATTTCTTTGTCTTTTATTCAAAATCAAAAAACGTTCTTTAAAATTTTAATTTTAAAGAGTCATGAAAATTTTCTGTTATTTCATAAAATAAATTATACTTAAGCTATGCTAACAAGGAAAGTTTTGATGAAAAATTCAGCTCAACTCTGTGATTTGTGATTCAATGAATATTCAAGCTTAGAAAGTAATATTTTAATTATTCCACATACGTTTCAATTAAGCAGCAACAGCGGCAGATACAAATGAAGGGAAAAACACCTCACTTACTCTTCACTTCTAATTCAAATGTATCACAATTAAAGCACACACTCCATATTTCACTTTCTTATCAATTTCATTTAACAATAAACACGCACATGATGAAAATACACGTATGATTGCGAATGAAAGAAAGGCGATAAAATTTACAAGAGTATGAGAGAAATAACTCGACTATAAATATCACTGGCAGCAGCAGCAACATTTTTACGGCATATACAGGATCAACAATATAAATTATATGATGCTGAAAATTAATAGGGCTTCTTCACTTTCTTTCTCTCTCTCTCGAGATATATTGGTTGAAGAAAAAAAAATTTCCGATATTTGACTTCTTTGCAATATTTGCACTCGTGTGTATGATGAGTGTACATATTTGATCAAAAAAATTACTCCGATAGCTGTATAGAGTGCGGATGTGAGCACGAATTGATTTTCAATTTCATTCTTTCTTTTGACAGAGCACATAATCTTTTCTTTCTCTCTCTTTCTCGATATATAGTGAAAATGTTAAAAAATATTAGAATTTTCTAACTGATTATTTTGAAATTTGAAAATTTCTTTTGTCAAGCTTTTGACGAAGAAAATTTCGTTAAATTTATTTATCGAAGAAAAATTTCGTTAACTTTTTCAAAAAAAAAAAAAAATCAGAAACCGTTGATTTAATAAATTATTGATATATTTTTTATAATTCGATAAAAAAGGCTATTTTTCCAAATAAATTAAAATCTTCTATTATTTCTTAGAAAACTGTATTAAATAGAGAGAAAGAATAATGAAATTCATCAAAATGAAAGGCGTTATCCATACTGATTAGTCGATAGAGAATTGCATAATGAAATTTTTCGAGATATTTTTGGATCAAGATAGTGAAAGCTAAACTTTTTTCAAGAGATGAAAAAATCAACTCAACTCTATTCTATTCCCAAATTCAATCCCTTCCTCTTTCTCTCATTGACTCATGTTATTTTGGCAATTTCAGAAATCATGGCAAAAGAAAGCGAACGGAAATTGAAGGATTATAATTCAAGAGTGCTCATTAAATCAGAATTTTCCATCTCTATTGATGCTCCCTTCCGATTTTGCCTTTTTAGATATTCAATTCATTCGGGTGAAAGAGAGGAAGAAATTGTATCTAACAATACACATACAAGCAATAAGATATTGATAAAAAAATAAGAAGCTTGATTTGATGCATTGAAGCGGTAGAAAATCTGTTCAGTATAGTGGAAAAGCTGATTTGCGGTTTGATGGAAAATTTTCCTTTTTCTCTATATAAGATATAATTAAACTTTTGTCTATAGAAAGAGATTCAAATTTTGACAAGATTTTAATCAAAATAAAAGCCTTTGATGATTCACCTGAATAATTTTGAATTGCAAAGTAGAAAATATTCAAGGTCATGGTAATGTGAAAACAATGAAAGAATGATTGCAGTCATGCCAACTAGACGTAGCAACTGTCTGTTGCTCTGCAGCGACCGCTTTGTTGGCAGTAGCTCTTTATACACACATAAATCTTTAGCTCGAGCCCGTTTTGTGTAACAATTTCTGCTATTTTACCTTACAACTGCTGACTACATGTATAATAATGAAGTAACAGCACATGCGCATTTGTAGCTTTACTTTCACAATCAACACACCCTTTATGGAAGAAATTTAAAGCAAGCGAAGCTGGGAAATTGTTCTTTGCGAATTTCTGCACCATAAAGCAGCAGCAGTAGCACATATACACACACAGGTAGTTGAAACTTGCCATCTTACAATAAAAATTTTTCACACGTAATTAACCGCACATTTCTGTCACTTTTGATTACACCGAGTATGCGAATGAACGTACAAATGAGTAAGTAGGAAAAGTCTGACACTTGGACACACACAAACGCACATGAAATATTGTGCAGTTAGTATTTTATTTTAATTCTCAAGAATCACTCATGTGATACTTGTTTTAATATCATTTCCACTTGACAACTTGGTTTTGTGAGTGTGAAATGAAAATTAGATATTTTCGTTCTAAGATTACACGTCAACTGTGCTAAATGACAACGAATGGCACACACAATTGCCAATTTTATGCTACTATACCGACTAAGAGAAAAGAATGTATAAAAAAAGTTCGCTTTCAATGTTTGTAATTTGGCTGCCTTCTTTTCTCTTACACTACATACTTTCACATACTATATTTATATTTCTGAACGAGTAAGCGAGTGGCAGGCAAGCAATATTGATTAAATTATTTCCATATTTTTCTATATTTTCTTCTCTACTCTGTTTTTACGTTGTGAATCCTATTAAATTGTGAATGATTGTCAAGTTTAAGACACTTTGATTAATTTTTCCCAAAGAAAATTAAAATGTTGGCTTTTCAAATTGAATAAAATTAAATACTTTTTATTTAAATATAAACAATAAATTATAGACTATAGAATCTTTTAAATTTTTGTTAAAATTCACTAATTCTTACAATGGATGTTAACTAGTTGACTGAATAACTTGTAAAAAGAGAAAAATTTCTTTCATTTTTCTTTATAAAAGTTTCATCATCTTGAAAATAAAAATTCAACGTTTGTAAAAAATGTGAAACTCGTGGCATTTGAAATGGGCTTTTTTGTAAGTCTCAAATAAGTTCCTTTCTAATTCTTTGAATTTTAATCACTCCAATGACAGCATTCCAAGAAATTGTTATAAGCAATCTCACTTGTTTTATGGTAAAAAATAATTTTATTTCCTTCAACACGATTGAATGAGGAAAAAGGTTTTTTTATCTAAAACACATGCACACACATTTTAGCTTACTTTTCCTATCTTATCATTTTCTCCCTCCTACACACATACATTATTTTTTTTGAACTCGTGCTCACATATGTTACTCATTTCGACTAATTTTCTAGAAAAGCAATTTTCAGCGGTTTTATGTTGATGATGAATTTGCATGTTTTTCTTCTACTTGTTCAAGATAGAAATAGAAAATAAAGGATTTAAAGTTTTAGCAATAAAATTTCATTTCTCACTCTAGCAAGATGAAGGGATTTGAAAGTAAAATATTTTTAGATTTAAATTTTTTTGACTTCAAAAACCCTGTGCAGAGAGGGAAAAATTTCAACAATCAACTTTAGCGTTTTGATACGTGAAAAAAGAAAATATTTTTTGTGCTTTTTTGATTAGAAAAGTTTATTAGGCACCGCTGCCACTGCCATTCGTCTCAACTTCATTCGCATTAAAACAAACGACAGAGTTTTTCCCGCTTGCTGCTGCTGTGAAGTGAAACTTCTTAAAAGGATTAAACCCATCTCAAGAGAGAAAATGGCTTTGAGACATACTTTGACTTCCAACTTGTATAATTGTGTGTGTGTTTTTATGTGCAGGTGCGCGCTATTCAAATTAATTCGATTTATCGATAATCCCATCAAAATTGAACTTTTGCAAACTTATCTTATTATCGTAAAAAATTATTTTCTCTGCTGTAGATGATAATTTCGAGATTATGAAAGGAACGCGCACCATAATTGCAATTATCTTTTAATGTTAATTATAATTATGTGAATAACGAGAAAAAAGCACTCAATCATAGGAAGAAAAAGTTTTCAATTCAATTGCGAATGAAAAAGTTTTAATGACAAACTATTCTAGGAGATGAAACTTTAATTCTTCACTTGAAAATACATTAAAAATAATCAGAGAACTAATCAATCAATGAATTCTTTTTTAGTTAAAAGGTTTAAAATTTCAAGACTGAAACTTTGAAAAATATTTTGATTGCAATCTATGAATAAAAAACATTTAATTTATTTAAAAATTTTATAAACCTTGCAGAAATTTTATCAAAATTGTTTTTTAGACTTGTTGCATGATTCATTTATAATTTAAATTCAATTCAAACACTTAATCAAATTTAAAAAGTTTGCTCTTATCATGTTACTAATGGTTCAAATTAACTATAGTTTTGTCCAATTTTCAAATACTTAAAACAATTTTCTTATCACAAAATAATTAAATTTATCTAAAACTCATCACCTTGCTAAACTATGTAGATATATTCACATTTGTAGCAGTAGCAATGGCGGGAATGAAAAATGATGACTCGAGAGATTAGATTGATAACTTTTAAAAGCAATTATTCAATTTTTGACATTTTGACACACACGCATTCTTTGCTTACTGCTGCTTATACACAAGGGCATATCGAGAGTAAAAAAGAGGAAAAATTTAGATTAGCATTGAGGGAAATGAGACATCGGTTGACAAGGCAATATTTCAAAATCTCTACCTACTAAATATACAAAATAAAATTTTCTCTCTTTAGTAATGAAATTTTTTACATAATTTATGAGATGAAAAAATTCAATGTGTCATTTAAAAATTGAATTTTGTTTTAATCCCTGAAAAAAATATTAATCTCGTAAACATTGTAAAGAGACAAAATTGAAGCTTTTATTATTTGATAAAAAAATGGGAAATATTTCGTATGATAAATTTAAATGCAGCATTTTCACTTAATGTATATGATTACGGGATTTGGGGTTTTTTTCTTGATATTTTAAATATTGAATGGCTTTAAAGATTTAATAAATAGAGATTTTAGGTTTAAATCAATTTGATAAAATTGAATCAATTATTTCCAAGGTAAAAACAACTGTGGTTATTTTGTTATATTTCGTGCAGATGTTTTGTTTTGAAAATTTTAGACTCTTTAATTTTACCATAGAAAAATTTTAGTTTTTTTAAGGTTTTGAAGAAAGTTAAAATTTTAAAAACTAGCATTTGAAAAATCAAAAAAAATTTGTATGAAATTTTTTAAAAATGACCGTTATTTTAAAAACTTTAAATTATTATCATCTGCATCATTAATAATAAAAATTTTTCATCATAATTCCATGTGTGAAAAAAAAAATAAAAATAAATTTTCACCTTCTGAAAATACATTATGATTATTATGAATGTGTGAGCATCAACGTAGCAAAATGAATTATCATCATTATTTATTTTTATTATACACACACAGAGATAAAGAAAAATGGAAAAAGGTAAATTTTTTAGTTCGTATATGAGTCTAAAGCTTTTTAGATATTTTAAAACTTTTATCTCATAGAAAATGAAGATGAATCTTTTTTTTTGTGATGATAATGGCCAATATTATAACTTAAAAGAATGATAACTAAATAAAATTTTAGACTGTAGAGTTTAAATTTTTAACAGTTTTTAAAAAAAAATTTCATTTCGAAAAAACCAATTCATACTGAAAAAAGAAATAAAAATTTCATCATTTTATTCAAATGGTTCATCACAGCCACTATATGTACTCTTTCGCCACTATAGCAAAAATCCATTTCAAAATTCCATATGAAAAAGCGGGAAAGAGTATTAAAACAAATTTCTGTTGATTTTCGCATAAAAAAATGTTTTATGTATTAAAATTGTTACGGCTGCTATGAGAGTTTCCGGGGTTTATTTTCATTTTTAATGGCATTCAGGATTGCTCCAAAGTATTGCTATTTTTCACGAAAGAAAAGAGAACATAAAATAAATGTTTGTTTGCTGGGGGAATTTTTATCCAGACTGATTTTGCTCTTTTTTGGTTTGAAAAACTTTTTTTAGGGTTGAAATTTAAAGTTTTAGTTTTTAAGAGCTCGTAATTGTTGGAAGCAGAGGAATCATTTGTATTTCTAATTGCTTTTACTTTTACTCTTTTCATTTGTTTCTCTAATGATGTGAAAAATTTTCTTATTTTCTTTAGTAAACTTATATATTTATACAAGGGTAATACACTTTGAATTAGAAGCTTCTAATTTTCAAAAAAAGTAAATGGTAAATCATTTATTTAAATTTTTGGTTTTTATGGTAAGATTCAAATATTTTTAGAACAGCTTTATTTATCAAAAAGTTTAACAATATTGATCTATCAAAAATAACAAGAGTTCACAATTTTTGCTTGTTTTAATATTTTAAAATTCTTAAACCATTTAAAAGATCAAAAAAATCAAAAAATTTAAAGTGTCTTTACTCTGTAATGCAAAGAAAGTAAACTGAAAAGGGCACAAAGTAAGTAATCCTTTTGAAATCATTTCATTTCCCCAATTCTCAGTCCAGACAGCATAAAACAAACACAAACTCATAGAAACTTAAGCCATAACAAAATATTTACCCAATTATGCTGGTAGATGATTATACACAAAAGGAAATTGATTGATGCAAATCCATATTATCATTCTTATGCTTTAAATAAATAGCAGAATAAGCAAAAGATTGTATCATTTGCATTTGCATAACTCATAATGACTCAGCAAGAGAGAGAAATCAATGATAAATAAACGATAAATTTGACAGAATTCAATCAATGTGATGATGATGCGAATTGAATGAAGAGAGAAGAAAAATTGACCATTATTTCACTTGACAGTTGCAAAAGCAATTCGAACATATATGAATAAATAAGCTTATTATCTTTCGCCATCTTTTCATTACTAAAACGCGATTTTTCTCTTCTCTATCTCTTAAGATGGATAAAAACAAGCAAAGAAAAAAGAATTTTTATCTCATGGCAATAATCTCTTTTTCTTCTTTTCTTTTTTATTCGCATGAAATACGACTTAGAGAAAGAGAAAACGCCCAGTTGTTTGATCTTCATAATTCAACATGGCAAATGTTATCATCTCATCATCTCATTCCACTTTTAGTATTCTATTTTATTTTTACTGCTATAAATGTTTTTATTTTTGTTGCTTTTATCAAAATTAAGAATTTTTTTTTCTTGTTTAAAAAAGAAAAGAAAAGAAAACTTTTTTGATAGGGGAGAAGTAAAAATTTTTTAATGAAAAATTGAAATTTAAGGAATGAAAATATTTAATTAAAATATATAAATTTTTTATAATGTCAACCTGATTTTAACATAAAATATGACATGAATCATCCAAAAATGAGAGAGAGGAAGAAATAAACACTATCATCATCACATAATATAATCTGGTCCATTAGGACAGAGGACAGGCAGCAGCAGCAAAAGTAACATGAAAGAATGTTACATAACTGCTCTCTCGAATGTGACACTATCAACATTTTTTTCTGCGTATGCATGTCAGCTAAAAGGACAGCAAAAATTCATGACATGAAAGCTTTTTTTCATATTAGAAACTTTAGTACGTGATATATAAAATGAAAGACAAATTAATGATTGTCCATTAATGTAACTTACCAATGAGATGTAAATTTTAATTTACACAGTCAAACATTGTTCTTTTTATCAGAACTTTTATTCATGTTAAAGCTATAAATTAAACAATCATTGTGTAATTAAATGAAAGGACAAAGTTTGATGATGTTGCAATACACAATAATAAACTTTGACATTTTCAACAAAAAAAAACTTTTTCATTCCACCTTTTTAGAATATTCATATGGGAAAAGAGGAAGAAAGGAACTGCTTCACAGTTGTTATAAAATAAAAAATATTAACAACTTTTTCTTTGTTTAATTTTTATCTTTAGTCAAAAACTTTTATAACAATTTGAAAATTAACGAAAATTTAATACTTTTAAATTTCATTGTTTGTGAATTTCTTTAAAAAATTGAAAATTTTAGTACAAGAAATTTAAATTCAAGTTTTTTAGTACTTAATTTTACTATTGCGTCATCCTGTATAATAAAAATTTCTTCTATAAGAACTTTTAATCATAAAATAATTCATTTTAAACTAAGCTCAAATATCAAAGTTTTATAAAGTCAAACGAGATTTTCAAGTTAATATTTGTCCAATAAAATTCAAAAGATTCTCAAATTTCCAATCAGTTTTCTTTTCTTCTTCATGAAAAGCAAGAAAGACATCAACATTCAGTGTGTATAAGATAAGCATTTAATTGATTGCACATCCGACATCATAAAATGTGATACGACTAGATAGAGAAGAAAACTCACTCTCGTTCTTGATCTTAATGGACCATTAAGGAAAATTTTATTATTCACAAACATATTCATCGTAGCAAGAAAAAGTAGAAAAAAAGTTTGTGGGTTGAGGTAAGGGAAACAAGCTCAACCACAATTCATCTTAGAAATTTCTCTCCTTTTGTGCTTAACTATCGATTGACGATGATGATGGCAACCACATTTTCATGGTTTTTCGTCCAGAGCAGCAGCAACTGAAAGTTTTCGAAAGAAATGGATTAAATCTTTTTTGATATGGCTGTCTTGAAAAAAGAAGAATAAGAGAGAGAGAAAATAATCCTTATGATAGAAAATCCTTCAACTTTCATTTTAAATGATTTTATTTATCTCATCAAGATGATTTTACCATAGCAACAAAAATACTTAAAAAGAATTGATAGAACAACTTTTTGAAATTTTCATCGTATTAAAAATTTTTATTTAAACTTGAAACTTGTTAAAAAAATGTTCATTCGTTAAAATTTCTACGAAATCAAAAACTTAACGAAAAACATGTTATAAATTTAACTCGTTAAGTTTTATTTACATACATAAAGAATTAACAAGAAAAATCTATTAAAAAATCATTCTATAATTTCTTAGTCAACAAAAACAAAATTAACAACATTTCTGTGAACCTTCCAACATGCATGTGTGAGACCAAGGTAATAAATCCTTTTTCAGTATATCGACAAAATGTCGCCATGGGAGCAATATGTTTAAAATTTAAAATGTACATTTGTATATTTAATTATGTTTTAATTATATGCGCTTGAGTCTGCTGTTTGCCATTGCTTCTCTCTTTCTCGATGATGGTAATTATCAATGTTGAGTATCTACAATTTTGTATGCTTGCGGCTTTGTTTCATTATGAGTGGGTGAATGAATGACAAGATTGTATAACGACAATTTCACTGAAAATTGAGAATGCGGGCTTTTGTGCAAAAGAATATGAAAAATTAATTGAATATGATGGTTGTGATTTGTCAAGAGTTTCGAAAGTTTGATTGAAACTTTTCTTCTAAAGAAAATTGCACGAGATATAACTTTAATTTGATTTTTGGGTTTTTGTGGATGAAAAGTTTCAAGAAATAATAAAATTTAAAAATTTAATTTTATTTCGTTCAATTTTTGACGAAAATGTTTGAAATACTTCGTTAAGATTTAGTGAAATGAAATTTTATACGAAAAAATATTTGACGAAATAAAAATTTTTACGATAAAATATTTTCAATGTAAACAAAAGAAAATTTCTAAAAAACATGATGTAATTCATTTTATGTACAAGTTAATTTACAAAAATCATTTTTTGAATAATAAATAAAAAATTTGGTATGCAATTCAAATCCAAAATCAATCTAAATTTTTTAACAATTGTAGGAAAATTTCAATAAAAATTTGATTCAATTTTTGTCAAAAATTCTTAAATAATCCTTTTTTGCTTGTGATTGCAAAATTTAATAAACTTTTAAAATGATTGCGGTGATTTAAGTAAAGATATGTAATAAATAAGAGAATTTGATTACAAAATGAATTCATATAAATGTTTACATGCAGGAAATATTCTATTTTAAATTATACAACCCTAAGGATATACTTTTAGTAGAATGTAATATTCAAGGAGAGGGAAATATCGCGATAGTTGAAAAAAATTTAAATTGATAGAAATTTTGATAGATCTTTCTATCGCGGTAGAAATTCGATAGTTTTTACTATCGAGCTATCAGCTATCGCGATAGCACACTATCGTGCGATAGTACTATCATGGAAAAATTTGATAGATTTTTGATAGTAAGATTTTCTATCACGGTAGAAATTCGATAGTTTTTGCTATCGAACTATCAGCTATCGCGATAGCACACTATCGCGCGATAGTACTATCATGGAAAAATTTGATAGATTTTTGATAGTAAGATTTTCTATCACGGTAGAAATTCGATAGTTTTTGCTATCGAGCTATCAGTTTCCGATAGCACACCTATCGCGCGATAGTACTATCATGGAAAAATTTGATAGATTTTTGATAGTAAGATTTTCTATCACGGTAGAAATTCGATAGTTTTTGCTATCGAACTATCAGCTATCGCGATAGCACACTATCGCGCGATAGTACTATCATGGAAAAATTTGATAGATTTTTGATAGTAAGATTTTCTATCGCGGTAGAAATTCGATAGTAAAAAACTATCACTTGATTTGCTATCGCGATAGCTCCCATCACATGGTGATTTTATATCAATTCAAATAATTTTCGATAGAGAATTTGATAGCAAAATTTTGATTACAGTCAATGAAGTTTATTAAATTTTGGATTTAAGTTTTTGTAACGAATTTTTCTAAATAATTTTTTTTGCGCAACACTTCATTTTTGTCGTGCAACATATATTGTAGCGCCACCAACAGCGAAGAATGGAAATTTGCCGTTTTAATTTTTGCATGCACTCTTTAAAATACAGCTTAAATTTTGAGAAACTACTCATGCTTAAACTAAATCTTCCTAATATAAACGAACACGATTTTTAATTTTAAAATAATTTCGTACCATTTTTCACAAAAACAAATAAAGTTTGATAAAGCGATAAAAAAGTGTTTTATTTTTAAAAAAATTTAATATGTACTGCAAACCTTTCTTATTAAACTTTCTATCATTTGACTATCATCTATCATTTCAAAAACAACTATCTTGTGATAGAAACTATCGCGATAGCTGATAGTTCGATAGCAAAAACTATCGAATTTCTACCGCGATAGAAAATCTTACTATCAAAAATCTATCAAATTTTTCTATGATAGTACTATCGCGCGATAGTGTGCTATCGCGATAGCTGATAGTTCGATAGCAAAAACTATCGAATTTCTACCGTGATAGAAAATCTTACTATCAAAAATCTATCAAATTTTTCCATGATAGTACTATCGCGCGATAGTGTGCTATCGCGATAGCTGATAGCTCGATAGTAAAAACTATCGAATTTCTACCGTGATAGAAAATCTTACTATCGAAAATCTATCATTTTTTTTCGTGATAGTACTATCGCGCGATAGAAATTCTTGAAATCTACCGCGATTGTTTTTACTATCAACTATCATAATTTCTATCATTTCCCCTTCCATGGTAATATTTATACACCATCAATTTCCTTTATTCATAAAAATTTGCATGTATTTTGTTTTTTAAATTTTCTTCTATAACAGAATATTTTTGTGAAAAAGAGCAAAAGAGAAAGAAATTAAATTACTATAAATAATGAATTCATTCAATGACGAGAAAAGAGAAAAGTTTGACTTAATTCAATATTTTTGTCTATAAAAATATACACAAAAGTCTTCATTCAATTCAATGTAAATAATTACAAATAAAGCGAATAAAAAACTTTTTTTCTCTGTTGTGAATCGTAATAAATTTAATTTGACGAATTCAATTTTTGTTGCTTGTCGAATTTTTTCGTTTCCGCTTGAAGGCAGAAAAGCAGAAAGAGAAAAACTTCATCATTTGTGAATGAGAAAGAAAGTTGATAAAATGTACAATGAAAGAGCATTAAAGCAATTTAGATAGAATAAGGTAAGATGAAAGCACTTGAATTGTATATTTCTCATAACATAACATAGCAACAGCAAAATGAAAGAAAGTTTCATTATACGAACCATTAAAATCATTATTTCATATACACTGTTGCCCAAAAGAATATCACAAGAGAAAAAAGCTCATTATGAGTTCCAAATTGGATTTTATGCATTTTCAAAGTGCTATGAACACCTTTAAGAGTTGTTTTATCTTTCTGCCTTATAAGAAATTCGAGAGAGAAAGAAAAAAGTTATGTGAGTTGTGAAAAGAATGTGAAAAGCTTTCTTCTTATGTTATATATATATTTTTTGGGGCAAATTTTCAGTGGCGTTCAAGAAAATTAAAAAAATATATTTAACGGTTTTTTAAATTTTAAAAATTTCAATTCTTGATAAAATTTCAAATTTGAAAAAAAGAATTTAATCAAAAAAATCTGTCTGTTTGTAAATGTTCCGCCACTGTAGTGAATGGAAAACAAATACAGAGACAGAGACAAGAAACTCGAATCCCAGCCGTTGTTATGGAAACCAAATGAAAGAGAAGAAGAGCAAAGGCAGGCCAGCACACTAAAAAAACCCGATGATGCTCTGACATATACACATACATTCACATTGGAGCAAAATAGCAACTTTTTCCCATTTTTCCGGATTTGAGATTAAAGCTAGAAATTTTTTTTTTCACGTCGTCAGTAGCATTTCCTCGATAATAACACTGTTTAATATTATTAGCAAGAGAGAAATAGAGAGGGAAAAATTTGTGAAACATTATAATGACGATAATTGCGATTATGTGATTTCTCAAAGAAAAGCATCTCTAGCTCTAGATAGCTTGCTACAGTCATAATTGACTTAATTAAATGAAATGATAAATTTTATCACATCAGCACTTTTTTTTTATCATTTTACGAAATATAAAAATAGATTTAATTAAATTATTTTGTTTTTCATTATTGTCAATTTAATTTGAATATTAATGACTTTTTCGTATTTATTTATTTATTAGCAAATTTTTCTATTAGTTTAGAAAATAAAACTTTGTTGCCTACAGTCTGTCTGTCTTATTAGTCTTGCTAGCAATCAAGAGTCTATTGGACTTTTAATAGTAATCTATTGCTTCTAATTGTAAAAAAGCAGAACAATAAAAATTTTTAGTAAAATTTGTTCTATTTCTGAAATTTGGTTCAAAAGTCAGAAAGGATGCAAAATTTTCACATTTATCAAAAAATCTTGTGAAGTTTCCAGTTATCATGTCAAAAGAAAATTTCCATACCTAAATCATGTATTTAATTACTAAAAAATTTAGTTCAAATTTAGATTTATAGTGAGAAAATGCGCTTTATAGACATCACTGTTAAGATTTTTAATTTTTTTATAATTATTGAATTAAAATTTCTAAACAAAAATTGAAAGATCTAAACATTTTTGTATTTAAAATAAAAGCAGAAAATTTTCCATTTCAATAAAATTTCATTAATATTATCAGAGCATACACACACAGAAATTTTTACTTATTAAGCACAAAAACGAGAAAATGAAAAAAGGCTTCTTATTCTTTAATCCCCAGTATGATGATGTAGAAAAAAAAACCGAGATCGGAAATTTCAGAGGGCATGAAGGAAAAGAAGAAGAGAAAAAAAGTTTTCCATTTTTTCTTTTTTTGTTGCTGCTGCTGTTGGCTTTTTTTGGAGAAACTTTTTTCATTCACTGCTGCAAAAGTCTTATTTCCTTGCACGATGGAGTTGGAATGAAATTCATGAGCACAAGCTATTGCTATCGTCATCATCTTGCTGTTCTGAATAAATGTGTGTGTGTGTGCGTGAATTTAATGAAAGATACCAAAAACAGTGTTATCATATCAGAAGACGTGTTGTCAACGACAATCATGAAAATATGATCCTAAATTCAAGGACATGAAACATTTTTTTATAGAAATTTGTGAAAATCTAAAGTGTCGCAACAAAAACCGTTAGTATTTGAAATTAGCTAAAATTTGAATTTAGCACTGCTAAAGTTTTTGAAATTTCCGTTAAAAAAATTTTAATAAATGAAATTTTTGAATTTTTTTTTCAACAAAAGCTTCTAAATTTTGTAATTCAAAGAATGAAAACAAAAAACCTTTTCTAAGAAATTAAGATGAAATTTTCTGTATTATCAATTTTTTCGAAAAGCTTTCAAGGTTTTTTCAAATTTTTTTTTCTAAGATTTTCATGCTCCATAAAAGAATGCTTAAGAAAATTTTAAAATATATCCTTAAAATGCTTAGATTAATTTTTTTCTGTCAAAATTTAATAAGTTTTTTGTCATTTATTACAAGAAAAAAAGTTTCATCATCTTGATTTCTTTCTCTCCAACACAAAAAAAAGGCAAAGAAAAATTTAATGGCTTGAAATTGATTTTTGTATTCAAACAAGTTAAGCGAACAATTGTGATTGAAAATATAATCTTATCAATGATATTTGAAATTAAATGACATCGTCTTTTGTTGTTGGTGTTTAATGTCGATTTGAAGATCAATTTTTATTGATACAAAAGTTGAATGGAAGTTTGAGAAAGGTGTTTTTTGCCGATAAGGTGACCTACGATTAAATAGCATAAAAGAAAAAAATTGAGAATAAAACTGCCCTTATCTGCCTAGTTAAAAACGAATTCTTTTGTGTTCCTGGGATAAATGAGAAAAAAGAATAAAAAGGTTTCGTTTTCAAATTGAATTTATTTTATATATGAAGGATATACGGTGAATTTATTTCATTTGTTGTTTTAAAAGAATTAAAAAATGTTTCTTTGAAATAACGGTTTAAGCAAATTTGGATTTATTCTTAGATGAAAATATTTTCTTTAAAAATTCCGAGATGACCAAAATAATTTTTTACAACCTTTCTTTGATTTTTTTAAAAAATTTCTTCATGATATAACAAATTTAAGAATTCAAGTTGATTTTTGTTAAAAATTATTTAATTTTTTTAGATAGTCACATGTGTAAAGTTAAGCTATTTTCATACCTCATTTGGGTATCTATAAAAGTAGCAACATATATGCATAGCCATTTCCTTATTACTCTTATCACGATAAACCTATGGTTCATTTTTGTCTCCCATTGCTTTTATCTCATGCATTGTTGGTTTTTTATACGCAAAAAAATTCATCACACACCAAAATTTTTTTTACATTCTAAGATATTTTGAGGGTGTGGAGAAAGATGATGATAAAAAAATTGAATTTGCAAGTAAAGACACCTACCTACCTTATAAGGGAGAAAGAATAGCTAAGTAATGAACTTTTATGATGATTTTTTTCGTTTTTCCTCTTGGTACACGTGAGCTAGATGTTTTTGATGTGATGAAAAAAAGTGAAATTTATGAGCATTTTTTATGGTGATTTTCTTGCTGCTATGTTTTGTGCTTGTGAGTGGAACGGAATGTTTTTAGCATTTTAGTAGGTGAGCATTTTTTATGAATTCTGAAGGTTGAATTTTAAGTTAAAAATATTTTATGAGAAGGTTTCGGTAAATAATTTTGGGCATTTTTATAACGTGGACTTAATGACTTTTTTGTAAAATTTGCAAATGTTCTAAAGGAATTTTTTGTAATTAGGAATAATTAAAAAAACAGTTTAATCAAATTGTTATCAAACTAAATTCAAAATACATAAATATTTTAGACAATAATTTAAGTTGATTTGCAAAATAAAAATTTCAAAATGAATTAAGTTCCAATGTTTGTCACTGATGACGCTACAATCGTGTGACAAAAAAATGTTGAGCGACAAAAATGTTATATGTCACAGAAGGAAACTTTTGAAATATTTTTGAACGTTAGATTTAATCAAATGACTAATTTACCAGACTTGATATTAAAAACTATTGAGCTTAATAATTATAAACTCAATTAGATTTTCTTTTCAAGATATAAAATTATATTCAAAATTTTGAATTTTCAGTACTAATTTTAATGCAAAAGCTATCAAAATTTAAACTACGCATTTTTTAATTAAGCTAAAAATGATCAAAAGAACATTTCCAAAAATTATGATAATTCTAGAAATCTTTTTTAAGAACTTTACCTCAAAAAACGCTAAATCAATTAAATTTCCTTCAATAAACAACATTAAAGGAAGAAATTTCTTATGCAATGAAAACTTCTAAGAGTTTTTTAAAAAAAGGTAAGAAAAATTTGAATATTTCAAAAGGTTTTAATGAAATTTTCTCTCTCTTCTTAAATGTACTTTTTTTGAAATGTAAATTTTATAATAACACCCACAAATGAAATTTACATTTTCTCTTTTATAAACCAGAATTTCTCAAACATTGACAAGCATTATCAAGTGACAGTCAATTTTTACTTTCGTTCATTCAATAAATTACGCTTCACATTCTCAATTGCCCATTTGTGAAAAAATTCACTATTTTGTCTGTTTGCAAGTGGATTTTTTTTCATGCTCCCTTTGGCAATATTATACATTATGGTCACATATATAAATTTTTCACGGCTGTCCAGCAAAACCGAACCTTTTTCATATGAAAAACATTTTGTGTCTGAAGTGGTTCCTGTGTGTGAACACCAGAGAATAA
This sequence comes from Polypedilum vanderplanki, assembly GCA_018290095.1. Lineage (NCBI taxonomy): Eukaryota > Metazoa > Arthropoda > Insecta > Diptera > Chironomidae > Polypedilum > Polypedilum vanderplanki. The sequence goes on along the minus strand of CM031380.1, from coordinate 33,413,125 downwards.
AAAAGGAAATTTTTTATTTCTCTGATTTTTCGGGTGAAACAGAAAACAGAAGCAGCAGCAGCAGCACATATATATTTAGAGTATATAATGATGAATATGTATAAGTAAAAATAATATTATATTTTTTCCCATTCATACATGTGTCTTCGTTCCTAGCACCTAGCAGCTCCTGCTGTTGATGCTTGATATCACTCGATTTATAACTGAAGAAAAATATAGCAATAAAAAATAACTAAGAATCAGTTTTTTTGGTTTGCTTATGTACTTTTTCATGAATGATAGGGGGTGTGAAATTTTTGAAATTTATAGCAAGCTTTTTCAAGAGGGCTTAATTTTTGAATTAAATTTAAAACTTCTAGTTTATTTATCCAAGAGGAAAAAAATATTTTTTAAATGTACCTAGATGACATAACTTTCAAATAAGTAAGATTCGTGATGAGTGAGAAAGATAAATTTGATTTAATTTTATGTTATTTTTACTGTCATTCAATTCTTGATTGACTTTTAAAATTTAATTCAAATATGAAAAAATTCCGAAAAAACTAAATTTTATTTTTATTATTTAAAGATACTGAGTGTTCTAAAAATATACATTTGTTTACATTCGTTTAAAACAAGCACATGAAGATATAAATTTATATTAAGTCAAAATATTTTGAAATTTTTCGAGATGACAAAACTTTTTTTAAAACATAAATTATATCAAGATCAGGTAAAATTCAAAATTTTTGGGACAATAAATAACCTTAAAAAATCATTTTTTCCACTTTGCATCCCCCTAAATATACCAAACTACCACCACATAACCGAAAAAATAGAAAGAAAAAGAAGTGAAAAACAACAAAAGTAAAAACAGAGATGCTTTCACTCTAAGAATGCCTGGGTTGGTAATAAACTGATAAAAAATTGTATATTTATGTTGTTTCATTTCATTCTCAACAGTTGAGCTCGTTCTATTGTAGTACACACACGAGTATACAAATAGTGGAAAGAGAAAAATATCTAATATATAATGGAATATTCACGCTACAAACATCAGCGCGTTTAGGGGTTGAAAGAATTTTTCTCTCACTCTCTCTATGTGTTGCTGTGGGGTTGCACAATGTTAACAGCAGTAGCAGTAGTATACAAGTATGAGAAAAAGCTATTCAATGTGTGTGTATGTGATGAAGAAAAAAAAATCCTAGCAGATGAGAGATGTGTGTATGTATATAAAATTTTTGATGTTGATGTATGCAGAAAGAGGTCGTCATGGTAACGATAATGGATTAAATACACTGCTAAAAAAGAGAGAGAGTGAAGCAGCAGCAGCAGTCAAGCGGGAGTAATGCGAGTACTACACACTAAAAAATGAAATTGTATTTTGTACATAAATGTACTGCGATGAATTATTGATTAAATTTTTCTCTCTCTTACTGTTGTAGTTATGGTATGTGTGGAAATCTCTCACTCATTCATATGATGATGCTTTTGATACAATAATATTTTTCCAATTTATATGTGCATATATGAAATATGAAACAACAACCAACGCGCGATTTTTATGTTTATTTAAATAGAAAATTTTAATTAATGCAAAGGCTCGTATCATGCAAAGCTACTCATATATAACTTTCCATTGCATCTTCTCGATTTTTTTAATTGAATATTTATATTTAATTACGTATTACATTGTTATGTTAAGAGCTTTAAATATTTTCTAGATTTTGGGAGAAAAAAGAACTTTCATTTTAGGTTGCATTAGAAAATTTGTTATATTTTGAATGAATATAATTGTTTAGAATTGTGAAATATATAATTTTTTGAAAATTTAAAAAATGTAAACAAATATTCATTTTTAAAATTAGAATTTTATATTGACCGTTAGAAAAATTTATGATAAAAACTTTTTTTAAAGATTTCAAATTTTATTTCACCATTAAATTAAAACAATCATTACTTTTATTTAAAATTTTGAATTTTATTTTATTAAAAAATTTAAAATGTTCGCTAAAATATAATTTTTATAAAAATGCGTTTTATCAACTTGTTTGGCATACTAACATACACCAATCAACCATGTCATATGCATAAATTTCACAATACACAAGAGAATTAACAGCATAACTAGCAACGAATGAAGGAAATGTCTCTTAATTTATTATAAATTTTTTCTTTTGAAGTTGATTAATGAAGTTTTAATTAAAAATAGATGTATCGAATAATAAAAAGATAGAATTTTATCATGAGTGAGTTCATTGACTTGAAACATTTCTGTTCTGCATTTAAATTAGCTATTTTAGAATTACAAAGATTGTAATGTTTACATTAGCTGATGAAATTTTTAGAGGGTGGAAATTATTCAAGAAAAAAAATTAGTTATGCTCGGAATTTACCCAGCAGTTTTTTTATTCTTTTGTTTGAAATAATTTTCCTAATTAGAAAAGAATATTTGGAAATTTTTGTCTTAAAGTTTAATTCTCACAAACGATTCTCGCTTTGAGTTTGAGGCCTCAGATTCAAATCCCAATCGAAATTTTGAAATTTCAAATAAAAAAGTCACAAAAGAAATTTTTAAAAAATAAGTTAAATCTCTTCATATAGCAATTAAAACCACAAAAAAATGAAATGAAATTTTGTCATTGTCATCACATGATAGATAGATAGACAGAGAAACCTCATGTGCAGCAATAGCAACAGCAGACAATAATAATATTCTATTTCTTCTCTCTTTTTTTTGCTCTGTTCATCTTAAAAATTTTATGTTTCATTCAACATTCAATTCATACATAATTCACGTACTTTCTAATGCCCTAAAGTCTCTGTACATATAAAATAGAAAATGAGATGGAGAAAGAATATACATATATACAGAGAGATAGAGAGAAAGAACATTTGCAAGAGTTCACATCTAGTTATTATTTTTCAATTTGCCAGACACATACAATTTGCACAAGCAGAGAGCATTTGCAGAGATAAAGTTTTTCCTTTTCTCTCGCTTGCTCCTAATTCCCTTTGATAATTCAGCTCCATATCTCACTTTTCTACATTCTCTTTAACTTTATTCGTTTCAATGTGTGTCCCTGAGCAAACTCATACAAAAAACTGAAACTTTTTTCCAATTGTGCAACTTCTATCGACAATCATGGAAAAGAAGGAATATAATGGAAAAGTTTCTCGTGTTGCAAAATATAAAAGAAATTTCAAGTGGCTGCACAACATTCATCAAAATGTTACAAAATCTTCTTAAATTACACTTCATCCTTCCTCTTTTTTTTATCCTCTTTTAAGATGATGCTTAAGTATTGGTCAAATGGTTAAAATGATTATGAGGAAATTACTTAAAAATATATTTCTTTAGATTTTTTAAAATGAAATGTTTTTACTTTTTTTCATCCCTTACATTCATCATTTTATCACCCCTAACACAAAAAATGCATATAAATCTAAAAATAGGAATACAAAGAAATAATAGAAAATTTCTTTATTATATGAAGAATTTTTGTTTTGTTTACATTTCAAAACTCTATTTAAAATAGTTTCGATGAAAAACCTATAAAATTTTTAAAATTTTACCTTTTTTCGTTAAGTTTTCATTTTTTCGTTTAAATCATAAAAAAACGTATGTCAATTAACAAATGCTCTAAAAATTTTTCCTTTCTTAAAATTTTTAACGAAAAACATCTTTTATCAAAAAACCTTTCGAATTTCAACCGTTAAATTAAAATTAGCATTTGAAAAATCATAATGATATGATTTTTTTGAATTTCTGAATAGTCATAAATTTGTTAGTACTAAAATTTGAACTTAAAAGTTCGAGGATTCAAAAATTCTAATTTTCTATGATAAATTTGAGTTTTTTTTAAATTTTCTGTTATTTCTTTATAAGAGCACACAAACAAGCAATGTGAATTAAATAACATGTAGAGTGAATATTTTTTGTATTCTTATGATATATTTTCAACCATTGATGATGTTTGCAAAATTTATGGCAAAATAAAAATAATTTTTCTTCTCAATTATTTTGAATAATTCAAAAGTTTATTTTTGATATTTTCAATGATGATAATTGAATAAGAATTTATTATAATAACAAATTTTTAGCTAAAAAAATGAAAATAATATTTTAATGAGAAATTTTTTTATACTTTTGAGACACATAAAATTAATAACAATTTATACAAATGTTTCACTCAAAAACCGCATACACATAAAAAAATGCTTTAAAATGCATTAGAAAATTTTCTCTATAAATGTTTGCAATTGTGTTCATGCAGAATGAAACTTTTTATTCATGTTTGGTGATAAAAAAGAATTTTTCTTGGTTTGTTGGTTACATTTTTGACAAAGAATAATTTTACTATAAAAATATACAAGTCGTGCAAAAAATAGCAAGCAATAGACTATTTAAGGAATTTTGTTAGAAAAATTATGGTTTTAACTCCAGGTTATGTCGACAGAAAAAAATGATGGTGATTATGAATTTTTGAAAAGAAGAAATTTTATTTAATCTAGGATGTAAAATTGAACTCAACAAGGATAAAGAAACATTTTTTCAATCGTATAAGAATCTTAAATGAATAGAAAAGAAAAAAAACGCTGTCTAAATTTAAAGCAAAATTTTTATTTTTCAATAAAAATCATAGTGTTAAATTAAATAATAAAACATTTATCATTTCATACTTCCAATTTTATCTTTTATGTCAATTATTTGCCAAAAATTCATTTCTTTAACAGCTCAATTTGTACAAATCATATAAACAAAATTTTATTACTTTTTTACCAACGACAACAACAATATCATCATTGAATGAAAAAAGAAATAAAAAATCAATATTTATATTCATCATTTCATTAATCATTGTGAGATACAAAATGGAATTTTGTTTTTATTTTCTTAAGGCGATTACTCTTTTATTTTTTGTTGTGTGTTTGTTAATAATAATTTCATTATACACAAGTAAGAGAGTAAATGTAGGTAACATGACAAGAAGATAAGGAGGAAAAAAAATAATTACATCAACGTACAATTTCTGGCTTTGCAATCAGCTATATTTTCATTCTCCCTCCCTCTAGCTACTACTGCTGCTGCCATGTTCGCTCTTGTTATATACTTTATTTTTCGGCACATGTACAAATGAAGAGGAAAAAAAACTCGTACACGAGCGTTTGTATATACAGAGCAGCAGCAGCAGCATCCCACAGTTTGGAATGAGTGAAAAATTTTCATTTCCCTCGAGGGATGAACACAAATACAAAAGTATAAGTAAGTACAGAGAGATGAGAAGGGTGAACATAGTAGTATGATAGCTATTGTGGTAACAAACACACACAGAAAAAATATATATCGAAAAATTGTAAAATTTAATGTGAATATTAAAGAAATTTTTTATTCTCTTTCTCTCTTTTATTGTTTGAAATTTTTTTGGGTAAATGACAATCACCCTCTTCTCTATTATACTTGTGCGTATCACACACTCATACAAGTAAATGCGGTAAACAAAAAAAATCACAGCAGCAGCAAAACTTCGCACATAGAAGAGAAGTCCGAGGGTAGCAACTGTCGCTTGCTGTGTGTAAATAGTGAAGCAAAAATTATCTAGAGAAGAAAAATTGATTTTTTTAGTAACGAGTCTGAATCAACTTGACGACAGGTTTGGAAATTTTTACTGCTAAATAAATTTTTTAAATTAATTTTTCAATCATTTTAGGCAAAAAACGTGTAAACATTGACATCTGTCGGTTGCAAATATTTTTTTTTATCACAGTCAGGTGCTCGTCCTTTTACATTTTTTAGGACGATTTGAAAAGAAAGTTTTTTTGGACTTTTTCTCACTCATAGGGGAGGTAACAACATAGAAAAAGTTCAATTCATTAAAATACGAACAGAGTAAAAAAAGTTTGTCGTTACAAGTTACTAGAAAGATAGATAGATTTACCTCGGGACAAGACATAAGACATTTGTGCACGACAGATAATTAATTTTTTCTGCTCTTCTTTTACTCTCGTGTAAGTAACAAGAAAGTTCATCTTTTTAGAATTATTATACTTCTATATTGAATCTTTATGTGTCTTTTGTGGTTGACAATGATTGAATGATTAAAATTAATATCATTTTGACAACTTTTATATCATAAAGAATTGAAAGATATATTGATTCTTCTTAGAATCTAATTTATTTTGAAAATAAGAAAGAATTAGAGATACTTTTACTTCTTGATTGATTCAACAGTTATACATCTTCAATTACTTATTTCAATAAATATTTAGTCTTTATATTCGAATTACAAAGCGATTTATTAGTAATTAATATAAAAGCAGTCTTTTGGTTTATTTATTTTTTTAACAATTAAATGACATGGAAAGTGTCCGTGTGTAGTAGGGGGACACTTAAGCGCATTTTTGTGCCTAGATCAGTGTATGTTAACAAATTACAGAATTCTTAAATTCATTTGAGAAACAAATTCACAGTTTAAAATAATTTGATTAAATAAATTCAAAATACAGGGAAAATCATATTTTATAAAATTTTGATATATCATAGTACGATGAGTGTTCTTAATTGATACCTAATTTACTGAATCTTCTGATGATAAACTATTGATATCAAAAAAACGGTTGAGTAATATTCAAAATATTTGAAGTTCCAATATTTGCCGTTGGTGGCGCTGCAATCGTTTTCGCAGCCGACTTCGCGTTATTTACATTTTTCAATTTGGAAATTTAAATTCGTAATTTCCTAATTAATGCAATCAAAGGCAACATTCTAATAAAGATTGCCGCCAGTAACTCGATTGCACAAATCAAACACAGCAAACCGGAAGTCTCTAGCTATTGTAGTTTTCGAGATCTCATCCCTCACCCAGCCGTGAGCCAGCCGTGAGCCAGCCAGCCGATCAAAGTGAAACTATAAGCTGCATTGTTGTTCCAAAAATGCGCTAAAAATCCATCAATTTTCATTTTTAAAATCACCAATTTCAAGAGCTACCAAACAAGCAAGCAATTAATACATAAACAGCTTCATTTTGCTAGAAACTAAAAGCCTAAAATTGCTTTTTATCAAAAGAAACTTTTCATCATTTTCTAAATAAATTCAAAACAATTTCCATAATTCAGAAAATTTTCTCCCTTTTACTATTCAAACAAACAACAAATATCCCAATCAAGACTAACAAAAAGTTTAACAAATTGTAATCACAAAACGACTAAAATAACTCTTTTTCTTCTCTGTGCTAGTTAGTCTCTTTTATTCATCATCATAAAAGAACATTCAAGACACCAAAAATTTTTAGTAAAGACACTGAAAAATTTAAATATTTTCATTTTATTTTAGACAATGGATCCGCATCATTTTAACTTTCATTTGAATCATACTCAAGCAATGTCAGCAATGGCCCATCATCCGCCACCACCACCAACTGCAAGTCCTCCTCAAAGTGTTCCTGGTCGAAGGTAAAGAAAAAATTCATTAAAATTGATAAATATTTTTTATAATGAAAAGAGAAAAGTTATTAAATTTTGAAATTTTATATGAAGCCATTAGCGATTCATGTTTTTAAATTAGTTAACTTAAATTATAAATTGTGAAGACAGCAATTTGAATATTAGACTTCTGTTGATGTTTTATAAGCTGAATTTCATGCATAGGCTCAAATAGAAATACTGGCTAATAAAAGACATTCTTGCTCTTATTCTGAGTTTAAATTTATACAAAACTATACTGCTAAAAGAAACTTAGAAGAATACTTCAAAAAAAAAAGTTTAAAATTCACATTAAATAATTTTTAAAAATTTATAAATACCTATTTAAGCATTAAAAGTAGATATTGAAATTTATTTCACATCTTCGTATGAAAATAGTTTAATAGAATTCATATTTCATGACTACTAATTAATATAATTTAATTGTTTTTATAGAACACCATTAGGAACAGTCGGATTAGGAGGCTTTTATGCTCAACCTCATGCCTCGTCATCATCATCGACACATCAAGCACACAGTGATGAAAATAAACCAAATACAATGACATTGCATGGAACAGATTCAACAATTCCATCTGTGAGTGGCATGAGTAACACAGGTAAACAGAAAGCACGTCAAGGCAAATCAGTTCGATTAAATATAAACGCTCGTGAACGACGTCGAATGCATGACTTGAATGATGCCTTAGATGATTTAAGAAGCGTGATACCTTATGCACACAGTCCTTCAGTGAGAAAACTTTCCAAAATTGCGACATTGCTGTTGGCCAAAAATTATATTTTGATGCAAGCAAATGCTTTGGATGAAATGAGAAGGTGAGAAAGTAAATTTAAAAGTCAAACTTAGACATTCAATTTTTATTTATTTTAGACTATTTGCTTATGTTCAAACAACATCGGGAGCTGCACCAATTGATCTTGCATCATTCCCAGCAGCTGCAAAACTTCAACAACTTTTAAATACTCCACAAGCACAACTTGAACAAATGCAATCATCTGGAAATAATTCAAATAATAATGATGGCAATTTAAACAATTAAAATGAAGAAATTCTTAATTTCTAGTCATGATTTTTTAGTCATTTAGAAGTTAACAGAAATGAAATTTTTTATATAAAATTCATTAACTACAGCTAATCGCCAAAGAGAAAAATTATAATTGAGTAGTTTATAGAATTGTGTTTTATTAAGAAATTTACTACTATATAAAAAATTAAGACAAGCAATTTTGTAAAATATGTTGAGTCAATTGAGTCAGAATTTTTAGTCATTAGAGAAAAAGAGACTTTAATAAAAAATACATTTTAAAAAATAAGAAAAACAGAAAAGTTTTTATGTCAACACTAGAACAGTTTTATAGTTTTGTTTCAATTAAATGAGTTAGTCAAAATATTTGACAATGCCATATGAATAAATAATACTTTATAGAGTTGACTGAAAGATGATGATGTCAAAAGTAAATTTCTGGGATAAATCTCAGATTAATACCGAGATTAAAAATTTAGCCAGTTTCTTTCAAATTTTATGCGTTTAAACTCCCCATTGTGTAGTTAAATCTGCGACGCATCATAATGAAAATGTTACTCCATACTTATAAATAAAGAGCATATTTTGCTAATGACGTAATAACATTTTGATTTATTACCAAGTATTATCTAATATATAACAGCTCATAATGCACAATTTAATTAAGATTTCTAAGAAAACATAAAAGTTTTGAAAATTTCTTATATAATTTTGATAACGATAACAAAAAATATAAAAATTTGAAAATTCTAAAAGTTTTAATTTTAACGTATTTTGAAATTTTAAATTTAAAAATTCCCATATAAAAATGCCCAACAATAAATTTCTCAACATTGCACGTCCCTCGACTTCATAGTCGCAACAGTTAAACACACCTCGTTCGTTTCATAGAAATTTCGTTTTTTCAATTTTTCATATTTATTTTCGAGAGGATAAAATTTTCAAAATTTAAAAACTATGCCATCTCGAAAATATTTAAATTTGACCGTTATTTATTTAGTAACAAACATTCAACTGGACACCAAAAATATGCTAAAGTATACTAATCTGCATGATGGATACATGATCACTGTTTTTTATCTCTAAATGAATTTTAAAAATTTTTGATTTTTAGATATATTAATTTTTGACACTTAGTAGGCGAATTAAATTTTTGTTGAATGACTCAAGCTTAAGAAATCAGAAACTTTTTTTAAAATGAAAATACATTAGATTACTGTGATTTAAAGCTTTTTTTCAAAATATATCGTACTTAATAGTTTATAAGCGAAAGTAAAGAATTTTGTGTAAGAATGCAAAGCAATGAAATGACAAGAAAAACTGTTTTTTAGCAAAAATAATTTTTTTTAGAATGTAAATTTTTAAACAAGTTTTTCTTGGAGCTGGGATGATGGTGCAATTTATAAATATCATTTTAAGAAAATTAAGATATTTCTGATGATAATTAAGGAGTAAATTTTTAAGAAATTTTTATTTACATTTAATAATAAATTTGGCAAAATCAGTGGAAAAGATTTTCGGGAAAAAAATTAAGGACAGATCATAGTTTAAATGTATTTGATTATAATTAAATGAAACTTTTATAATTTCAATCAAAAAAGAATAATTGGATTAGTAAATTGAATGTATTCTAGAAGTATTATGGAAAAATTGATTTTACTTTTGCATGCTGATATTTTGTAAAGAAAAATGTTGAATTTTTAATAAATAAAGCCAAAATTATGATATCATAAAAATTTGATTATTTCATCATATTTCTAATTATTTACATGACACAAAGCATGTCTCTATTAGAACATAGCGCCAGAAAGATTTAATGCTAAATGCATTGAACTATCATCATTTCAACAACACATGCCACATGAATCATAATGTGATTTAATTTGACACTTACAGAGCAACAGCAGTATGTAAGTACTTGTGAAACACTTCATTCATTTAAATCACTCGACGCTAATTGAAAAACATGCTAATCATCTGGAAAAGATTATGCAATAAAAAATAGTTTAATTATGTTTAACACTTATGGCTTTGATATTCACTCGCATTTGGTTTTTGATGATGATGAGAGAGATTCAATCATATGTTTTTTATTTTAAAGAACCAAATCTCATTTACTCGAAATGTGTGAGCATATATGAATGGGAAAAAGAGGGCAATTTGACAAGTACTCACAAGTTCTTGCTTTTATTAATGAGAAAATGAGTATATTGAGAACTTGCACACACTCAGCGGATTGCTAAGTAAAAATTGAAAGAAATTGAGTTTATAATCGCTGAGAAACTGAGAATTATTGCTCATTTCGTGGTCATCACTCGGGCGGTTCGGATCAATTTAGTAGTAATCGCGGAGTGCGTTTTTTAGTGCTTTGAATATGTGTCATTTTGATAATCAGTGAAATAAACCTAAATTAGAAAATGTGATGTCAAAAAAATATGTAAAAATTATCGCAAATTTGACATTATAAGTAAATTTTTATAATTTTCTTATAATTTTGAGATTATTAGTTAAGAAAAAGATAAAAAAAAGTGTAGATAAAAGAGAAAGAGAAACTATCACTAAATAAAAAGACTTTGAAGTATTTTTTATTATGAATACTTCACCGTATTTATCAGTTTTTATCCTAGTGCTCCTATTTAATCAGTTCATATGTGTAAGTTTTCTGTCTAGTCTTATCACTCATTCAAAACTAAGAATAAAGCAAAAGCTTCCGGAAGTTCAATACATTTATTCAAGTTGTCTGCCGTAAGGGTTGAGAGGTCACATTTATACGCGAAAATGTTCATTAGTGTGCTGTATAAACAAAAAAAAAAAAAAGAATATCAAACGCACAGTAATTGTATAAAGAAAAAAATTGTGTTCACTGTCCGCTGATAATAGATTATTTATATTTTGTTTTTATTTCATGAGTCATTAAAATTACTTAACGATTTTACGATTGGAATTCCTCAAGTTTTTGTATAACAACGCTCGAGCACATTTGTTTATGTTTTAAATTACTAAGAGTTTGATTTTTCATATTGTAAAGGATGAAAGTGAAAGTGATGCTGATGCGAGAATAAAAAGAGCCTTGCAACGAGGACAAACACAATCACAATATCTCAGTTTCAGTAATGATGATGATGGAAAAGCTGAAGCTGAAGCAACTCAGGTAATATTTATTATAAATAAATTTAAAACGTGTTTCATCAGAAAACTTTTAGTCCCAAAGTTATCAGAGTATTCAAGTTTAAATATTAAATATTAGTTTTATGTCATTTGTCCAATCTTGTGCTTCATAATAAATAATTCTTTAATTTAAATTATTATAATCAAAAATTTTGAAATTTTCAAGTCAACTTGCACGCAGGACTGCACTCAAGTCCGAACTCTAAATTTATGTATAATAATAGGAAGAAAACTTATTTTTTCAAAAAATAAATAATAATTTAACTTAAATGTTTTTATTTATTTTCAATCAGCTTGACTTTTGATCCTATAAAAATACATTTTTATTAGGTTTCTGACTTGCATGCATATTTTACTTGATATCGCATATTTTTTGTCAAGTTGATTTTAAGTTGACTTTCGCAAAACTGTTTTAATTTATTCTGATTAAATTTAATTCAATTCAAATACATAATAAATTAAATAATAATTGACTTTCATACAATTTCGCTAGATTTCAAATGCATCAGATGAAATTTAAATGAATAAAAGACATTTTTGTGTAAGTCAACTTGACAAAAAATATGTCAAGTAAAATATGCATGAAAGTCAGAAACCTAATAAAAATGTATTTTTAAAGATTACAAGACAAGTTGATCGAAATTAAATTAAACCATTTGAATTAAATTATTATTTATTTTTTGAATAGAATTAAACCTTGTATTTATTTTGACAAATATTTTTGAAAATTTGAGAAATTTTCTCAGGCAAGGATGACGACGATTTTTTTCGACGATCTTTTGCAATCTTTCAATCTATGTAAATTTTGTCTTTATTAAAAATTTTCTTACTCGTCTCACTATAGAACAACAACTAATTTTATCATTTATGTCTTTATTAAACGTTTAGGTGAAGAATCAATTGATAAATCAAGCAAGAATCAAGAAAATTTTAAATTGAATTTTTTTCTTTACAAATTTCGAAACAAAAATGAAATTTAGAATTGTAGCTAAAATACAGCCTTAAGCTGTAATATTCTACTAGGGAAAAATAATAAGGGATGGCAAAAATTGTTTCTGTGTGTCATTAAATCATTAAATTCAAAGAAAAATGCAAATTTTACCAAATCAGAAATTTGCGATTTTTGTGAACTTTTGATATCTTCTTTCGAGTGTGCCGCCTAGAAATTTTCATTAATTTTATTTAAATATTTCTTAAAAATTTTTTGGTTTTTTTAATTATGTCGCTACACTTGTTGCTACTATTCGTCCATTATAGAACTTAAATGTTAATTTTTTTTATTTCATTTTTTTTAATTGTAGAGTGGGTCAAGAGCAACAGTTTGTAAGTTTTAAAATATATAAAATTTTTTGGGCATATTTTGAAAATTTCCTTTTTAACAGTCGGAAAAAATGGAATGGGTCAAGCACAAAGTCAATTTATGGGCGGTGATTGTTCAGAATGTGTAGATGGTGAGAATCTGCTAATGTAAATTTATTATTTAGACATTGATAAGTCGTTTACTTTTAGATGTAAGAAAACCAAGCGGTCCTGACCCATTACGGACACCTGGAAAACATTTTGTGGGAGATCATCGACCTGTTTCTAGTGATGACTATTATGGCCGACCAAGCTATAGACCAGGAGATTACAAACCAAGTGATTACAGACCGGGAGATTTAAGACCAGGAGATTTAAGACCAGGCGATTTAAGGCCAGGAGATTTAAGACCAGGAGATTTAAGGCCAGGAGATTTTAAGACCAGGAGATTTTAAGGCCAGGAGATTTAAGACCAGGAGATTTAAGGCCAGGAGATTTAAGACCAGGAGATTTAAGACCAGGAGATTTAAGGCCAGGAGATTTAAGGCCAGGAGATTTAAAACCAGGCGATTTAAGACCAGGCGATTTAAGGCCAGGAGATTAAGACCAGGAGATTTAAGACCAGGAGATTTAAGACCAGGCGATTTAAGACCAGGCGATTTAAGGCAGGAGATTTAAGACCAGGCGATTTAAGGCCAGGAGATTTAAGACCAGGCGATTTAAGACCAGGCGATTTAAGGCCAGGAGATTTAAGACCAGGAGATTTAAGACCAGGAGATTTAAGGCCAGGAGATTTAAGACCAGGAGATTTTAGACCAGGCGATTTAAGGCCAGGAGATTTAAGACCAGGGAGATTTAAGACCAGGCGATTTAAAGGCCAGGAGATTTAAGACCAGGAGATTTAAGACCAGGAGATTTAAGGCCAGGAGATTTAAGCCAGGAGATTAAGACCAGGAGATTTAAGGCCAGGAGATTTAAGACCAGGAGATTTAAGGCCAGGAGATTTAAGACCAGGCGATTTAAGGCCAGGAGATTTAAGACCAGGCGATTTAAGACCAGGCGATTTAATTACCAGGAGATTTAAGACCAGGCGATTTAAGGCCAGGAGATTTAAGACCAGGAGGAGATTTAGAAACCAGGAGATTTAAGGCCAGGAGATTTAAGGCGAGGAGATTAAGACCAGGAGATTTAAGACCAGGCGATTTAAGGCCAGGAGATTTAAGACCAGGCGATTTAAGACCAGGCGATTTAAGGCCAGGAGATTTAAGGCCAGGAGATTTAAGACCAGGAGATTTAAGACCAGGCGATTTTAAGGCCAGGAGATTTAAGACCAGGAGATTTAAGACCAGGCGATTTAAGGCCAGGAGATTTAAGCCAGGAGATTTAAGACCAGGAGATTTAAGGCCAGGAGATTTAAGACCAGGCGATTTAAGGCCAGGAGATTTAAAGACCAGGCGATTTAAGACCAGGCGATTTAATACCAGGAGATTTAAGACCAGGCGATTTAAGGCCAGGAGATTTAAGACCAGGAGATTTAAGACCAGGAGATTTAAGACCAGGCGATTTAAGACCAGGAGATTTAAGACCAGGCGATTTAAGGCCAGGAGATTTAAGGCCAGGAGATCTAAGACCAGGCGATTTAAGACCAGGCGATTTAAGGCCAGGAGATTTAAGGCCAGGAGATTTAAGACCAGGAGATTTAAGACCAGGAGATTTAAGACCAGGCGATTTAAGACCAGGCGATTTAAGACCAGGAGATTTAAGGCCAGGAGATTTAAGACCAGGAGATTTAAGACCAGGCGATTTAAGGCCAGGAGATTTAAGACCAGGCGATTTAAGGCCAGGAGATTTAAGACCAGGAGATTTAAGACCAGGAGATTTAAGACCGGGAGATTTAAGGCCAGGAGATTTAAGACCGGGAGAGCATGGTAAATTTCTTGAAAAATGAAGTGATAGAATATTTCAACCCTAAATTTTCATTAAATTAGGTTTTCTAGAGGCAGTTCTTAGCCAAAAAAATTCTGAAAAATATTTTAATAAAATAATTAAAATTTACTTTATTATTAACATCAATCAAATATAAAATATCTATACACAGAGGAAAAACTTTATAACTAGCATAAAGTTGGATATCATAAAGTGATTTATTAGGCATAAAAAGTATACTTTGACATTCATAAAACTTTTCCATACAAACTTTTTATGTCTCATAAAATTTTTAACTTTCATAAAGGTTTCATTTTTTTTGGCATTAAGTCACTTTATGAGATCCAACTTTATGCCAGTTATAAAGTTTTTTTCTCCGTGTAGAATTTTCGGGGATTTATTATTTCTTGTTCTTTTGATATATTTACATATATGCAGGTGGAATTATCACAGATGGGCCTAATGGGCATAAATTTGTGCCATTACCGTATGGAAAAGATCATGATATAGTAAATCCTGGAAGTTTGACAGTACTTGTTGGTGAGAAAGTTTTCATTTATTAAGTTTAACTTTTATTAATTTTATTTTCTAAACATTTTAGGTACTGGAGGTCCACGACAAACTGTAATTGGAACAGGACCACTTGATGGCCCTTTAAGAATTTATCCATCACCAACAAAAGTACCTGGTGTTAGTCAACAAACTGTTTACTCTCCTTCGCCTAATGGTGGATTAACAGTTCTTGTTGGTACAGGTGGCCCAATTCAAACAGTGCATCAATCAAGTCATTATAGTCATAGAACAAGTGTAGAAGATTTTGATTCAGTTACTGCCCATGATAGACAAAAATATGGTGATAGAGGTGATCAACCTGGCTATATGTTAACACCAGGACAACTCGGTAAAATAATATTTAACAAACTTATCGTTGCATAGTTATTCGATATATTGAGTAAATAATTTTATTCAAATAGGAAAAGATTCTGACAGATTTTATACAGATGGTCAATTTGGATCACGAGATCGAGATAAAGATGGTAGATATGTACCAGGTAAATTTTATAGACTTTAATATCATTTTATTGTTTTTATATTTTTACATTTTAAAATGAAATGGTTATTTGTTACGAAAATTACTATATCGACAAGGTTAATAATAATAATAACCTTTATATTACACATTTTTTATACAGATTCTGGTAGGCTATCTGGCGATCGTGGTTCTTGGGACAGAGATAGATATGATGATCGCTTAAGACCGGGAACAGTCGATGATCGCTTAAGACCAGGAACAATTGATGATCGCTTAAGACCAGGAACAGTCGATGATCGCTTAAGACCAGGAACAGTCGATGATCGCTTAAGACCAGGAACAGTCGATGATCGCTTAAAACCGGGAACAATTGATGATCGTTTAAGACCAGGAACAGTCGATGATCGCTTAAGACCAGGAGCAGTCGATGATCGCTTAAGGCCAGGAACAGTCGATGATCGCTTAAGACCGGGAACAATTGATGATCGCTTAAGGCCAGGAACAGTTGATGATCGTTTAAGACCAGGAACAGTCGATGATCGCTTAAGGCCAGGAACAGTTGATGATCGTTTAAGACCAGGAACAGTCGATGATCGCTTAAGACCAGGAACAGTCGATGATCGCTTAAGACCAGGAACAATTGATGATCGCTTAAGACCGGGAACAATTGATGATCGCTTAAGGCCAGGAACAGTTGATGATCGTTTAAGACCAGGAACAGTCGATGATCGTTTAAGACCAGGAACAGTCGATGATCGCTTAAGACCAGGAACAGTTGATGATCGTTTAAGACCAGGAACAGTCGATGATCGCTTAAGGCCAGGAACAGTCGATGATCGCTTAAGACCAGGAACAGTCGATGATCGCTTAAGACCAGGAACAGTCGATGATCGCTTAAGACCAGGAACAGTCGATGATCGCTTAAGACCGGGAACAGTTGATGATCGTTTAAGACCAGGAACAATTGAAGGTCCGTCTACTGATAGATATACACCAGGTATAAACATCCATTGAACAAAAACATATTTTTTTAAATATTCTATCTATATATACACAGGTTTTGTTGATAGATTTAGACCGGGTGATGGAAGCATTGGCGATAGATATCCTTCGAGTGGAATAGATAGTAGAGACAGATTTGGACCAGGTATTTAGTGTAAAAACACGGAGAAAAATATTTTATAACTGGCATAAAGTTTTTAGCGCATTTTCCATCAGATTTAGAAAAATCAGTAATATTAACCGTCAGGACGTGTTAAAAGCGCATTTTCCCGCAACAGATTAGTTTTGTTTCAAAATTCATTGAAAGTTTCAAAAAAATTTATTCCGGCCTTTTTGAAGTCTGTACAATTTAAAACATAAACTTGGGTCTAAATATCCAAAAACTACTTCTGACATGTTTTCTCGACGTTTCATGACATTTTAAGATTTTTGGATGAAAAAAATTTTTTGTTGCATGTGATGGACATCCACCACATGCATGCCCTTGGGTCAACACCAATCTAAAAACTTTTTCTGCCATCTTATTGTACGCTTCAAGACCTTTCCAACGAGTATAAATATGCCTATATTTGGAAAATTTCGATTTTTGGTCCATGTGATGCACCTGTGTGGCACATGCATACACTTGAAATAAAATGTCCAAAAAATCATTTTTGATATGTTTTTTCTATGTTTTATGATATTATAAGATTTTTTGGTGAAAAAAATTTTTTTTGTCCATGTGGTGGACGTCCACCACATGCATGCCATAGCTCGGCATGGAGAACGAATCTCGCGGAAAGCTTCCGTTACACCGGTCTCATAGTCAGAACCAACAGATGGTGCAAAAAGTTTGGTAAAAAACCGTTTTTTGAAAGACTAGTAACGGAGACAGACAGACGGACAGACAAAGTGGGCACAATAGCGCCTTTTTTCTAAATCTGATGGAAAATGCGCTAAAAACTGTCATAAAAAAATTTATAACACTTTTAAATTTTCTTTTTAAGACTAATAAATTTGACTTTATAGTGACAAATTTAAAAAACTTTATGCCAGTTATAAAATATTTTTCTCCGTGAAGATTTAATAACAATTTTATGCATTTTAATTTCAATCCATAGGTTCATTAGATCGTTATGGTCCTGAATCTGAAAGAGATCGAGATAGATATATGCCTGGTAAGATAATTCAAGAATGTGAGAGATATTGAATCTAGTAAAAAAATAAAATTGTTTTCATTACATAATAATTTCTAAATTTTCTTTTTTAATATCATTTATAAATCATCCTTATTTCAATTTTATACATACTAAATTTCATGAAAAAAATACTTGCAAGGTGGTGATCGATTAGGACCTTCATATTCTCAATATGGACCAGATAGTGGAAGAGACAGATATATTCCTGGTAAGTTTTATTTAAATTAATGTTTATTTTTTTTAATGAAATCAATTTTTCGCGTTTAGGATCAGCAGATGATCGCTTCCGACCAAGTGGTCAAGACGACAGATTTGGACCGCAAAGAGGAAGAGAACAAGGTGATAGAGATAGAGATTATTATGTGCCTGGATCAAGAGATAGAGGAAGTTTTGATGATCGTTTATCAGGTAGGAATAAAATACCAAATTTTAAAAACCAAAAGCTATTAGGTTGGAATTTTTTCAATTTTAGGAGATAGAGATAGAGGAATTGATGATAGATATCGTGGTAAAAAACTTTTTTCATAATAAATTTTCAAAATAATTTATTTGTAATTTAATTTAAGGAACAACAGATGATCGTTATAGACCATATGGACAAGATGATAGAGGTCGTTACACGCCAACTGATAGAGATTATGGACAACAAGGTGCTAGAGATCGTTATCCATCAGATAGAGACTATTATTTACCTGGATCGAGAGAAAGAGGAGGCAGTGATATTCAATCAGGCTCACGTGATGGCTATTATGAATCAGGATCAAGAGGAAGTCAAGATGGACGTTTTGATAGTAGTGGTAGAGATCGTTTTTCTCCTGGTTATGGTGAAATTGGTGATAGACTTGGACCGGGAAGTGTTCAAGTAGGAGATAAATTTCAACCTAGCAGTCAAGATCGTGACATTATCACAACAAAAGATGAAATACCTGAAAATTTAGAAGCAAAAGGAGACGATGATTCGTTTTCACAAGCAGGTGAATAATTTTAAAAAAAATAACACTTCATGCTCTCAAACAATTTTTTTATTTTTGAAAAGAAACGTCAATTAAGGGTGGTGAAGTCAGTGCAAGTGCACAAGGAAAGAAAAATGGTGGTGTAGCACAAACTCAAGTATCAGGAACATATACAGGAAAAGGATCATTCTCAGCAACTGCACAAACATCTGATGATGATAGATCAGTGCAAGCACAAGTAAATTATAAAAAAAATTCCTGATAAAATCGATGGCTTAGAAAAAGTTTAATTTTTGTAGGTTTCTGGTGGAAAAGAGGGTGCAATGACATCTGCACAAGGTCAAGGTGGTAAAGCTAAATCTCAATCACAGATCTCAGTAGATGCAAAAACAGGAGGAACTTCAGCAACAGCACAATCAGGCGGTATTGATCATGAAAGTCAATCAGAAGTTGTTGCTAACGAGAAGGGAGGATTAGCAGATGCTCAAGCAAGTGGTCCAGGACAGACGTCATCTCAAGCACAAATTGGTTTTAGACCACAAGAAGAAGATAGCAATGAAAATATTTACAATGTATTCAATGGCGGTGGTCAATCATCAGCAAGTTCTGGTGCCTACACAGGCCAAAGTCAGTCACAAATTAATGGAAAATTCAAGTAAATTTATTATGATTGAGTTTAAATGATTAAACTTTTAATAAATTTAATTTTAGATATGGTATTTCATATCATGGAGCTGCTCAAGCTGCATCAGGTACAAAAGAACAAGTGAAAGAAATAAGAGATAAAAGTAAATCACTTTTCCGTAATATTGAATTGTTTGGAAAATCAAATAAGTAAGAATTCCTAATTAATATGAAAATTGAAATATTTATTATTTTCAAAATATTTTTAGGAAAATTGAAATTAGTCATAATGAAGAAGACAAGTTGAGGTCAAAAAGTTCAAAACAAGTGACAGGTAGACATGAAAAATTTTCATACTAAGAGTTTTCAAATTTAATCAATTTTCAAATATTTTCCAGTTACATCAGCAAATCCAACTTTAATGTCATCACCAAAGACTGAAGATAAACCACCAAAAATTGAAGAGGAAGACGAATATGATGAAGATGATGATGGTATGTAGTTGATATTTTTCTTTATCATTTTTTACTTAAATTTACCTATTTTAGATCTTGATGAAGAAGAAGAGGAAGATTACTATACACAGCCAGAAAATATTGAACATAAATCAAGTAAAACTGCAACTACTACAGAAATTCCAGACATTGTAGTAACAACTATACCAGGAAAAAATAATGAAGAGACAACTGTCAAAATATTCACACAGAAAACTCATTCACAAAAACAAGTAGCAGCAATAATCAATCCAGATAAGACACCTGTAAAACTTGTTCAAACACAAAATGGAAAAACTTTTACTTATCCTCCAGCACTTGATTCAAAAAAGACAGATATGAAGACAAAAAGTAATGATGATACAAAGTCACAATTGAATAGCATTTCAGATAGTTTTGGTACAAATCCACATGAAGATATTACAATTTCAAAAACTACACAAAAGATCAAGTATAAAACTCGATATATGCCATCAAAAGCTAATGAAAAAACAAATAATGACCTAAAACCTGAAACTTTTGTATCATTCACAAAATCAACCTCAGGAAGTGTTGATGAAAATGATCAAGAAAATGGAAAAGTAGCTTCAACATATTTCACAAAATCAAGCACATGTGGTCAATTTACTTTTTCATGTAATATAGTCTATGGTTCAGAAGGACGATCACGTATTTGTCGTCCAAAACAAAATAATCCAAAATGTTAGAATAAGATAAATTAAAAGAAATTGATGAGTTTTTTTTGCATGAATAGAAAAAAAATACAAAAAAAAAATTGTTGAAAACGAGAGAGATTCTCATAAATTGCATTTTTAAAAAAGACACAAAAAAATTCATAAAGAGTAGGTTGTAAGAGCGAGCGATCAAAAAAGTATAAAATTGATACAAGATTAAAGATGATGAGAAGATTTTGATATAAATTGTAAATTAATAAAATATTCCTCATCTTAATCATGAGTATGTAGTTGAATAGATACATTTTTAAAATGTAATAAAATTATGAGAATAAGCAGCAAGCGAACTAAAAAGTGTTCATATTAAAAAACTCAAAAAAATTATATAGAATCAAATTGAATAAAACGATTGCATATTAAAGGACATCAAGTAAATTTTATTTTTGAATTTTTAATAAGTCTAAATTATTACAGCTCAAAAGTGATTGAGATCAACATCAAAAATGGACGATAAACATTGATATCATAAATGCATTTTCTAAAAATTTCTATTCTCCAATATGACTTCAAAAGAATGATGTAAAAATAATTTATTCATCTTCATTATAAAATTGTCTGTGGCATTGTTCGACTATCATTTCCATCTGGCTCATATTCACGGAGTCTAAAAGAAAATTAAAATTATTAGAAAAATTAGTGATAAAAAATGAAATCTATTGATTAAAAATTAAAAAAGAAGCATGCAAAAAAAATAATATTGATTAGTGATTATTAGTTTTGCAACTTACATCGTCATCATCATCGTCTTCTGATACTTTAAAACCATCTAAATTGAAGCTTGCTGTTAAATCAATTGTGTTTTCTTGCTTTTCATGAGATGCTTGATTATGAAATGTAGAACGTTTAGAAGATGATGGCTCACAATCATATTGTTGTGGAAGTATATTACTTCTAAAGTCATAATCATCGACCGAAATATTTCGTGTCTTTTGATTTATGTCATTGCGTGCTTCAAAACTTTTTGATTGAAATTTATTCTTTGAATTTGAGCACAAATTTGCGCCTTTGGCCGATTGACTACGGTCAAACTTTTGTTTAACCCGTTCAAATTCAGAACGATTTTTGCCATCAAAAATAATTTCATCTTGAATCATGTAAGAAGGTTTTGCATCTGAATAACTTGAAGAAGATTTCTTTGAATGAAGTGAATGTTTTGTTTCATCAAAAATTTTCTTTAAATCATTGATATTTGGACGATATTCTTGAACAACACGTGGTGAATTTGTTCCACGTGAGGAAGAGGAATAGTGCTTAGGACTAGAATGTCTATTAAGTGTATTACATCGAGCAAGACAAAAGGCGAGTGAATGACATAAAAAAAATTATGATTGAGAAAAAAGATGCAAGCAAAATGACGAGTGTTAATCAAAAATTAGTGAGTGTGAGTGTGTTAAAAAGCAGCGTCCATTAAATGAAAAAATAAATTAATAAAAAAGTTATTTAGTTGTGTTAGTTCTAATATAAAGAAATCAATTTTTCTTCATTGATTTCATCTTATTTTTTTATCAAGAAATAATAGAATATTTCAATCAATGTTTAATATTTAACTTATATTTTAATTAATTCTCAACTTGATTCCACTTACTAGATTATGTAAGTACACAAATTAGTAATTTTGGAACATTAAATAACGAATAAATGGAAATTTCATTTTGTTTACATTTAAATTTTTTTCTTGTTCAAAAATTCAAAAATGGCGCCCTTTAAAATTTGAATCTTAACGGTCAAAAACGTTGATTAAAACATTCTATTATTTCTTGTTTCTAATTATTCAAGCGCTATTTACAAATAAATTTAATTTAAATTGACGTTTACCTCACGTTTAAATCTTCATTGTTTCGTTGCAATCGTCTGATTGCTGATGATGCTGCATCAATTTCATCTTCTGCCATTGTTAATTCTTTCTTTAGTTCTTCGATTCGAGTTCGCAATCGTTTCACTTCCGTTTCATATTGTTCTGCTCTTCGCACTGCGTGGCCCAGTTCGACATTCGCTTCCGACAACATTTTCTTCATTTTGCTTTGTGAATGACGCAATTCTTGAATTTCCTGGAAAAAAACACATCATTTGAATTGATAATTATTGAATATGTCATTGAGGTCGTTTGAAATATTTATTTTTTACCTTTGTCTTTTCAATCAATTCTTGTTGCATCATTCGGAATTCTTCAGAGCGTGAACCATTTCCAGAACTCCATGATGGAAGTCTTCCAGAAACTTGTCCATCAATAAGTTCTGCTTTGATCTTTTTATTTTCTCTTTCTAAATTGATTTTTTCAGTTTCAGTACGCTCAAGTCGGGACCAATAGGAAGAATTTTCTGCTTGTAATCGTTCAAGTTCGCTACGAAGTTCACTCAATCTGCGTTCCAATGACTCACGAGTTCCTGTTTCCTCTTGTAATGAGTTATTTATAATACGCAATTCTGCACGATGTGTTTCTTGAATAGTTAACAATTCTCTGACTGCTTCTTGTCTTGCTGATCTCAATTCCTCACATTTATTTCTTGTGTCATCAAGTTCATGTCGTAATTTATCAAGTGCTTTTATTAATTGAATTTTTTCACTAAAATAAAATTTTTTTAAAAATTTAATTAATAATAAAAAGTTTGAATTATTTTTACTCTTTTTCTAAATTAATGGCCTTGTTTGCATCATCTAATCTCAATTGTAACATCATTGCTCTTTGAATCAAATATTCTGAATCATCATCAGCGTCTTCACTTTTTGATGATTTTAATTTTTCAATCAATTGCTTTTCATTCATGTCAGATATATTTGCTCTTGTTTCTTTTGGCATTGCTCCTTGATTTGCATAGTCTTCAATATTTTTACTTTCTGAATTGCTTTCATTTTCACTTAATGATCGAGCTTTTGTGACAAGTCCATCTTCAGAATTAACATTTTTCAAACCATCATTAGAAAATTGATCTGGACTGTTGCTGATTCTTTCAGGTTCTTTATGAGTAGAAGCATGTTGCATTAAACTATGATGAATTTTTTCCATTTCCTTTTTTAACTGCTGAACTTGAATTTCAAGATCATGCTTTTCTCTTTTGTAGCCATTTGATTCCTTCATGCATAGTTCCAATTGAACACGAAGTTGCTTTGCCTCATCTCTTGCTTGATTTCTTTCATTTCTTACTTTTGCCCATTTTTCACGCCTAAAAAATTGATAATTATTGTCAATTATTGATTTTCAATAAAATTTATTTAAATTTACCAATTATTAGTGCATTCTGACCACCTGTAAGAAAATAAAATAAATTATTTTATAAATCCTTAATGGACGCCTTAAAAATAACAAACCATTTCATAGTCTTTTCCATTTGAGCTGCTCGACCCTTATATTCTTCAAGTTCCCTCAACCGTTGGGTCTCACGAATTTCCCATTCGTTTTGATTCATTCTTGTAATTTTAATTCCTTCGCTTGTGTATGAAAATTTTTTATTCTTTCTTGTTTTATCAATTTATCGATTTTTTGCCCTCAGGCTCTTAAAAACATGATTGATAAATTCAAGTGTTTTTGAATAAATCAAATGATATTTTTGTAGAATTTGAACTTTTTGCTGTGTTTTCTTTTAAAACAAATCAATTTCAATCAAATTTTTAATGATTTTCTGTGATTTTGTAAATAAATCAAGAAAAAAATTTTATTGTTTAAAATTTACAGTAAGTTGCAAAACTAATACTGCAAGAAAATTTATTCAGATATGTGAAGATGCCTTAAATTTAATAATACTGATGTCTATTGAAAAATTATTTCAAAATATTTTGAATTTATTTTAATTTTTAAAATTTTAAATCAAAATTTTATAAATTTTAAATTTATTTTCAAAAAATCTTTTTAAATTTATAAAAATTTTGAATTTCTTGATTTATTTAAGAAAATTTTAATAAAAATTTAAAATCCAATAGACTTGATTCATAAACTTTTAAATCCGTTAAGGAAGCCCCTTTATTCAGCATATTCAGCGTCATTTTTCAAGACTAGCCAGTTTTCATCGTCAGCTCGAAGAGATCAGAAGCATTAAAATGGATTGAGAATATAAAAAAATTTTGTAGATATATTATAGGAATTTTCCTTAATTAAATATCATAAAAACGTTGTATAATAAGCGTGTGATCGTGGTAATGATAAATAATTGTGACTGTGCTGATAAAAAGTTGGAAAATTTGAAAAAGAAAAGTAAAAAGTGTGTAAAAATTATAGAGAGAGAGAAAACCAACACAACAACATAAAAAAATGGAATCCGAATAATATATATACATGGATGTATAAAATTTGAGTCAAGATTTCATTGAGTTTGAGTCTTTTGTAAATAGTTATTTTATATTTTTTTTCTCCTCTATTATAAGTTTATACGAAAAAAAAGTTTATTAGTTATTTCTCTCTACATCATCCTCCGTTGAACGTAATTAGTTCACTAAGAAATAAATAATTAAAGAAAAAGTCTTGAGTTAGAACTAAGTTTATAATTTTATATACACATAATAATTTTTTTTGCATAATCGAACTTTTATAATATCAGGTGTGGTGAAGAAAAAAAGTTAATTAATTAGAACATACGAAAAAAAAAAAAAGAAAAAGTAAAGCGAAAACAAGGGAAAAAAAATTAAAATTTATTATTAAAATCGAGTTCATTGTGATAGAAAAAAGAAGGAAAAAAATTTAGCTCACATCAGCACACAAAAATTTTTCGCATTCACGGGGATAGGAGAACGCAAATGAAAACTTCGCATTTTTCGGAAAATTACGACTTGTGTCACCCATTATTACTGGGTTGTGAGAACTCTAATAATAACAGTAATATTTCAAATAATATTTCGAATTCGTTCAATCATCATCAACAACAGCAACATCATTCGACATCTTCGGCTATTGTAACATATGGAAATAGCTCCGGAGATCAAACGACCAAATTCGAAAAGAATGCTAATGATTTTCAAGTGAAACAGCAGCTCAGGCAACAGCAGCAAGAACAAAACAAAAAGAGAAAACGAGAAACAGGTGAATATTCATGAAAATTTCTTTCGTTCTTTCGAGTCCTTCCTTTTTTTTCTTCTTCTTCTTCTTTGCGTACAAAAACTGGCAAAAGAGAGAATTCCAAAAAAAAAAAATAAAATTACGACGAAGACGAGAAACCGACGACGACAAAAAACAAGTAAAGAAAAAAAATTGATGATTGTAATGTCTCGCTTCATGCTACGCGCCTTTAAAAGTTTTTGTTTTTGTACAAGAAATTACGACGTTATTTGAAATGTCCATATACATACACATACACATGACTCTAATCATGAAAACATTCTTTTTCCGATAATTCTTACACAACAAAAAATAAATAAGCGGCTGCGGCTAATGTGACACTAAAATATTAATACTCTTGCATCGACATTTTTCTCATAATTTTCATTTCATTTCATTATCTGATGATGAAAATCAAATATGCATAAAAGTGAGTGAGTAATGGAAATTTCCCGACCATGCTGGAAAATACACTTTCTTTCTCACACATATGTATGTATTCTTATGAAAAATGTATTAAAATGGTGTAACCTGAGCCTTTTTCTGTGTTCTGTGTGTGGGATATGAAGGATTGCTAAGGAAAATTTCCCCATAATCAGTGTACTTTTTTTTTTCTTGTTGCCAATATGTTTTGTGAGTAATATAGATTATGAAAAGGAGCATATGATGATATATAAAAAGTAAAGAGACGTTTTACGTCACTTGAGCTTGATTGCTTGCATATAACAGAAGTAGCAACAGCGACAGAGAAAAGAAAAAAAGAGAAGTTTTATGAAAGTTGAGCTGTCAAATGAATGCAAAATCCTCACAATGTGATTATGATTGTACTTTACTGTAACTGTGGTGCTGTTGCCTCGAAGAAAGCCATAGAATGAATATATCGAAATACTTGTAGGCGTACGTGAACAATAGCTAGTTGTATATAAGAGAAAATTACACTTTCATAAAGACATTTCTTTTCTTTTTTGCCCATTTCATATGAAACATTTTTTTTCTTTTTGCTCTCACTTTATGTGTAGTAATTCGAAATTTTTCTTCTTTTCATTTTTTTTCTGTGTGCCAATCATTTCAACAAAAAATATATCTTTTTTAAATTGAAGACAAAAATCTTTTTTTTCTCTCTCTTGACTCCTCTTTCTTAAAAACATGTATACGGTATATATTTTAAAAATAGATATTTTTTAGTTCTTGGTAAGACGAGAGTAAAAAAAGGATGAAAAGAAGAAATAAAAATTGCGCTTCTTAGTAGAAATCTATAATGCGTATACAAGAAACATACACTTACTAGTTAAAGTTGTATTTGCGGACAGAGAATGATATGCAATAATTATTTCCTGCCAAAAAATAAGTCGATTGTTTTCTTTGGCTTAGAACTTGTATTACTTTTTTTGGCTAAATGCAAAGCATTTGGATGATGACTCATTGGAATTTTCTAAATAGATGCAGTGGAAAATTGTCATGATCGATTTTTTTTTGATGAGTTTAACGTGCAATAAAGTTTTTAATTGCTTATTGTAAAAAACCGTGACTAAATGAATGCTTTAGTTAAATGTAAATTCAGTTCATATTAAATGCATTCACATATGGATAAATTGTAATCTTTATGTTTACCATAACCACAAAACTCAATATTATTTTAAATTAAATGCTTTTATCTAAACAAGCAAAAACATAGAAATGGTCTATTAAAATTATGAAATTTAATTTTAAATATTTTATTTTCAAAGCATTTTATGGAACAACACTTTATATCTTCATTTTAACTTGTTAGCTGTCTTTATTAGATCTCGAAAACTGCAATAGCTAGAGACTTCCGGTTTTTTGCATTATATTTGTGCTTTAAAATCAGTTCAGCAAAGTTTAATTGTAAAACCATTACTGATTGCAAGAATTAGAAAGTTACCAATTTAATTTTCATATTGAACTTTCGAGAGGATAAAATTTTAAAATTGACTGTAATCAAAAGTTATGTCATCTCGGAAATATTTAAATTTAACCCGTTATTCTAAAGTCAGTACATTTTGAAATTCGGTCATAAAAAATAAAAAAATTTTAAGAAATGCGTTTAAACACACTGATCTGCTACATGGGTATATTTAAAA
Source organism: Polypedilum vanderplanki (assembly GCA_018290095.1). Lineage (NCBI taxonomy): Eukaryota > Metazoa > Arthropoda > Insecta > Diptera > Chironomidae > Polypedilum > Polypedilum vanderplanki. Next base: position 33,385,103 of record CM031380.1, on the reverse strand, counting down.
TGATTTAATATAACATAATTTTGTTAATTTTCAAATCTTTTCAAGAGTATTCACGAATTTTTTTATATTTCAAATGTTTTTATAAGGTTTCACTATATTTTCGTAATTTCTTGATATTTTTCAGAAAATTCTAAAACACGTAATTTTTCAAGAAATTTCTCAAAAGTTTGAAGGATTTCTAAGAATTTTGTCATTTTTAAAATTTTTTGAAAGAAGTTTGTAATTTTAATCAATTATAAAATTAAAAATAACATGAAAAGTATAAATTTTCAAAATCATACATATTAAACATTTACAATCGTATTTTATTATGTAGTATTGACATTTCGAATGTCAATCAAGTATATAATCATCTTCTCAGATATCGACGCATTTTTTTTGCTATTAATTAGTAAATAATGATTGGAGAGTTGATTTAGAGGAATTATAATGTACCTTTTTATATTTCACAAAATTCCATGTTTCGAAAGCATTTACTGTACATTTTCTCTTTGGATAATAATATAATGTTGTATTTTTTTTTTGAAGTGAAAACACAATGGGCCCGCAAGTTTTTTTCATTATTTTTATTTCAGACCGAAAAAACTGCTTTAAGTTGTGGTGCGAGAGAGTTTCTTTTTACTTTTCTCTTCTTCTCTTGCGTCTCGCTTGTCTTCTTGCTTGCATCGAAACCACTTTTTTGTATGTGATAAACTCATGCAAGAGTTGAGAGCAAAATGTAAATTTTTGCTAACTTGTATTAAAAAAAGATGAAAATTTCTCATTTTTAAAAAAGTTTTCTGTTTTTCGTCGCTTCTGTGGTTATTTATTAATAATATTCACACATAAATGCATACAAATACAATCAAAGGACAAAAATCTTTATTAGTGTGCGTGAACACAAGTAAAAAGAGAGAAAGAGAAAAAACCCAATCCATCAATATAATAATAATATGAAACAAACATGGAAAATATGAGACTGATTAAATATACGTCGTCAAACGGGCTCAAACAAAAAAATCGAAAAAAACGCATTACAAAAAATGCAAGGCTTGGACGTATAATTTAAATCAAGTTGACTTAAAATTTTAAAGAAAATAATTTTTAAGAATATCAACGACATTCTTCCTATGAATTTAAAATTGGTAGATTTATAAAGTCAGAACAAAGATTTTAATGCAAGATTGAAGTATCAGAACAGTTTATTAAAATTACAATTAATGATTATTAATTTTTTGATAAAAGTCAAGTTGAAATCAAGTTACTAAAATCAAGTTAATGAAGGCAAGTTGAAATCAGATTATTAAATCAAGTTGACTCGAGATTTTTATTGACTTACTAAAGAATCGCTTATTGTAAAGCACAGAATTGGTCAAATAACATGAAATTTACACAAAACTATTTGTCTTAAATGTCCTGGTCTAATTATAATAAATTTAAAACTTTAAAATTTTTAGATTTTTGATCAGAAACAATTTAAATTTTAATTAAATTATTTAAGTGTCTAAGCCTTTAAAAATGCTTTCAGTCTCTTTTTTACTTATATCTGTGTGAAGAATTTTTTTTTCTCATAAATACAAACGCTTGTTTTAAAACTCAGACTCAGGCTCGAGCAGCACCCCAGTTTCACAATAATTTTGCGTCGAAAGGTAACAAAACAACAACAACAACAAAAACTAAAAAAGCGGTTCAATAACAACTTGTATTTATATATCCATAATGCAATGCTAAATTAATAAAAATCAAAAACAACTTTTTCTACTTTAAAAGCATATTTATACATACATATGTGTGTAAAAATTAAAGGTGTACGATGACTTGAAGAACTCAATATGGATATGAATTATTTTGTTGTTAAACTTTAACTTTAATAAGCTGACGAGTCGAATCGACTTGGTATTTTTTTGTGAAGTTTCTTTTTTCATCCGAACACCTTTATGTATATTTATGAATTTCCATTGTCTTTTAAGGTTTTATTTTTATTGAAATCGTATTTTTAATGAAAAAGCCTAATATTTCAACCTCGACTCGTGTTGCGAGTTAATTGACTCCTTTTGAGGCTACTACATAATTATAGAAATTATGTCTTACAATGTTGCACGTTAATCATCATTTATTTAATCATAACATAGAAGGAAGAGGCGTTACAAACTAGTTGACAAGTCTAAAATTCCCAATTTCATCAAATAAATGCTTTTTTTGACTTTAATCGAAATTTGATATTTTTACAAAGACCAAAAAAGACCCTCCTTCAAAAATAATAAAATATAGATCATCCCTTATCAGTGCGAAATTACTTTTGCTCACATCGGCAAATTCGAGCAGCGTAAAATTACTTATCAGCATCAACAATAACGAATAAAAAAGAGTATATTCAAATTACAACATTGTGGCAAAAAAAAACAGTTTATTAAGCACAACGATTACTCGTCAATTGAAAGCAAAACAAGAAACCTCGGAGACAGATTTTTTGCCTTTTTCATGTCTCTTTACTTCTTTTTCTTTTAAGTCTCTTAAATTTCAAATGAATTGCGACACACAATTCTCCTTCATTCACCAACTTGCTGCACTTTTTCTCAGTTTTTAATAAAAGTAAGTTTGCAAGTTAAGAAAATGATATTCAGCGTTGTTGCTTGAACTTTGATGTTTTTTTTCTGGTTGTGCCAATTTCTGCACTACATCACCATCGTGTTTCTTCAGCCACTAAGCAATTATTATTTATTGTATACAACTACAGGCCTTGTATTTCTCTCTCTCTGTTGTCTTTTTTTCTTTGACGTTGCTGCTGCTACTCTGTAAAATTTATAAAAAAAATAAAAAAAATAAACACACTTAAAGACAACAGCGGTAAAGAGAAGTAAAAACGGGCAACGCTGCAAAAAATAAAGGCAAGAAACAACAAGCAACAGCAGACTTTTTTTCTTCTCAGCTTGTTCACTATATTCACTCACATTTTGCCTCTTTTTCTTCGTTAGCAACGTCGATAAAGTCAGTCTCTCTATTTGAGAGTGTATTAAGTTGATTTTTAAGTCGACTGCTTATTAATTTATGCTGAATAGCAGTGAATCAAATTATGAAACACACTCGACTAGTTTCTAAGAATCTCAAAATGATATTTTATGTTTTGATATGATGCAGAAGAGGCTATGTCGGCGACTGTTGTCTCTTAAAAGCCTTTCTATAATATTCATTATATTGAATCAAGCGAAAGGGCACATTATCATCATTATTGAGTTGCATTTTCACGTGAACATACATTAGAAACTTTATTTTTTCATTTCAAACAAACAAAACTAGCGCTTTCACATACGTTTAAAGTAGATGATTGAAGGGAAAATGTAAAGTTAATTATAATATGGAACTTAAAATTAGAAATTTGCTACTTGATAATTTACGTACTTGTTTTGATGATGATAAATTTTAAATTACATCACATTTTCATAATCGAAATTATGAAAACATAATATTTTATTTACTAGTAAATTCAAGAATGTCTTTCTGATAACATTCACTCAAATTGCGCTTCCAAAATAATAAAAATAAAGTTTTGTTTATGTGGTTTTGCATTTTACTATATTATTTATTGTTACTAATACAATCTCATTTTGTATCTTATATACTTTCAACAATAACAAAAAGTTATTATTATTATTGACAAGGGGGAAACATTTATGATGAAAAAACTAAATGTTAACGAAAAATAGGAAAAGAAAAATAAAAATCAAATTTCTTAATTATACTGCAATAATTTGGATCTAATTTGACATTTAAAACAATTTATTAATAACACTATTGAACTTTTATTGTTGTACAAGATCTGGGAAAAATATTATTAAAGAATATTTTAAGATTTATTTACAAAAATTTCAAAAGTTTTGTTTACATAAAAATTTAACGAAAAATAAAAAAAGTTAACGAAAGAAAAATTAAACTTTCAAAAATAATTCTGTATTTTGACTATAATTTCTCATTTTAAAAAACCTTGATATAAACAAATTAAGTTTCTCTAGTAGTTTCAGCTCTGATTCAGTTGTAACAAACCATATTTGTAAAGTTTTTCTTACAAAAACCTGGACAAAACATTGATGAAAATTAACGAAAAATAGCAAACAAAATGACGAAAATCTCAGAATTTTCATCATAGATGTTTTTCCCCTTGAAAATTGAAGAAAATAAATTAACGAATTCGAATGAACCTGGGTGTGAATTGACTTAAAAATTATTGTATATTTTCTATCGTCTTGAGAGTAAGCGGTAAAAAACAACCACTAAGGGTGAAATTGGCATTTAACGAGAAGAAAAACAGGGTGGTGCGCATTGAGCTAAAATAATGATTACACATTTCTTTTAATAATCATATCGTGTTTTTATGATTTTGTTTCTTCAAATTTTTAACCTTGGTAGAGGTGAGAATTTATTGAAGATTTTATGTGAAAATATACAAACCGATTTGTGTGTGTATTTAAAGCGTCATATTGAATGATGTTTTTTGCTCTCATTCGATAAAAATTGAACGCGTACAAAGAGAGTTGAGGATTTTTCAGATTAAATAGTAAACATCACGCTAGCTGCTGCTGCTCGTGTGTACATGGAACTATAATCGAATTCGTGTCTTTTTAATTGTATGCGGCAGTATGGTGTGTGTATATTCAACTTAAAAAACATTCCAAAAAAAATGATAACAAGAATTTTCTTTTTCTGTTGTCGGTATTGTGTGAGAAGCATCAGGCAGCCAGCAGTAAAAAAATAATTTCAATATGTAAAGAATAAACGCGCAATCTTATCTTTTGGCAAAAGCGTTAGCAAAAAAAGTGAAAGAGTGAGTGAGAAAGATGTGAGAATAAAGAGTGAAATTCAAATATGGTTGCGGTGTGTGAAGCAGGGCAATGGAATTGAAATGTCATGGAAAATTGTAATTTAGCAACTTGTGTATTATATTTTTTTTTGTGAAACTTTTGCTCATTTATAGTTTATTTTTAAAACATTGTGCCTAAACTATACATGCGAGTGCGACTTGTGTTTTCATATAACAAATTTTTCTGTTGTATGCCGCTTTATACATGTGTGTAAATAACGCGTTCTCGATTTCTATGTATTGAAAAGAATGATTCAACTTATATTTTCTTCTTTGTCAAAAATATTTATTTTATATTCTTACTTATTCACTACCAAATGCGTAAATATCTTTTTTCTCCTCGTTTTTAAAAAGTAATTATAATTTTGCAGTTCTTCCCACATGAGATTAATTTAAAAATCTCGTTTAATCAAAACAAAAAGTCACCGAAAAAAGTAATTTACACGATAAACTTGTTATGACAAGAAAATTTACATTTTATTATCATCTCGGTCTTGCTGGCATGGCATGTGTCCCTTCATTTTACTCAAGAGATAATTAACGCATGTGTGCCAGTTTAAAGTAATGGGTCAGATCAGGAAATATTAGAATTATTCAACGGAGTTAAAAATTTGATCACTTTATGGAATTGCTTTTGAAAAACTAATATTTACCTTATATTTTAATTAAATCTCAATTTTATTGTAATTATTACATTTTGTAAGCACATAATTAAGTATTTTTAGGGCATTAAATAGCGGTAAATTACAAATAAATGAAAAATTTTCATTTTGTTCATATTCAAAATATTTTTTTTTGTTCAAAAATTCAAAAAATTACGCCCTCTCCAATTTAAATTATAACGGTCAAATTATTGATTGTTTTATTCAATTATTCATGAATCTGGCAATTCTCGATTTAATATTATTGTATTTCATAGATTAATTTTAAATGCCAACATTATTTTTATGCTCAAATTTTAAGCTCAAGTTTAAACTGCGAAATATTTTGAAATAATTCAAAGTCAATCAATCAATAAAAGCCATTCCTATCTTTTGTCTCGAGCGCAAGTCGTTTGTTATAATATTTAAATTATATAAAAGAAAATGTGTATGACAGAGAGAGACGAGCTATGGATGGCAGTTGACAACTGGATCGTCAATACAGTGTATTACGTTATCACCATCGAGACTCGTAAGTTTTCAGTTGAAAAGACATCATGCGGTTATCATTTACTCACATTCCCATTTTCTACTTTTTAATTTAATACTATCGACTATGACGAAGGAAAAAATCGTGTAATTTGATTTGCCACCGAACGAAAAATGCCTGGAAAATTGCTTCATATTTGCCAGTAATAAAATTGTCTCGTTACTTGAAGGGAAATTGAAAAATATTTTTTTCTCGCATCTCTGCATTTGCTTCTTCAACGGCTGCTGTTTTCATAAGAAACTTATTTTCACACAAATTTTACATGATGGCTCTCGAAACGTTATCGTCATCGTTCTCTCTTTTCCATCGCTTTTTCGAAAAATTAAATGTACAAAATTGTTATTTCAATTAAATATTCGTTCTTTCCCTAAAGCACTCTCACATATTAAGTTAAATAAAATTTTAACGACTTTTTTTTTCTTCTCCCTCTCTGTGTCTACAGCTGATGCGGGTTGCGATTGTGGTTGCGTTGATAGCCAAGTAAGTACTTGCCGGTCAGCGATAAGAATTATGAGAAAATTAACCATCTTTCTTCTTTCTCCCATCAGACTATTATCAGCACTACAAGTATATTAAATTCATCACAAACGCAGCAACAACAGACATCAAATATGGGTGCACAATCGAATGGTTCCAAGACGGCGCACTCGAAAGTGGCGAATGGAACAAATGCTGGCACGAGTAACAACAACCAGACGACAACAAGTAAACGTTCGAGCAGTGGTGCTGACGGTGATTATCAACTGGTGCAGCACGAAGTACTTTACTCGCAATCAAGTCAATACGAGGTGAGTCCTATCTTTTTTCATGTTTGATCACGTTTCCGAGTGAGAAGTTCGTTAAAAATTATAAAATTTACTATTTACTCGTGTTGTTTGAAGGGGAATAAAATGGTTTATTAAATGCATGTAGGCACACTATCTTTATACTCTTGCTTGCTTATGTCAGTGAAAAAAAAAATGAAGAGAAAATAATGCAATATGTTCCACAAGTAAACGCTTCATTGATTCTATAGATCACACTAATTTACCCTCGTCGACCGTTGTTGCACATTTTCCAAAATTATTTTGTTTTGAGAATATCCAAAAAAAGTAAAAATGCAAAAGAAGATGAAAAGAAGTCTACGTGAGACTTCCATAGCTTTTTCAGTATATAATATAAATGTAACGTCATACAAAAGTAAGAAAAAACATTCCAAAACAAAATATCACGTATATTGACCATAATGAAGAGACCAAGACTTTTACACATACAAATACAATTACATTGAAAGACATAAAGTCTCTTGCTACGCACCATTTACATGCGTGTATGTGTGACATACTATAAATAAAAATATACGCTCATAATATGATTTAAGTAAATTTGGCAACATCGCACTAGCACATTGTTCGTTTCAATTTAATGTCCAACTGACTGATGATGATCATGATGATAGTTTTGTTATTGTTAATTCATGACGATGATGATGACGAGGTTCAGTAAATTGTATATATTAAATATATATACATACTTATAAGCTATAAGTTTCTCATATATATTTTTTTATATATCTGTTTTTCAAAGCGAAAAAAAGCACACATTAAATGAATTTACGTAATTTGTTTTTGAAATAAAAATATATAATGCAAAGAGCGGAGAAAAATGAGAAAAACGGCGTTTAATTAAAGAAGAAGAGGCCTATGGGTGCTAGAATAACAATAAGCTGTAGAAAATTAGAAATGAAGAGAGAGAGAGATAGAAAAGTATTTATGAATGGTATCGAGCGAAATGTAAATGGTGAAAAATTATAGAGCAACATCTGAAGCCAACTGTCTCTTCTTCCTTCACCTCATCTACTTACCTTTCCTTTGATGTAGATTTCTTCTTTCACTTTATTCATTCGTGGTTGTCGAGTTCATGAAAAAAAAAGAAACATTTCACTTCAGTTTTTAATATTCTTGCTTTAATACACACTATGAAAAATGGAACTCTCTTTTTTCGCAAAAAATAATTTTTATATTTTTATAGCACTTCATTTTCGGCTAAGTTTGTTGAAAATAAAAAGATTGAGGAAATCAAGCCCTAAATAAAATCAATTTAGGCTTTATAAAAAGAGAAAAAAGATATTGAAACAAACAAGAATTAATAGAACATTTTAATTAATGTTAAAACTAATATTTAACTTATATTTTGATTAATTCTGAATTCAATTATTATGTTTGTACATAATTTATTAAATTAAGTTTAAAATTACAATTAAACGAAAATTTTCACTTTGTTTACATTCAAAAAATTATTTTTCTTGTTCAAAAAAAGCGCCCTCTAGAATTTAAATCGTAACGGTCAAATTGTAGATTGAAATTTTCTATTATTTCTTGAAAAAAAAAAGAATCATGAAAGGAAAGAACTTTTAATGAGAATAGATGGAATGGATAAATTTCACGCGAAAAAAAAACAGTGGAATTGCTAGATCAAGATCGATTCGAAATGGTCTTGAATATTTTTAATTTCTTTTATGCCTAAAGTTCAGTTCAATCCACTCAACTCGCTAGACAAAAAAAAGCAAAGCAAAACGAGTACGAATAATAAAAAATGTGGAAATTTAGCTTACAAAAAAATCGTCCGAAAAAAAAAACAAAAAGAATTGGAAAATGCAGGTCTAATAAAAGTTCAATAAACTCATGGCCCGATAAAGAAGTATGGAAAAAAACCTTCAGCGTTGAAATTCGAGTAAAGTGTGTGCTAATGCTCGACTAGAGCTAGTTTTTTCTTCTCTTCTCACTCACTCGCTTGTGTAATTAAAAAGACTCAATGTAACTCTTTTTTTTTGCTTCGTTTTCTTGTAGGTCTTGGAGTTTTTGGGACGCGGGTAAGAAAATTATTTTAATTGAAATACATTTATATAAAGACTTCAAGTCATTATTTTAAAAATTATATTTTACCATTTTATAAAAAAATATTCAGTCTTACCTTAAAATTTTAAATTTTATCAAAGTGAAAAGTGAAAATACAGAAATGTATAGAAAAACCAGTTTTCTATTGACAAAAATGATTAAGATCGAAGATGAATTGGCAGGATTCAAAAGACAATTCTTTGGGTGCTTATTTTTCTTGTGCACTGTAGTAAAAGCTTTGTTGCAATGCATGCAGTGCTGAAAAACAGGATTTGGGTTCATTTTGCAGGAATTTTCATGACGACCTTTTGAATTTTTTTCTTTAAATGACATTCCACAATATTGACAAGCAAATTCGTAATCACGACTCATTCGATTGTCCAATTTTGCATGATCGCTTAAATGAAAGTCCAATTTCTCCTTTTCGAATCGCTTGTTGCAGTTTGGTCTAAGACATCGAAAACGTGGCATCAGATTTTCCAAACAAGTTGCATCCTTCAAATCCTTGCCGCAATACTTGCAAAGTCATCTTATAATAATAGTGATGATAAGTCAATGAGTGTTGAGTTCATCAAAATCGTCAATTGCCAATTCTTTTGCTTCTATTTTCCAGCGCTTCAAATCCTGCATTCACTGATGATTTTCAATGTGCAATTCAAGCTGATCTTCAACCATTGCTTTGCCACAACCTCGCATTGGACACAACTTCAAATTATCTCTCAATGTAGTCAAATAAACGCAATAATTAGTGTCATCTCGATGAAATAATGCTGATTTTGAATCTTTGTAATGATTAGCTGATTTTCCAGACTCAAATAAAATGTTTTTGATTTTCTCCTCTATTTCAACTGAGATTGAGCCAGAATTTGTTGTATACAATATCGAATCGCTAGTCAGAGTATTGAATATTGATGCTGGATTATATCTTCCACTAAGATTATCGAAACAAACCTGGTCAACCTTATATTTTTGATCTCCTCGTACTGTGATGAATTTTCGGCATAAATTTTCCAAAACTGAATCGCTTGATATAGTATCGAAGAAAGGTGGCTCGAAATCAATTAAATTATCCATATTTAAAGATTATAAACTGATAATATGGAAATTAAGAAAAATCTCCAACTTTCCTTTAAAAAAATTATTTCGCAATAGTTTTTTGGGGGTATTCAGCTTTTTGGAATTTTAAACCGCCACAAAATTTAAAAAAAATAAACGATCCCCAAAAAACTATAGCAAAATAATATTTTTAAAGAGAACTTGAATATTTTTCCTAATTTTCATATTATCAAATTATAAAAATTAAATATGGATAATTTAAGTGATTACGAGCCACGTTTTTTTGGACAACACCAAAAGAATCAATATTAGAAGAGTTATATGGAAGCTTTATCGCAGTACGGGGAAAAACAAAGCGCAAAGTTGGAATCGTTTTTTCTGACCGGCTGAGTCGAAGATACTTTGGCAAGCATCAATTCATGCCTCTTACTGAGGACTCTATTTTGTGCACTACTTTAAATCCTGAAATTGCCATTGAAATTGAAAGAAAAATGAAAGGGATTTTGACAAAAGCTGGTGATCTTGGAAATTTTGATATGGATGGTGAAGGTTCTGTTGGTTCAATCAAGGAAAATTCAAATTATGTAGTATACCTGACTGAACGAAAAAATGACAGTGATAAATGTAAATTCTGTGAGAAAGTTTGGCTTTCTACTGCTGAAGAAAAGGTTTACCATATAGAGACAGAACACTGGCATGAAATTTCAGTTTTGATGAGCGCTATCGAGAAATTAAAAGCAAAAGATCCAAAACATCGATTGATCGCTGAATGGGAGGCAAAATTGGAATAGAAATATCTTGAAATACCATTGTCATCAACAAATGAAAAGAAGAAAGTAGCAAATAACCCATCGACATCGAAAGCAAAAACTCTTTCAGAAAAGAGAAAGAAGTTGTAAAAATAAAATGAAAAGAATTTTTGAAATGATATAGTAAATTTATTACTTAAAAAAATCATAATTAAGATTGTTTCATTTTTTCTTTATTTTTTTCATATTAAGTCTTTTTTTACAAAATCGAATTTATCCTCCTAATACTTCAGAGTTGCTATCATAGACGTCTACGATCAACGAAATTGTCTACATCATAGAAGATTTTTATCTACGTGTAGACGCTGACAACTGGATTATATAAAAATGAATAATTTAAAAAAAATTTAATTATAAGAATATTCATTTATCATGAGTATTTGATTTGTATATACTTAGTCAAAGTTCAAAAATATACATTTTTTGCATTATTCTGACACTAAAATGGTCGAAATGATGTGAAATATAAATCGGTTTTGAACAGTTGATATCTTATCTTAAAGAAGACTTCGGACACTACATTTAGTAAAACTTTTAAATTTTGCAATAGTCTGAAAGCTAAATAATCTTTGCAAACGTAAACGATCTACGTAACAACTCTGCATACAACTCTATATTATAAAGTAATATATTACTATCCTCCTCTCTTTTTTTATTTGGTGGTAGGACTTTTGGTCAAGTCGTAAAGTGCTGGAAGAAAGGAACAAGTGATATTGTGGCTATTAAGATTCTAAAAAATCATCCATCATATGCACGTCAGGGACAGATTGAAGTATCTATTTTATCACGCCTCAGTCAAGAAAATGCAGACGAATTCAACTTTGTACGCGCTTTTGAGTGCTTTCAACACAAGAACCATACTTGTCTGGTGTTTGAAATGCTAGAACAGAACTTGTATGATTTCCTGAAACAAAACAAATTTTCGCCATTACCATTGAAGTACATCAGACCGATTTTGCAACAGGTAGGTGGAATATAAATACTGCATACAAGTTGCAACTTGCATTGTTGTTGTGCATCAACCGGAGATTCGATTTCTTTTATACACTTTCATGCATAATGCATACATATGTACAAAATTGAAAAACATGAACAATACAAATGTGTATGCAACATTACACAGTGTTCATTGCACTGCGGCTACTACTCTCTTTTTCAATAATGCAGTTTTTCTCTGTATACGCAGCAAGAGAGAAAATTAAAGAGAAGCAAACAATTTGTCTTTAAATATCTATTTTTGACTTCTTTCTCTCTTAGTTAGTTTTTTATATTCAAAAATAAAATTTCAAAATTTTCCAAGGTGTAGGCATTTTCAAAATATTTTAATTAAATTTAAATAGTTGACAAATTTTAAGTTCTTATGAAAAATATTCCAATTTAAAAGTTTTATTTTAAACGCATGTCATCTACATATCTTTCACACTTTAAAAAGGTCATTGATGAGGTGATGATACTTGTGTAGGCTCTGCGACTCTAACAAAAATCTCATAAACTCGTTTTCTTTCTCATCAATCAATTTTTCAAGTGAGAAAGGCAGATGACTACAAACGGCACTCTCGATAAGAACAAAACATAAATGTTAATTGCTAACAATTTTTCTTTTCTTTCTCGCTACATAGGTTTTAACAGCGTTGCTAAAGCTGAAGCAATTGGGTTTGATTCATGCGGATTTGAAGCCTGAGAACATCATGCTTGTAGATCCCGTTCGTCAACCATACAGGTAAATTATTTTATTTCATAATAATGAAAGTAATTTTTAATAATCTGTAAATATTTTTCTTTTATTTTTAGGGTAAAAGTGATTGATTTTGGAAGTGCATCTCATGTAAGCAAAACAGTCTGCAATACATACCTTCAATCACGATATTATCGTGCACCAGAAATCATTCTTGGCTTGCCTTTTTGCGAAGCAATTGATATGTGGTCACTTGGATGTGTCGTTGCTGAGCTTTTCTTGGGATGGCCTCTCTATCCAGGCTCTTCTGAGTATGATCAAATCAGGTAATATTTTTCTTTATTTTATTAAGTAAATTACTTATAAAAATTATCAATTTTAGATACATATCACAAACACAAGGTCTACCTACAGAGCATATGCTAAATAGTGCGAGCAAGACAGAAAAGTTTTTCTATCGTGACGAAGATTCTACATATCCCTTCTGGCGATTAATTTCACCTGAAGAGAATGAAATTATGACCAATGTTAAGAGCAAGGAGGCTCGCAAATATATTTTCAATTGTCTCGACGATATCGGTCAAGTGAATGTGCAAATGGACATAGAAAGCAGTCAATTGTTGGCAGAAAAAATCGATAGAAGAGAATTCATTGATTTACTGAAACGAATGCTGACAATTGATCAAGAACGTCGCATTCAGCCAGCGCAAGCTTTAAGACATCCATTTGTAACACTTTCACATTTGGTTGATTATGCCCATTGTAATAATGTTAAAGCAAGTGTTCAAATGATGGAAGTTTGTAGACGAGATCCAGTCATACATTCTGTTCCACAGACCACTGCCACATTGGTCACAAACTTTGGACCAAATACAACAGAAAATATGACATTCACCATTAATAATCAGCTTAATCAAGTTCAAAGATTAGTGCGTGAAAGAAATCCTTCGTCATATGAAAATGTCTATCAGTTTTATGGTACACCAAGAAATGTTGTTCGACAGTATGCAAATACTAGAGCGGCTGAAGTTTTACCGCCTCAACTGAGTTTCATCTGTCCTTATAATCCCATGCCTAGTCCTACTACAACTAAACACGTTGTCGTAGGAAGCGCAGGAATGCAACCATCATTGCAAGTTCCACCGCAACAGTACGTAAATGTTCCTGTGCCCGTTTCTATGACAATGGAACCAAATGGTCAACGAATGCTTCTCACAAATGCTGCTGTTCAATCAAGTGTTGCTTGGCCACAAGGAAGTACTCGACAAGTTGCCATTGTACCCAATTGGAGTCAACATGGTACAGCACCGCATTCGCTAATTGTTGATTCACAATTTTACAATGTGGAAGAAATTTATGGCAAGCAGCCGTTGAGTATTCACAAGTATGAAAAGAAGGAATCACCTGTGCATCATTTGAATGTACCGCGTCATGATAAGAAAGAAACCAATCAGTTATCTCCAGTGAAGAAACGTGTAAAAGAAAATACACCGCCTAATCACCATCATCATCATCAGAATCCTAATCTTCAACAAAATCAGACAAGATACAATAATAACAACCATAGGTCATCATCATATCATCACCATGTATCACCACAGCAAACTAATTCATCAATGAACCAATATCATCCTAATCAAGCTTTCTATGGAAGTCAGGGTCAACAGCTCCCAACTGGTTATTATGATCAAAATCAAGTTTATTCATCGGCTGGTGTTATTAATACAAGCGGCAAACAAAGAAGAGCAAGAAATCAAACTTCTACAGCCACTCATCATCAGATTGTAAATTCAACTATCACTATCCATGATACACCATCACCTCCTCCACAAATCACACAAACTCCTTCTGTTATTTTAATCTCAGACAGTGAAGATGAGGAAGAGAATCAGAAAAAGCAACAGCAGCAGCAGTCAACAAAGAGTTCTCGTGAGAAAACAATCGTTGGTACAAATAACAATCAAAGTTATTCAAATACAACAAATTCATCAACGCAATGCAACAAAAATGATTCACAGAACTCGACTGTCATAAGCAGCAATAGTAATCAGCAGAGAAAACAAGTCATCACAGTGGGTGATAGTGATGGAGAAGACACAAGTCCAAAAGGCCAACAGCAGCAGCAACATAGTAATGGTAAGCAATTAGCAAAAAAATTATTACAATTTCTAAATTTTTATAATTTTTTCGAATTTTAGTAAAATATGAACAACAACATGCAACACAAAAGAAACGCTTATTGGCGATGACACAGAATGATCCAAATATCACAAACAATTCCTCGTCTTCGACAAATCAATTGAAGCAAGAACCTGCAGATTTCAATACATCATCAAATTCGTTAAATTACGAATATCCACCATTTGATCATCAAAAACGGTCATCATGGGTTGGTCCATCATCGACAGCCGTATCAACAATAGTTCAACCATCGAACATTCATCAGAATCATCATGTATCGCATAATAATAAACGTGATACATCTGGCTGCGGATCAAGTTCGAGCTCACAACAACAACAACAGCAGCAGCAGCCAATAGTGGCACATGGCAAGAGTGATATGCCATTATCGTCAAGCTCTAATACTACCTCGTTAAACAGTACACCAATATTTCACCACCATCATCATCATAATAATTCGAGTCATCATCATCGCACGCAGCCTCAAAATATTACGCCTTTGGGTAATTCACCCATTAGCGGAGGATCGCAAGCTACGGCTTTGTTGCAGCAGACACAGCAACCTGATATTTATGCCCAAGCAAATGAAATTTACAGAAACAGGTCAACTCTCTATGTGCAACAACCGACATATGCTTACGACACTCGCATAATTCAGCCACCGCCAGCACATAATCCATCAAATCGACAGGTAAATTTAAATTTAAAAAAACCGTTAAAAATATTTAAAATTAAATTTTATGTTTTTAGGTGATGCCAACACATCAATTGCCTGCACATATTAATTTTCCATCATATGGTCAATTTGGTGCATCACCTTTAAGTCCTCAAGTGGCAGCAACATTGAGACCCAACTTTTGGCTTGCTGAGTAATTTTCCACTATGCATTTATATATAAAAATTGTTCTCGTTCATAAAAATATGGAATGATTTTTTTTTTGTTTTTTTATTATTAAATTATCTTGTAATAATTATCATAACAATATGCAACACATAAATAATAATATAACTATTATATGTTCATATCGACCAATAACATTTGAAATTGATTTTTCTACTATCACATTTTTTTATTATTATTATTTAAAACATCTTTCCTTTTTCACATACACGATTGAAAAGGATTGATAATCAAAGAAATTCTAAAGAAAAATAATCTTATTATAGCATTATATAAAAATACAATATATGATTATTATTATCAAAACTTATTATTATTATTACGTGTAATATTGTATCTACACACACAACAGGATTCACTGCAAGAGAAAAAGGAAAATAATTAGTAATTTTTAAAAATGCAAAAATATATATATTTAACATTGTTACTATAATAATGCAAATTGTGTGTGTGAGAGTGTAATGAGTTTTTTTTACGGTTTTTCATATATTTTGATCATTAAAATATCATTTTTTTGGAAGTACAACAAATGCAGTAATTTTCATAAAACTAGAAATTAATAAAAAATGGTGTTGAACATTTTAAAACTATTCTAATAAATATATAGAGAGCATGGCAAAATGTTGGAAATATTTTTTTTTCACAATTCATATTTGAATCAGAAAGCTTTTTTTCACTAAAACTTCTTAACAATTTAATGAAAATGTAAAAATTCAATAGCATATTAGCATTTCTGTTTCAAACTTTACTGATTACAAAAAAGATTTTAGAGTAGAAGATTTTTAATAGTGTTCCAAAGTTTTCTGATCAAAATGACCAACAAAAAATTTTGCCATGCATTTTCATAAAATTTATATTTCGCATGATTGAAACTCGAAAAAATACCAGCATAAGAATAATTAATTAAAAGCAGTATGTAGATGAGAATGCACTTATATTGAGGGAAGACATGCATACATAAATACATTAAACAAAAAAAAATTAAACTTAAAATATTAAAGATTTTATTCTGAAACTTTTATGTGACTGTGTCTCGTAGAATTGAACAATTGGGCCAAAATACACACACACACATATAAACATACGAAATTCATTTTACTAATTGACTAAATCTTTTATCCTCTCTATCTTCTCACCCTATATAAAAAAAATCTTCTCCTTCTCTATGTCTGTATTGACTTTCTTGTCTTTTTTATCTTGATGTGAATGAAAATGAAACAAAAAATATTAAAAATCAAATTAAAGTAAATATGATGATGAATCTTTGTGTAAAGTGTTTTTAATGAATATTAAACAAAGAATATTGCTAATTGAGATTTTCTAATGAAATACAAACAATTTTTGGCTATTTAATGATGATACACATTTAAAAATTTTAAAACATTTTTCTTCCTCATCTGTATCCTTTTACTGGACTATTACTTATTCCCACCAAAAACTCACTCTCATTCTTATAAAATATTTCATGTTTTTAGTAGAAATGAAACAGATCAGAATGAATAACAATTGAAGTGATAGAATTAAAGGTAATTCAAGTTTGTTTTTTGGAAAAAGTACGTAAACTTTAAAGTGAATGATGAGAATGAGCTTAGATTAAGTTTTTTTTTTATTTTTTGGTATTAACTTTATTTGTCATTTTATGAGTGAGTGAATTTCATTATTTTGTACCAATTCGCCTTTTTTATATTTTCAACTTAGTAAAAAATACATAATCGTCCTTTAAATTTAAATTTTATAAAAGAATAAGATGATAAATCTTTTTTTGAAATGAAAGCTTAAAAAGAATTATCATTTACAAAATTTTAATGATTCCTAGCAACTTAAATTTTTTCACAAAAGAAATTTTTCACTCTCAACTTGGTTTTTATGGAAATTAAAAAATTTTCCTACTTCGTGTACTTTAGAAAAAAAATTTGTGAGAGAATCTATCGAAATTTGTTTTAAGTTTAAGCAAAAGTTCTAAAAGTTTTCGACAATAATTTCAAACAACCAAATCTCTTAAATTTCTTTTCAAAACTTCAAACATTTATTGAGATTCTTTCAATTAAAGAAAATATGATTATCTCTGTCCAAATCGAAGATTACTCTCACAAGAATAGAAAAAGTTTTGCTTTTTAATCAACTAATTGATGATAGTTGAAAAAATGAATGAAATACGTTTGCTTCCCCAATTTTTACAAAGAAATGAAATACAAAAAATAAATAATAATAATCATAATATATTTTATTAAAATTAAAAATTATAGACAGGTACCTATAGATGGTAATCATAAATAATTATGTGAAAAGATAATGAAGGAACATGAAGATAAAAAAATATTTAATACATAAACTTATGCCTTACGAAACATTATATTTAATTATAATGAAATTTTAGTGATTTAGAGATTAACATTGATGAACACACACATACACACAAAACACATACACAAAATATGAATGTATAATTGTATGTATTAATTCTTAAAAAATGATGAAAGAACTTTTTTAAATGTGAACTTTGATGACGAGATAACACTGACATAAAAATACATACACATACATTTTGTAAATAGCAATTATGATCCAATAAATGGGAAGAAATGAAAGTAAGTAGTGATGGTTTCTATGGGCTTTTTTTGTACAATTTTACTGATGAACTGTAGTAAACATTTAAAATAATAATAAATATTATTATAATAATAATAAATGAACTTTGATGAATGAAAATGTTCAACTTTTTTACTTTTTTTGTTTGTAAAATCACAAAATGAACTTAATAATCAAAAAATGAAAAATTAACAAAAGGAACATCCTAACCAGACTTAGTAATTTAGAAGTTAATAAAGTAGAGAAAAAGAAAACTACTAATGAAATTCCATAATAAAAATTATTAAATCACTTGACTGGACAAGAAATAAGAGTTTTTTTTAGAATGAGGGTTGGATACATAAATAAAAATTAGTCTTTTAGTTTTGTTTGTTTGCATTTTTTGTGAAATTTAGTCTTCTTTACTTAGAATTTAATACAAAAAAAAAAATAATTTCCTCTCACTCTTACCAATACAGTACAATAAAATATTTAATTTTCTTTTTTGAATAATTTGATGTTTTTCTTATAATGAAGAAGAAAGTATATAAATTATTTCATGGTATCTGTCTATTTAATGAATGAGCAACGGAAAGATAATTAATTTTAATAATAAAAAATATTTGAACAATACAAAAAACATGATAAATTAAAAACTTGTTATATTGTAGTCATTTAGGCAAGTGAGAAAAAAGAATACATTGCATGTATGATTTAGAAACATAGAAAATATATGATGACGATGAACTTTTTAATAATGCAAAATCTAATCCTCTATGTTCACAACAAAAAAAAAACATAAAATTCTTAGGGAGAAAATACAGAAAAAAAATTAAGTCAGCACTTTAATACAATGTGTTTATGGCCTATACATTTGATGTGATTTAACAAATATATTAAAATAATAATGATACTATATTAATAAATATTTTTAATTATTACAACCTTCTATCTACTTTAATACTTTTTTTTTGATTTTTTAAATGCTTTTCATTTTGTGTAAGAGAATAAATTAAATTAAATCAAGATCATCATCCTTAAATAAACACAAAAAGACAGAATGCGACCAATTATTCAAGTAATAAAAACCTCACAAACAAAGATATAATGATAGTAAAATATCCCTTAAGAAATGAAAAATCATTCATTTATACAACGACTTGATTTAATTTAATTTAGTGTTTTTTATCATTTATTTCTTGGAATTTATGCACTTGAGACGAATCAAGAAAATAATATAAATTGCAAAAATCAAACTTTAAAAAAAAATATGAAAATTTAAAACAGATAAAGCAGAGACTGTATTTCTTACAAATTTCTTTTTTCTAAAAAAACTCTTTGTGAAAAATGATATAAAAATATTCGTTTTTAATCTGTGGAGTTTTAGGAATAACAACAAAATGAAAAACTAAAAATTATTAGTGTTACTCGCCCAATTTGCATAAACACACAAAAAACATGTATCTAAAAATTAATCAAAGAAAAATTATTCTTGGCAAAAGGAGAAAAATAATTGAATTAGCTATAATCACACACACATACATTTATCGGGGTAATCATTGATATAAAGAACTTAGTAAAGTAGGTGAAAAGTGAAAGAAAAAATAAATTAACACATAAGAATAATAACATATATTTTTTTATTACAAAATGAGAAGAAAAGATACCATACACAAAATAACATCAAGAAAAATTTAAAATTAAAAACAACAAATGTCTTTTGTCTGCTTAAATGCACATCCTTCAAAATACTTTTTTCCATCAGATAAAAATTCTCAAGGGGAAAATCACTCGGTCGAGCGACATTTTTTTTTGTCGCGCAACACAGAACAACTTCAATTTTGTGTGACATATGACTTTTAATAAATTTTGCTTTTTTTCAATTCAGTTTTGTATAAGTTTAAGAAAAAATCAAATTCTAAGCAATTTGATATAATTATGAAAACATTTGATCAAGTATTTAATTGAAAAAAGTTCATTTTTCTAAATTTTTCAAATGTTTTGTTTACATTTTATGTCATTGTTTACATTTTTTTGTAAACAATGGCAAAAAATGTGAACCCTAGTTTTTCCCCTTGAAAATGCTAACGAATTTTCTCTTTAGTATTTCTCATTTATACACATACATACAATACATAAGTGAGAATAGAAATTGCCATTTAACCTCCTCCTATCACACACACACATACTATCAATATACAAAGAAAAATAATGCAGAAAACTACTCTGATACCTAAAATTACTAAATAGAAAAAAGTAAACGACGACGATGAAAATGAAATAAGCGTTTGACAAAATACAATACCACAATAGGATTAATAGATTTTTTCAGTTTTTTACAAAATAAAAAATGAGAAAAGAAAAAATTTAAAATATAAAATTATATAGCAAAGATGATGGATTAGAATGCATAGAGAGTTTCTGTTTTTTGCAAAAAATGATACACACAAAAAATTATCAATCACATTTCATATAAACACATGATGTTGATGATATATAGAAGATGTACCTTTTTCAAAGTAGAGATTTTGCAAGAGAAGAAAAATTAAAATTTTAAAAATCACTAAAAAATTTATAAAGAAGAAAATAGTAACTAGTTTGGCATCTTTTTTTGCAATAAAATCTATCAATTTTGATTTAGTTTAAATTTTAATTATTAGCGGTTTGTTTTCTAAATAATATTAATTTTATTATGGTAATTATATTATAATCAATTTAACAACAAAATGCAAATAATATTTTTTTCTTTCCTTATTCATAATGATATGATGGATATGTAGTCGATAACTAACCAATAATAATTATTATTATCTCACTTATTATTGCTATCGTTTTTTTCATAATATGAAAATGAACTTATTTCTTGATAGATGCAAAAAAGAAAATAACTGATTTAACAGTCCAAAAAGAAAAATAACTTGATAAAAATTCAATACAAAAAAGAAATGAATAAGAGTAATTAAATGGGATTTTTTGACTTTATTACGATGGTAAATGAGAAAAAAAGTGAAATGCAAAAGAAACTGTTTAAAAATATAAATTTAATGGCTGTTTTATATCAATATAAAAATAAATAACACAACACTGTATCATAATTAATAAAAAAATACAATACATTAAAAAAAGTAAAAGAAAATTGTTCTTTTTCATAATTTCTAAGTTTCAGCTCCCTTCAAAAAACTTTTAATCCTCACATCTGATAAGATATGACAAGTGCAATTGCGAAAGATTTATGAAATAAATGCAAGCTGCATGCTTTAGCCAGCTATCAGTTCTAAATTCAATTTTCAATCAAACACATAATGCTGTTGAAAAGTTTAACATTTATTTTTGCTTTTGTTTCATTGATTTACTGTCAAAAATTCGATTCACGATGTGTCATAGTGAGTTCAAGGCAAATTTGTTATATTTCAATAATTTCTCAATTTATTTCTCACAACAGCCACAGACAAGACCATCACAAAATTTACCTCATGAATCGAGTTGTGAATTTTTTTACAAATGTTTTCATGGAAACCTTTTATTACTTTCATGTCCACGCGACACTCATTTTGATACATTTTCATCTGCATGTATACCAAAAGATGTTTCCAATTGTGTTTTTAGCAATCCAACACCACCAACGATTGCAACAACTCAATTTATTTCAACAAGCACTACAGAAATGCAGATATCAACAGATTTATTCACAACGCCAACGGCTCCCATTCGAACTACAACGATATCGTTACCATCTCCCGATAAAATTCCAATGCCATCGAGTATATTTACAATTCCAACCGCACCAACCAAAACAGCAACAAAATTCTTCAGACCAACTCCTCCTAATTCATAAAAAAATATGTATATTCTTTAAGCTTTTAAATAAAATAAAATGAATTTTCCAAAGTCTGAATGCCTAAATAAACAAACTATCAAATAAATACGGAAGTGAATCATCAAAGTCTAAGCTAAAATGGAATCTTTTCAGTAGAAACTTCAAGAATTTTGTTATTGTTTCATTGATTAGATAAAACTTTCATATCGTATCGATAGTTTTAAGGTGAAAATTTACTCATCAGCCTTTATCTGTCAACATGACGATCAAACTTGGTAGAAAATTGAAATAATGAAGAGATTAGTTTAGTTTTCCGTTTTTAGTAGAGAGATTAGATATGGCTTTTATTAAGACAGATTAAAATATTTAGACAGGTTGAAACTATGTTTGTCTTCTCAGTTTACCATTGAAAGTGCTCTAAAAATGATGTCGAAAAATTTAACAATTTTATTGCTTTTAATTTCAGTATTTAAATTTTCACAAAGTGTAATAGATTTCTGTGCGGTAAAATAATTAAAATTTCACAACTTTTAATCTGAGTAAATTAAATTTAAAAAAATTCTTAGGAACCAGCAAATAATGGACAAATAAAATGGCATGAAAATAATTGTAATTTATATTATCGGTGTTGGAATGGAAGTCCATTAAGATTGCAATGTCCAATTGTTGCACAATATTTTGATTCATGCAGACTTCAATGTGTTAATGATCAAAATGCTGTTTGTGGTGATCCTGGTGACTTATGTCTTCAAATCACTACACCTGATGATAATACACCAACTGATCCCGAGGATCCTACAATACCAACAGCACCAACTGCACCGAGTAAGTTTTATTAATATAATTTATTATGAATTTAAAATTTGATTTTTTTCTATCTTTTTTAAAGCTGATGAGGCTACATTACCAACTGCTCCTACAATCAGGCCTACAGCCCCTAGTAAGTTTTCTTTATTTAATTTATAAAGACTTTAAAAACTGATTTTTCTCTCTTAATAGCTGTCAGATCATTTGATCATAAGTCATTCCAATACTAAAACCTTTCTTCCAAAACTATGAACACTAAATTAGTAGATAAAATTAAGAAATTAAATGATGTAGTTACTAATCGAATAAAATTTATTAATATCACAAAGTCAAACTACGTAGTTTTATTAGATTTTCCTCAATTAAAATTTTTATCATTAAAAAGACATAACGTGAAAATTTATTACTGATTTAAAATTAAGCTTTTGATGAAAGATAAGATTCTTCCTATATAAAGAAACTATTTTGTGGCTAGTTTCAATATTTTTGTTAAAGTTTTCAGTGTAAAAGAGTAAGAATGAGTTTTAAAAAGATTTTGTTGATTTCAGTCACTTTATGTGCAGTTTTAAGTTGCACTTTGGCTGTTGATTCTTGCTCTGGTGTAATTATTTAAAATTATTAAAACTTCATTTTTAGAAACCACGTGTTTTAAAAATTTTAGGGTTCCATACCACACAGAGGAGTTGTTGCTCATGAAAGCAACTGTAAGCAATATAAACTTTGCATATTTGGAAACCTAAACACATTAGATTGTCCAACTTCTAATCCGTTTTTTGATGCATGTGCTTTAGCTTGTGGAAAAACTGAAACAAATTGTTTGACATGCAATGTAAAGTACACGATTTTTTTTTTTAAAACTTAAACTAAAATTTTTATTTAGTCAGGAAATGTAACATCATCGACTACTTCACCACCAGATAGTTCAACTACAGAACCAAATTTGACAACGACTGATTTGGACACAGCAATACCAACGGAAAGTACGATTTCTGAACAAACTTCAACAGGAACAACATCTGAAGGACAAACTTCTTCAGCAACTGACTCAACTACAGCTCCAAGTTCAACTACATCTGCAGTCACAACTGTAAGTAAATTTTATAATACAAAAAAAATTTTGTTTTAATTATATCAATGCTGTTTCAGTCAGCTACAGTTCCAACTGCTCCAAGTAAGTTGACCGATCTAAGCAATAATTGAAGTTGTACTTTATTATGTTATAATAATAAATCAACTTTCATATTTCTATATCATCACTAATTTCTACACAAAACATTTTTTCTAATCAATTTTAAATTTTCATTTACACAGTTGTTCCGCCAACACCACCTCAAAATCCTTAAATTTATCAACTTTTTTGTCAAATGAATGAAATTACAAGAAATAATAAAATGTTTTAATCGAGGATTTAACCGTTATTATTCAAA
Organism: Polypedilum vanderplanki; assembly: GCA_018290095.1. Lineage (NCBI taxonomy): Eukaryota > Metazoa > Arthropoda > Insecta > Diptera > Chironomidae > Polypedilum > Polypedilum vanderplanki. Next base: position 33,360,961 of record CM031380.1, on the reverse strand, counting down.
TTCCAGAGGGCGTTGTTTTTGAATTTTTGAACAAAAAAAAATTTGAATGTATAAATTTTCATTTATTTATAATTTACTGCTATTTAATGCCCTAAAATTTCAAAATTATGCATCAACATAATGTAAAAATGTACAATTAAATTGGAAGTTCATTGAAATATAAGTGAAATATTAGTTTTAATTTGATTGAAATGTTCTAATATTTCTTGTGAAATTATAAAATAAAGAGGCTTTTTAAAAAAATGAAAAATTTCTATTTTGTACTACTTTATTTTATTTTATTTGATGACGTACTTTACTATTTTCTTTCATCTTTTGCGAAGAATTAAAAATATCACCTTATCACAATCAGTTCAACTAAATCAATTTATTGAAGATAAAAAAAACTACAATGACATCCGCTATTGATAAGCAATTCTCGGAAAAGAAGTGTTTATCTAAACACGTGAATGTTAAAGGCATTATTTCAATATGATATCACATGATATTTATAGTTCTCAAAAGAGAATTTTCCAAGAGAATGAGAGAGGATTTATTTTCCATACTTCCAATTGTATGATGAGAGTGAGCTTTTTGGAAAATTCGCAAAAAGTAGAAAGAAGAAAAAGTGATTTTCCGTGAGAAGAGAAAAAGAATTTTCCGAGGATACATCTCGTCCGACTAAATTAATTAATATTTAAGTGAAACAATCATAAAAATTAAAGTTAAAATAAAACTTTTTGACTCGTTAGGTCAACAGTAATTTAAGTGAAATTAGCATTTAATTCGAATATATTAAAACAAAGTTCAAAAAACTCATCAAAACAAAATAAAGAAGAAAATAAATTTCAGGACTTACAGAGGAAAAAATAAAATATACAGAATTTGCCTTTCTTTCTCTCTTTTAATAGTATGTGTGCGTATGATATAAAAAAATATCCTTGTAAAGTACACGAGACATTCCAGTTTGAGTGAGTTTATTTTCCCTTCTCGTAAGGAATTGGAAAACTGAACAGGGCGGGGTGCTTTTTTAATGCTGAAAAATTTTTTCGTTCAGTATTGTGTGAAAATTCGGAGATTCAATTCTCTCGCGAAATCATGTGAAGTGTGTAAAATTAATTAAAATGAAGGAATGAGATGAAAAATAGCTAATTAACTCATTATTGCAAGTGAACAATCAACTAATGTATGTGCTTGTGCTATTTATAAATCAAATTTCGTGAGATAAAATTCGAATTTTCAGCAATACCAAAAACCAACAAAAGAAATAAAAAATTCATGTTCATATTCTAATCGTAAATATAAAAAAATATCAGTTTGAAGCTCAAAAGTAAAAAGTGTCGATTGAAGTAAAATGAAATGAGATTGTCAATATTGGTGCAAATATTTATAGTATGTGGATAAATTTACCTTTTTATTTCTATAATTAATTAAAAATCATTTTCATACCATAATAAATGTTCATCACTAAAAGAAAGAAAGAAAATCAAGGGCAAGAATGGCAAAAAATAAATGAAAAATTAGTGAGAAATAAAGTGCCTACACACAATGGGATTATTTCAACTTTCTTCATGTATGTTCCGTACACAATATTCTATTAGCTTTTTCTTCTCTCTGAGTTGAGTTTAACTCAGAAGGTGGAGACCGTACGTGCAAAACCTAATTTTTGTATTATCCTGAAAAAGGAGGTATAATACAAAAAGTTGTTTCTTGCTTTTTTTCCTTTCGCTTTTTTATTTATTGGCAAAAAATAGGGTCAAAGTTTTGCCTCCATCCATTTCATTTCGAGTCGAGTTGTCGAAAAATGTGTAAGCAAAACGAGAGAGAGAGAAAAAAACTAGTCGAGAATGCCAAAATCACCATAATCTCATAATAAGTCTTATGACGAGTCTTGAGGGAAGGATTACAATTATTTCATTTTATTATTATTGTTTCTACTGTGCTTTATCTTTCCCATTTTGATAATATTCCGAATAAATAAAAGTTGTGCAAAAGAATTATTATGCAATTACAGCAGCAGCTCGAGAGAGAAAGGCAAAACTAACCGATAATTACTTACATTCTTGGCTAAAACTTTTTCTCTTCTTACAACACTCACCTGATTAAGTATTTTGATTCTACATAAAAATTAAGTAAATTATAGACCTTGAAAAAGGTGTTTGAATTGCTGAAATGAGAAATTTTCTTTCTTCTTACTCGATGGCAGCACTCAATCAAAAATTAAGTTTTACACGTTTTTCCTCCTTCTTTTCACTCCTCACGCATGAAAAGTAGAAAGAGAAAGATTTCTTAAAAGTTGAATCTGAAATGTGAATGAAACTTTTACTTGAAAGTTTTTTTTGGTCTTTTCTTCAGACACACCTTAAAAATCGTTATGTAAAAATAACACAGAAAAAAGCTGCAATTGAATTTTGAATGAATTTTGGAGAGTATAATTAATCAAGTTTTTCTCATCAATGCATTAGAAATAAAAGTTAACAACAGCAATTGACACACCCAGTAAGCTAATTGTTGTCAAGCTTCAGTCCCTTAGGGGTGAACTTTTTACTTAATAACACTCCCAGTTTTATTCGTGAATTTTGTCATTTAAAAAGTTGTCCAATAAATGCATGCATGAAAAACTAGTGAAAACTACACGTGTGGCAGATCAATGTATTTAAAATAACAGTCAATTTTGAATATTTCTGAGATGACATTATTTTTGATTACAGTAAATTTTATCCTCTTGGAAGTTTAATATTGAAGTAAAATTTGTAATTTTCTAATTACTCCAATTAGTAAACGCTTTATAACTAATTTAAATAACTAGCTGTTGTAGTTTTCGAGATTTTAGAAGCCGAATATCTAAAGTAAATTTATTAGATGCATTGTTTTTTCCGTCACATTTAAACTTTCTAGGTTTAGAACTTGCATGCATATTTTACTTGATATGAGCAGTTTTTTGTCAAGTTGACTTGCATAAAAATGTTTCTTATTCATTCAGATTTTATTGAATTCATTTGAAATTCATGAAATTTGTATAAAAATAATTGATTCTTCAATTTATTATGTATTTTAATTGAATTTAATTCAATCTGAATAAAATAAAAACATTTTTGTGTAAGTCAACTTGAAATCAACTTGACAAAAAGTAAGCATGCAAGTCCGAATCCTACTAGGTAAAAACTCAAACACTTCGAACAGATCACGGAAATAAAATCAAATTTTTATTTCATGAAATTAACGACAAATAAAACTCAGTAAATAATAAAATAAGCGAAAATGCTTTTATTGCAATAACGTGAATTTTTCGAGTGGTTCTTAATGTTTCATTGATCATTGCATTTTTTTTTTTTATTGCGGTCCTTTAGTACTTTTTTCAAGATTTTTAATATCACAATAAAGTTTTAAAAATCATGAACTGATCAAATCAAAAATTTGTCACATTTGAATAGTACAGAACCACATTATATTTCAAACTAAGCTTGTTACAAAACAGATATGTATATTTTAGAATGTATGATTCTCTCTTGAGGCTACACGTGAATAAACATTGTTTATTAATAATTAACTAAAACAAGCAAATGTTCGAACTTTCATGCCTTTCATTGACGCGATTTTCCTCTTCTTTTTCATCGACAGCATACAAAACAAATTCCATCATCACTTGCCCACTTGTTCGACATAATTTCTCCATTCAGTGTGACTGCAAACTCGCCAGCTTCATTATTAATTCATAACTTAATTAAGGCATAGTAGTAGCAGGTTGAAAACAATAAATTTTTACGTTAGTCTCTTATTCATCCATTGTTGTCTTGATGCTGCCATTGTCATTGCTACTGCATGAGGTTTTGAGGTAAAAATATAAATAGAGTCCTGAAAAGTTGCTGATAAGACTATAAATATATGAAATGGCACAAAAAAAAGTTTCACATGCACGTCGTCAGGGACAAGTTTTTAATTTTTGCAATTTTCATGATTCTAGATTTTCTTTATGTCTCAAGTATGTAAGTGTTTGAATCATTTATTATGAATCTCATTATAAATTAATGAAGATAAAAGTTGTGAGTAAGTATATGTGTAAAAGATATAAAAAGAAAGAAGAATATGAAATATTTAATGAAGAAAGGTACATGCTGAGAACAGTGAAAATGTGTGTACCTTCTTGATGTCAACAATAATTTATGATGAGTTGTAAAAAAATTTCTTTCTTGTGTCTTACAAATCTGCAAATCTTTAAAATATTCACACTGAGATTTTTCTTCATCTGCTACTACTTCATGTCTTCTTCCTCTTATTTCAATAACAAACCATCTTCATTATTTGTGAGAGTGAATTTGTGCGTTTATACATGCAAAAGAATTTTGTGAGAAAAAGAGAGAAAATAAATTGGAAGGACTTTCCAAAATAAAATATTTCTTCCCGCATTTTCCAATAACTTTCGAATGTATTTGTGAACGTATTTTAAATCCTCATTCTCTTACTATCTTTCTATTATCACTGCTATCGTCTTAAGAAAAATATTTTTAGATAAGAAAAAGTTTTAGTAACTTTTCTAAATTCTCACCTGAAAAGTATTTGTTGAAGGAAATGAAAACTTTTTAATTTTCTCATAAAATGACTTTTATTGAAGTTCCAAGTTAAATTGGAAAAACCAAAAAATATCCACCCACAATTATGCACACTTTTTTTTTGTTCATTCTACTTTTTGCTTTTACACCTTTTGCCCATTAAAATTTACACAAAAATACATAAATTAAGCAAACTTCATTATACGTGTTAATATGACCTACACGAGAAAAAAAATTGAAAAACTTTTCAGTCCTGCCTTTACAATGCGAGCATGCGAGGAATTTTTTTAGTAGTGATTAATCCCTCTTTTGAGGTTGAATAAAAATTGCTGATGAAAGAGGGAAATGACTTTTTTATGTACTCATTTACCAGAATAAGTTTTAAACCCATGAAAAATTCAATTAAAGTTTTAGATTTATCGCAATTGACTTTTTTCTTTTCTCATCTTCCGACATTTTTCTATAGAAATCTTTTTACTATCAAACCAAAAATTTCTTAATCAATTCTCAAAAAAATGACAAGTGAAAAGGAAATTTAAATAATTTCCTGTCCCTTTGTCAGAGAGTCACATGGAAATAACAGCAAGAATGAGTGAAATTAGCATTCACAAAATATTTAAATTTCATGATAGTCAAATAAAATCTTGATAGTTACTTACTGTGGTAAGAATAAAACATATACAAAAAATGAAGAGTCAACATCATCGACATACAAAAAACATATAAATAAATAAAAAAATGTGAACATAAAAAGTACTACTCTGCATTACATATCATCATCATGCATGGATTATTTAAATATGAACGGATATGAGGGGAAAGAAAATAAAAAAAATTTAAAAGCTTTTTTTATGGCGATAAAACATAAATAATCTATAGATGTGCATGTATATATAAATGAACAAACAGACAACTCTATGCAGCTCTATCATAAATTAACATAAATTTCAATGAGAGACACATATGTGACATGAGGCAAAAAAGGAGGTTGTCTGTGCTTTGCCAAGTGTGCTTCTCCTTCTCATTTCATTTTACCCGCTTTCACGGCATTTCTCATCTTCTTTTTTTCGTTGATATGCCCAATTTCCTCGTCAACCGTCATTGAGTGTAATGCATAAATGTTATATTTATATCAACCGAAAAAAAATTGTTATGAGAGCGAGACACAAATGGAAAAAAGAAGGAGGCTGAAAAAAATGTAGATATAAATGATTTCAAGAAATATTAGAATATTTCAATCAAGTCAAAAATTTGGCCATTTTTTGGAATTCTTTTTTTTAAAAACTTTAAAATTGATAGAAAACTAATATTTAACTTATATTTCGATGAATTCACAATTGTATTGTACCTAATAAATTATATAGGTGCATAATTTAATAATTTTAAGAACATAAAATAGCGGTAAATTGAAAATAAATGGAAATTTTCATTTTGTTTACATTTAAAATTCAAAAAAAAACAGCGCCCTCTAGAATTTGAGTTATAACGGTCAAATCGTTGATTAAAACATTCTATTATTCTTTTGTGATTTTTTTTATGCATAAGGGTGTGAAAGAAAGAAAAGAAAATAACAAAAGAGACGATAGTGAGACTCACATATACAATGAGATATATGTAGTGCTTGGCTTGAGTATGTTACCATACAAACAGGCAAATTTGCAAACATTGCAGTAGTGGGCTATTAACATTTGCGAGAGAAAATGTGTCATAAGTACTTAGGCTTTCTTTTCCATAAGTAAAAACTTTTGCCTTTTTTAATTGCTTAAATGTGAACTTTGTATGTAGTAGAACACTTTATTTAAAATAATTCTTAAAATTATCATCAGAAGTTTATTTCGTTTCGTCATGTTCATTCTTCTTGTTCTCGGAAAAGAGAAATTATGTCATCATCCATATTATTCTTTTTTATTATATATAAAACTCATTTGACATTAATTGAAAGGAACATCTTCGAAGAAGAAATAAAATGATGTTCTTACAGTATGAGAAAGAAAGGAAAAAAGGAAAGAAAAAAAACATAACATAAAAAAAGATAGGGAATAATTTTAGAATCGCTTTGCACCATCTTTCCGCTGTCATAATTATATCTCGCGGCTTTATTGATTTTTCCCTGGGTCTTATCGTCATCATGATTTAAGCAAAAAAAAAAATATATTAATAAAATGTCTCCGCTCATAATCATCATCATTGTCGTTGTAGAGTAATAATAGCAGAAGCCACACTCGTCTCATCTTTCGCCATTAAATCGTTATCCTTTTCGCTGTCATCATCATAATCATCAATGATAGAGATGTTGTTAAATTTGTCTACACAGCAATTTTTTGTCTCTCGATGATGAAAATTTTCATTCAACTTAATCGATGATGATGATATGATTGATTCCGCATTGAAATCCTCCAATTGTGATAAATTTGTTGAGTACAATGATGCAGTAGATTTTGATTCGGGCAACATCAATGATTGGGTGTGTGTCAAAACATTTTTCAACTCTCGAATATTTCTATCGACAACCGACTTGATATGACCTAATTCGCATTCCATTTGCTTAGTTTGTAGCTTACGATTTTGTGAGAGATGCTGAAATGTGAATAATTATGCGTAATGAATGTTGATTGAAAATTGATAGATATAGAAATCGTGATAGAAAAATCAATTATGAATTAATTTCGGACAATGTTATTTTTTTAGCATAGAGAAAAATTTTTCCTAGTCATCAAGAAAAATCATACGATACTGCAATCATTAATCAAACGGAATCTCATTGCGTGACCAAATTTACATTATATATTGTATATTTTTGCCTTCATTCACCCTAATAGACCTTACTATTAAACGAGAAAGTTTTACATTACTTACATTTTCGACATGCATTTGCAAGCAATTTTTTGCCGTTTCCGTGCACTTTCTTTTCACTTCGTCGATTTTCTTCTGAGTTTGTGCTAGTTTTTTATTGAAGTTGTCAATGAGATTGTGGTTTTTCGTTTCTCTAAAAAAGTAAAAAATGAACTTTAAAGAATTGATTTTAAAAGTTTTATTTCTCGTTTGCAAACTTGCATAGTTAAAATTAGAATTCATATCTTTTTATTGACTTACTCAATCATCCGCAGAAGAAATTTCATTTCACCTTTGATTTCCTCCATTTTTAAATCGATATGATGCGACATCGTAGTATTTTTATCGTCAATTCCATTGTAAAGTTTTTGCTGCAAGAACGAAAATGATATAGAATAAAAAAATTGAAATGGAATAGGATAGAAATACCTGAAGCAAATTGATATCTTCGCTCAATTTAGTAATTTTGTCATCACTCTTTTTCAATTCATTCGTAAAAATTTCTTCCATTCGTCTGTGAAAAATAAATTCTTTTTGTTAATCAAATGTTTTGTGGTAGTAGAATTAGAAATTTAATTAATTACTTTAAATTCAAGTCCAATTCAGATTGCATTAATGACTGTTTGCTACCAAAATCAATCAATTTCTCAATAGACTCTTTATCGACAGCTGTTTGTGTTGAAGTTGATATTAAATGACATTTATGTTGTGATATCTGGCTCGACTAAAGAAAAGAAAAAAGATTTCATAGAAAAAATTTCTATACAAAGAAAATAATAATTATTCTTACCACTTTTATCAATCTACGCTCTAATTTTGCTCTTTTAATTGTGTAAATGATTTCATTAAAAGCTTTGTCTATTACTTCATCGTCTGCAATTGATATCAATTTATACAATAAAGAGAAAAAGCAGACTATAACTAAAACTCACCTTCCGAAACATAATCCTTTAATTTAGTTCTGAAGTCAAAAATGAGAAACTCTAGAAGCTTAATTGGACTAACTGGTGATGATATGATATTTCCGTTATAATTGATTCTAGTCATCACACTCTCTGGCACTACTGACGTGCTGGTAGTATGTGAAGTTAATATGCTTTCTGTTCGTAAAGTGCTGCCACCATTCATTGTGACATGCTCGTCCGCATGAGGATGATTTTGCACAATCTAAATTGTCCCGAGTGTCAAGTTTCGAAAAGGGGAGATATTCAAGAAAGAACAAACAAATAAACACAAAAAAAGTTACGATATCACGCGAAAAATGTCTGCAATTTATTGAACAAAGCGCTCACCATTTTGTTGGTCATTTTGTCGCCAGCAGTGAAATTGTTATGGTTATTTGAAATCGTGCTTTTGTCATCGACTGGGACTTTTTTTAATGACTTTGCAGGGCATTTTCGAACATTTTCATTTTGACCAAGTTTCTTCATCGCGTCATTATTCGGTCGTTGATCCTTTTGGGCTTTTGGCTTTCCTTTGAGTATTTGCAATTCATTCTTTAAGTTCTTCATCGTTAGAGCATGTTCCCTTATTTGTTTCTCTATTTTTTGCTCCAAAACTTCAGTTCGCGCTAACGTTGCCATCACTTTCAATTGTTGCCAAAATGTTAATGAGCAAAAAATGCTTGCTGTGACTTTCTCATTTTTCTTCTGTAAATAAACAATTTTTCAATTTCCAAAAAATGCAACAATCGTTCAATGTTATCATTTATATTGCTTAAATATTCATAAAAATCAATAACAATTCAAATTGAAAATACACATACAAAAGCATTTTATCTTCTCACGTTTTAGTTTGTTATGTGTGGAATTTTGTTTTTAAAAAATATTCATTAGTATCTGTGTTGTACGAGTAAGTTGTAAACACTTATTTTTGACTCTCTTAAGTTAATTAAAAATTTTACAGTCGATGACACTTTAAAAAAATTATTTTAGCGCATCTAATTAAAAGATTGTCAAAGTTGCTAATTCAATTATGGTAAATTTTTATCAATATTTAATATTTGAAAGAAAAGAATAAATTTAAAGTGCTTTGTTGTGTACATAAATTCAAGGTAACAAGAGAGAACGAGAAAGAAAACCAGTTTAATAGAAAGCTTGTAGTTCATTCGTGTGTAAACTTTGTTCGACATCGCACAATATCACTTCGACAATATTTTTATTCTCTCTCAAAGCATGTTCTGCTTGATGAATTTCAATTGAAAAATGTTTTTTTTTTTTGCCTTCTCTCTCGGTCTCATTCTCCACACTTTGCATTCAAAATTTATTTTACTCTCATATGCAAGAGTTTGCTTGTAAAACTGTGCTCACTATAATACTTGTGTGAGTTACGAGATAAAAGAGACAAACATAATGTTTTCAATCTGGACAAAAACTTGAAATGACGTATTATAGTTACTATAATTTTATTAAAGTGAAATATTTTCTTTATTCTCTCATCATGCTGAATGAAGATAGTATTGCCTTTGATATACATTAATCGTGATGTTGTATGACTCTGTAATTGCTTTGATGTGTGTTTGAATCATCATTGTCAGTAAGAAGCAAAACAACATTTTTTAAAATATTTCAATGATTCTAAATTAGAATCATCAAAAATCCCTTTGAATTTCGAAATCATTCGAAAAATTTTTTTCGTAACAATTTTTTTTGTTTGCATCATGACAGAAAAAGTAAACAAACAAATTTTGTGAAATTATAAACAATTTAAATAGAACCAGAAACTTATTTAGATAGTGCTAAGTAGTAATAATAAAGAACAATCTGTTTATTTGAAATACAGTTAGCTATTTAGTCATAATAAGATCAAAAGTGCAGTTATCTCTAAAAAGATTTTCTTTCTTTCTTCAACAAAATTATTAATTATGTTCTCTATATCAACACTAAAATAATTATATTGTTCTTTTTTATACAGATAATAATGTTATTTAAAAACTAAATACAAGACAGTGATAAGTGATTACAGAAAATATAAAAATTTATATAGTGAACTCTTGAGAAATCTCCTCTTTTCGGTTTTTATCTATGATTTTATGTTATATAGTACTTTAATGACGAGTAATAATAATAATTAAATACAATCAAAAGTGAGTGAACAAACAAGAAAGAAATTACGCAAGTCTAGGTTGTGTTTGATAAGCCGTAGAGTGAGCGCGAGAGGAGAGTGTAATAAGACAGAGAGATAACTGTGAGTGACTGACGGTAGAGGAATTATTGTGTTCATAGTAAATTCATCAGTAAAGAAGGAAGATTCTTTAATTTTTTTTGAGTGGTGTACAACGAAATGGCTGCTCTTTGGTTCGAGGTAAGTGATTGCTGTAATTATTTACTCAATTTGTATCACAAGCTATAAAGCTTCAACATTTATCTTCAAGTAAACAGAGCTTAAGATGAGATCTCTTAAATTCATATTTTATATTCTCGCATTTTCTTATCTCTCGTTTTTTCTCTTTCTTTTTTTATCAACCACATTGGCTTCGCGTTTTCTTTTCAACCGATAAAAAATTATCCTAAATAATAAAATATGAATAAATCTAATAGCCAGCAAAAGTTTTATGGCAACAAATGAGCCACCGATGACCTCTCCTTCGTCTTCAAATTCAAACGGCCAAGAGCCTCAACTACCTCCTTTATTGCCACCATTACGTTCGACTCAACACATTTTACAACCTTTCTACGTGTTTCCAGGTGCTAAATTACTTTCCTTTCTATCCCAGAATCGTTGTTGCTCTAGATAAATTTTATTTTTTTGTCAATTTAGCGTTTTTTTTTCGTTTATCCCTTAAATTCTAAATTATATGCACAAACCTGTATTCAGATGAAATTCTATTTGTAATTTATTATTAATTAGTGTTAGTCCAGTTGTTATCCTGTTCACATTTTCCTGTTGAATATGAATAGACATGCACATGCAGAGCAAAATACTTGTAATTCTCACATATTATTGTCATAAATTCTTCCCACTCTTATATCGCACACTATGTAATTGTTAAGAATTGTGTCATCATTTGTTTGTTCATAAAATGAGTACACAAGGGTAGAAAATGCAGTGAACTTTTCATTTAATGATTAAGTATGCTAGTGACTCCATATATAACACACATATTTGTGTTAATTATTCCTTTATTTTATTGATTTATATTCTAAATTTGAATTTTTTATGCATTAAAGTTGCATGCTTTGTGTTAATAATTACATCATAAGTAGAAATTAGTTAGTTCATTGTTGTGCTCTGCCTCTCGTGAGTGTGAAAAAATGAATGTACATGAAATTAATGTTTATATTGCTGCTGTTATTTTAGTCGTGTCGGGTTTAAACGAGGAATCAACGTATGATTATGTTTTTGGAGGTCCTAGGTTGCCTCATCGGTCGGCTGTTTCACACTCTACACTCAAGCTGACGTCACCACCGACAAGGTTGCGTCCCGAAAGTAGACTTTGTAAGATCCCATTTGACTTCATTTTATTTAACAAACAATATTAATTATTGTAATTTTATCTTTCTCTCTCTCTCTTTTTTCCATTGGGTTATTCGCATTTATCTCAATCAATCTTACATAATAAACCAAAATAAATCCGCGTATATACACACTATAATCCAATTATGCTTATATAAAAATAAAATATTTAATTTGGTGGTTAAGATACGCAACGAAAATTTGGTGGAAGTTTAGACGATGGAAGAACATCATCATCACACTCGCATTTTCATTATCAGACACCGCGACGTTCGCCGGGAAATTCATTGAAACGTAAAAGAAGTTTAATTGATGGTAGATGTTCTCGAGCGTCATTTAAGAGTAATGTTGATGACGAAGAAACTACATTACGACAGCTACTTAATGAGTGAGTCCTTCTCTTCAATGCCATACACAATATAGCTTAGAACTACACTAAGGAAAAAAAATCTTTTCTTTTTTCTTTGATTTTTCGCGTATTTATCGATCTCCCACTTATTCTTTTCTTTTTTCTTTCTCATCATCTTCTTATGTCCTTTTTTATTTCTTTCATATCACCCTCCTTCGTCATGAGTTTAATAGTTCAACATAATATTTATTTTATTTTTTTCTCTCGCCCACAATTCATTGTTCACATTCGTCTATTTTCGTTGCGATTTTTCTTTTTTTTCTATTTTACTTACTTGCTCTCTGTGTCTCGATTTTTGTCTTTTTTTGTTTCTTTTGTTCTTATTCTTCTTATGGTATCCAGTTTGAATTGACTTAATGAAATTTAAAAGCCATTGCGGCAATTTACACGAACAGGTTCAGATTGGTCAACATTTGTGTTCCTAATCTAAGCCATTAAATCATACCATGCAAATACATCCTGTCAACTCATGTCTATCTCATAAGTCCTAATCAAATTTAGTACTCGCCATCTGGATACTTTTTCTCATTATTTTTTTTTCGTCTTACATAAAAATAATATCATTTTTTTTCTCTTTCCTTTTCTGGTGAAGAAGAGAAGAGTATAACAACATTTGTCGTAAATTTATTTGCTTTATCATTTTATTTAAAGCTTTTTTGCAAACACGACTTATCTTATGGATTTCTTTTATTCATTTTTTTCCTACGATTTTTTTGCCATTTTTTACAAAAGAAGACGCTTTTTGGTTGAAGAGAGCAGAATTATTATTAATTTGAAAAAAGAAGCTGCAAAACATTTATTTTTTTCTTTTTATTTTTCTTCATTTCTTTTTTCATCTAGATTTTCATATTAAACCATATAACCAGGAGAAGTTTTACTGATAAAGAAAATAAAAGCATTTTTCCTCTGTCTCTCTTGTTCGTTCGCTCGCACATATTAAATGCTCGCTCAATTCTCCTTTATGAATTTTTTTTTTCTTCTTATTCATTCTTGTGCAAAAAGATATGAAATATGAGAAAGTTGTGCTTGATTCCTTTCTTCATCGAGAAAGAAAGAAATAGAGACTCGATTCATGAGCGATGATAAAATAAAAAGAGAAAAAAGAGAAAAATTTTATGTGCCCGGGTATCGTTTGAAAAGAGGAGAATAGTTTTTAAAAAATAAAAGGAAATGTCTAGGCCAGTGAGAAAAAAAATTAATAGAAAGAGGATGAAAACAACAAATTTATATTGTGGTTTTAAGTAAAAAGAGATGAAAATGCCTAGAAATTTATCAGTAAAAAACAGAGACAATTAATAAGAAAAAAAAGAGTTTAAAAACAATCATCGATGTTATAAAAAATTAATAATAACAATTTTCTATTGAAATAAGAAAAGGCACAAAAGTTGATAAAGTTAAGTTATCAAAAATAAGAGAAACAAGACACAAATTTTGCATTCATAAAATAACATAAACAGTCCATTATATGATGATGATGGATCCTTATTCATATCCAAGGTGATTTTCTTTGTAATTTCTTTTTACATAAATTTGTTTTTTCTCTCTTCTTGTTTTTAAATTAAATTTTTTGTTGTTTCCTCATTTCGTTCTTTATTTTTTTTTATTACAAACAAAAACTCATATAAAACTTGTTTGTTCATTCTTTCTTTCAATCATCAGAAATTAATGAAATAAACTTTTCTTATTTGCTTTATCATCTTGCACTTTTTAAAAAAATATATTTTTAGTTTTGCTATTCAGCATATAAAGAAGATTTTCTTTATTTATTTCATACATAAAATTGGATGAAAAATATTTAATGGAAATATTGATGCAATATGAACATACTCGTTTCAAAATTTAAAATAATATTTTGAATTGAAGATCAATCGACAATATTGTCACGAGTCATTGCATCAATTTCCCATCAAACAAATCATTTTATATGTTTCAATGTTCCAAATTCGTTATTGACAAACTATCAAGGTTGTAAATCTGTCTTGTGAAAATGATTGTTTTGTATGCATCATCTTGATGGTTTGTCATCTGTAAATAAATGCACTGGAAATCATTCAAATATTGTACTCTCGTATGAAGAATCAAAGTTCACATCGATTCGATTGCAAAACCTCTTGTTGCCCTTTTGTAGGAATTTTTTTTCCTTTTAGACTTACGAGACATAAGAGAAAGATAAAAAAATCGAGGCACGTTTGTAGTCCTCATGACCTCCTTTTTTCTCTACTGCTCTCACTCATGCTTATTCTCAATATTGTGAAATTGTAAAAAATACACAGAATACGCACTTATTGGAAAATTAAGTAAATACAAGCACTAAGACACTCAAGTGATTTTTTGGAATTTCCAAGCAATCATAAGTGGAAGACGAAGATAATATTTGGATGATTTTCTTAAGCAAATGTTTATCACATACAAGTACCACATAATATGAGAAAATTCTTCAATAATTTTTTTCTTTACCATTTTCATTCTCTATTTTTCTTCTTTTGATATTCTTTTTTGTGAATTCCTTTTTTATTTTATAATTTTCATATTTAAAAACATATTTGTAAAAAAATACTAAAGTTTACAAAAACAAGTGAGTGTGATGAGGTAAGACAAAAGAAGCACAGCAAAGCAGTTGATAAAACTTTCAATATGAATAAATTTAAATTTTTCAATTTTTATTTCTTCAGTATGAATTTAAATTGTAAATTGGACAATTTACAAAGAGGAGATCAATATATGGAGACATCAGTAGCATTGTGCGAGATTCGCACTCAACTCCAAGAGCTGACAAAGTCAGTTGAGAGTTGTCAAAGTGAAGTACACGAAGTGAGTATTGTCACATTTTATTTTCTTCGTTATACGTACAATACATGTATTACGAATTAATTTACTTTTATACTTTTTTTTCTTTTCTCATTCGCTCTCGACAATGACATCGACAAAAAAGGTCAAAAGGGATATGGTTGCGATAAAACATGAATTGGACACAGTTCAACAAGTAAAAGAAGAAATCGAAGAGCTTCGTGAATACGTTGACCGCTTAGAAGAGCACACACAAAGAAGGAAACTTCGTCTACTGGAACAAGTGTGTTGAACTAAACTTTCATTCAGCATTATTTATATTTTTTCTTTTGTCTTTTATGATTTTCCGATTTTTATGTTTCAATAAAAGCTTCTGCTACTTGCCTGCCTTTTATTTTGTTTATTGCAATAAATTTCAATATTTTTTTTTTATTTTATTCTTTGCTTTCGCTCTTTTGTGCTTCACTCTTTCATTTTAAATTGCGGTAGAGTTGTGTATAAATAGATATTATTACATTATGTCTATAGACACATTATTCCCTTTTTCTACTCATGAAAATGTGTATGTATGCGTAAACAAACATACACATTATATTTTACGCATTTTTAGTGTGTATCATTTAGACATTTACTTTTATTTTATTGTTATTCCATGTGCTTATCAAGGAATATCTCTCTATTTTATAACAGGGTTTAACTTTCTTCCTTACATACTCTATATTCGCTGCCGTTTTGGGCATGCTTCAATTCGGTTACAATACCGGAGTGATAAATGCGCCAGAAATTAATATAGAAAACTTTATGAAAGACGTTTATAAGGATCGTTATGGCGAAGATATAAGCGAAGAATTTATTCAACAATTGTATTCTGTGGCTGTGTCGATTTTTGCAATCGGTGGTATGCTCGGTGGCTTTTGCGGTGGTTGGATAGCAAATCGTTTTGGACGGTACGTATTTTGTGTATACAATATGAATAAATTGTGCAAATTTTGAATGAATATAATTTTAATCTAACAGTACGAAACTTAGTATGTTTATTAAAAGTTTTAACAAAAATAAATACAGGAAAACAATCTGCACAATTTAGTTTCAATCAATCATGGTATAATAAAATTCAAGTTTCGGCAAATAAGTTATTCGAAAGACTGAGAGTAAACTCTCAACCTTCATCTGTCAGAACTTGCCAAAACTTGACATTACAATAAATTGTACATATGTTTAAATGCAAAAAAGCGAGAATATTTTTGTATATTGATCGATATCTTTCACACATTTCATGTATGTCTTTATTTTATTTTATGTTTGTCCATCGTGGAACTTTATATTGTAATATAATGCAGAAAGGGAGGCCTATTATTGAATAATGTTCTCGGTATATCTGGTGCATGTTTGATGGGCTTCACAAAGTTTCTCAATTCATACGAAGTGCTATTCCTGGGACGATTTATTATTGGAGTTAATTGTGGTATGTTATGAATACTGAATTATATTTTAAAAATTGATTAAACAAATAATAAAAATTATTTTAATATAGGTTTAAATACATCACTAGTTCCAATGTATATATCTGAAATTGCGCCATTAAATTTACGTGGTGGTTTAGGTACTGTTAATCAATTGGCTGTGACCATAGGTTTACTTCTCTCACAAGTGCTCGGCATTGAGCAAATATTAGGAACAAACGACGGATGGCCAGTATTATTAGGTTTAGCGGTGTGTCCAGCTATTCTACAATTAATTTTATTACCGATTTGTCCCGAATCGCCGCGTTATTTATTGATTACAAAACAATGGGAGGAAGAAGCAAGAAAAGGTAAGCAAACGAGAAAGGTTTTAGTTAAAATCCTCTTTCAGGATTTCAAGTATTTATTTATCTGTTTATATAGCTTTAAGAAGACTCCGAGCATCAAGTCAAGTAGAAGAAGATATTGAGGAAATGCGAGCGGAAGAGCGTGCACAGCAATCAGAGAGCAGTATTTCAATTATGGAATTAATCTGTTCGCCAACCCTACGAGCACCTCTCATAATTGGAATTGTAATGCAATTGAGTCAACAGTTGAGTGGTATCAATGCTGTAAGTATCCTTCTTATGACAAAAGATATTTTTCATTTTCCTGCATACTTACTATAACACTATGCTCTATGTAGCAATTTCACAATAATAATGACACAACATCAGTAGTGGAAAAAATGACTTAATGCTCTGTTTAAATTGCAATTTCCCTCTACCTTTCTTTCTTTACAATTCAGGTATTTTATTATTCCACTTCACTCTTCATGAGTTCCGGTCTTACTGAAGAGAATGCAAAGTTTGCAACAATAGGAATTGGCTGCATCATGGTAAGGAATTTTATTCAATTTTTTCCTTTATAGTATGCCATTGTATGTATATGTTTTATATTTATTAATTTAATTTTTTTTTCATTTAGGTTTTGATGACATTGGTGTCTATACCATTAATGGATAAAACAGGACGTCGCACTTTACATTTATACGGTCTTGGAGGGATGTTTATTTTCTCAATATTCATTACCATTTCATTCCTAATAAAGGCAAGTAAAAAGCATTCAAATCATTTAAAATTTAAATTTTTATTGACACTTTTAACTTTAATTATGTGGATGTAAGTTTATGATGAATGTTTCATATTCTTATTATATCACCATAGGTGTTTTTATGATTATGATTGTTTTTATGTGGTGATGTAGTAAAAAGCTCTTAAGTATTAAATTTCTTTATGTGTGTCATGTTATTCAATGGAGTTTTATATGTGTATATCTGAATGATGAATCTTCTTGAGAGTTATGGTATTTATTGAAAATTTTCGTCCTTCGACTCTCATGAACATTTATCATAAAATTTTTTTATCATTTATTTTTTTTTTTTGAAATATTTTCTTTCAATAACGATAAAAGATATGTGATTTATTTTAAAATATAGAATATTGTTCTCGAATATTATGCTTGGCACCATATTCTCTATTTCTATCTCTCTGTTGATGTTGTTGTTATTATATGTAAATCTTTTTTGGTCAGTTTTTTATTATACCCAAAAAAAGATGAAAAGAAGAAAGCAGTGAATCGAGTTAATGATTTTTTTATTGAATATATTGAATGCGTACGTATTTATTTTTGAAATGTTGTTGTTTGGTGTTTTTTTCTGTCGTTAATTTATTTTTTATTTTCATATAATTTTCCTTATAAATTTTCTTTTTGCACGAAAGCACGATTTTCAAATTTCATTAGTGAATGCATGAGCTTGATTTTTTATACATTTTATTTTGAATTTGTAAATTGTAGTTGAGTACTTGCATGTAGAGAATGATTACTCATGGAAATTATTAATTACAGTAGGCATTAGCCGCTGGATAATAACGTAATTGAGCCGCAGGAACATTAAGTATTAATTCAATAAGAAAACGTTCAAATTGAATTTGACAACTTAAGAATTAATGCTTTGAAGGACAATTATGTTATAATAAAGTTCGCATCAAGAAATGTAATTTTACAAATTAAATACAAAAGGTTATGATTGACTTTATACACACTCACAATTCTTAATGCGAAACTTTATTTGCCCCTTGTCTTTGCCCTCTTGTAAATACAAAAAGTATTTCTCGAAATTAAAGGCTTCTCATTTCCCCCGCTCGCCGCTAAAATCACATGAAAAATTACAAAATGTACTGACGAACTAATTTTAAACAAATTGAATTAGTTTTGCTCATCATTTAATTTTATTGATTATTTCATTTCTTCCTTTTAAATTTTTATTTTTTATAAGTTCATAAAATTCATCGAAAATGATTGAAAAACTTCATCAGAAAATTGGTATCTAAAGATGAAGTTGAAAATTACTTTCAGCCAATTATAATATTGAAAGCGAAATAGAAAAAAATTTCTCTGTATTGCTAAAATTCAATAAGGCGAAACGAAAAAAAAAATATGAAACATTCCACCAATGTATTTCATTCCCTCGTGCAGAATGATGGGAATTCTTTAATACATTTTGTATTGACTTTTTTTTAACTTTTTCATTTCGCTATTTACTCATATAAAAGACAAAAAAAATTTAATTGACATGATAAGCACTTTTACAACAATATATAAAATAAAGCGAAAAAATTCATGATTTTCTTTTTCAATTAAATTTAATTAATCTTTAAGAGTAGTTCAAACACTCGACACCACATAGTTTATTTTTATTCAATTAATTAATTATTTTTCACCCTTTAATATTTTACTTAGTTTTCTCATTTTTAAATCATCATTTTTCTTTTCATTCATTATGGAAAAATGTTCTATTTTCTGTTTTCCCTGCAGTCACCACACAATTGTAATATATACAAAGAAAAGCAGTTATTCAAAGGTTTAAACATTCACTTTTAATTTTGAGGTTAAGCATTGGTTTCTTTATGAAAAATTGCTCTCAGCTTATGTTGGAAATAAAAACTTTTCAAACTCAATCGCAAACACTTTTGGAACTCAATTCTTGAAATGCGTTTCATTTAAAATCCTCATTCTTATAACGATTTTCTACATGACTTTATCCATTGAAAACTCACAAGAGAAACTATTTCTCAATCAAATATATAAGTCAGGGAGATTTGCAACTTTTTTATTTTATTTTCTCACTCGTATTTACACGATAACATGCAAGATCAACGTTTACTTCAAGCCATGTCAATATTGATCCGAATTTAAATGAAATTTTTCTCCTCTATATACTACTCGCTCAATTTGCCTTCTTTATTTGCGCATACGTTTCTAATGCAACCATATTTTCCTTTCTTCTTTTTCTCTCTCTTTTACTGTATAAAAAAAATTGAAATTGAGAGATAAGAGATATGCACACATAAAGTTATTTGGCGATATCATTCATTTTTTCTTCCTCTTGACTTCTTCATTAAAAAAAAGGCTCATAACTTTCTTCACTTATGATTTTTTGATTAAGTATAATTTGAGTACTGACAGAACATAACACTTGAACACAACAACGAATGTGAAATATATCGACGATATATGGCCTCTAATATTCGAGAAATAACAGGTACTTACAAAAAAGTATAGGAGTTTTTTGGTTATGTGCAGGAAATGATCGACTGGATGTCCTATCTTTCGGTGGTTTCAACATTGGCGTTTGTTGTATTTTTCGCTGTTGGTCCGGGTTCCATTCCTTGGATGATTACGGCCGAATTATTTTCACAAGGTCCACGACCAACAGCAATGGCCATAGCAGTTTTAGTCAATTGGCTAGCGAACTTTGTAGTTGGCATTGGTTTTCCTAGCTTAAAGGTAAATTTAATATTATTTTTGATAGAATTTTAAATTAAATGTTGTCAATCATCTATAGGCTGCACTGGATAACTACACATTCTTGCCGTTTAGCGTATTCCTAGCAATATTTTGGATATTTACATATAAGAAGGTGCCCGAGACAAAAAATAAGACATTTGAAGAAATTCTTGCACTATTTCGTCATGGAAATGGAAGGTAAAGAATGTCGTTGCTTTGCTAATCCCTCTTTTATGTAATAATAAAATAAAGTTTACATCTTTCAACATTAAAATTCTTTTTTTCTTCTTTGCTTTAATTTATCGCTATGAAGATCCCTTCGTGATAGTAGACTTTACGGGTGAGCACTAAATTCATGATTGTCGTATTAAACGGATAATGTCATTTTTTCTTCTGAGTTTACAATTTTATTTATGTTTATATTTTTTTTTCTCTTGAAATTTAATTTATAGTTCTGTTTTCCACTTGCATGATACTCAAAATTTTTGAGTTAAACTTTTAGATTTATTTTTTATTTTTCAGTTTTTATTTCAATAGTTTCGTCTCTTTAGTTCATTTTCCTATCAAGCTTATGAAGAAGAGTTTTTATTGAATGTTCGACGCTAAATCAATGCTATATAACAATAAATATGCATACATACAGGAAATTAATTTTTTCTACAAATCTGACATAGAAATTTATTGAACTGCTGTTGAAGCTGCTTCAAAATAAATACATTTGTCAGTTTTTTATTGGCGTGCAATTGTTTCTTTCTTGTATTCTCAAAATATTTTTTATTGATGAGAATGTGAAAAGATTAATTACCTTATGTATGCAATTTTTTAAATTCCAAAAAAAAATAAATAAATTTTCCATCCCAATCCGACCCGCTAAAATTCGCTTCAAAACGCTAATTGAATGAAAAACGCTGGCAAAAATTCAACTATTAGATAATAACATGAAAATATTTTTTATATCATAACTTTTACTCCTTTAATGCTAGAATGTATCATAGAAAAAAAGATTTATTTTTATTCCCCTTTCCTCAATTGAATGAATGCAAAAGTTTTAAATTTAAGCTCAACAATTTGCAGAATATCATTATAGATTGAGCAAGCTTACATATCTTATTAAAAATATTGATTCAATAAGTAAACTTATTGCGTTACATTATTTTACATAGAAAAAAATCATCAATATTCTGCAGTTCATAAGCATGATTATGGACTTCTCTCTTATTGTTTGTCATTTTATCATTTTAGCTATAGATTAATCTGCTCACTGTGTATGTATTTATTTTAAATTATCCATAAAAAAATGAAATTATTTTCTTTCTTCGTTAGCATTCATAAAACATTTTATAATAAATTGTGGAAAGCTTACAAAAATTTTCAATTTTTTTCACAAGTAGAGCTGTCCACAACTAGCTAGAAAAATCACCAATGCATAGTAAAATTTTGATTTATTTATATCATTCAATAATCATTTAATTGTAAGTTTCAAAAAGCTCCTTTCATAGTGACAAACTGTGGAGTTTTTACTTTTCATTCATACTTTTTTTCTCGGATGAAAAAAATATCAGTGCCATGCAAATAAAAAGCAAATTTAAAATATCAGCGCGTAAATCTTTTACTCGAGATTTTTCAACTTTTGTGTCGAATTTTCCTTATATCTTTTTAAACCCATTTTTTCCTCAGTATGATTTCGTTTCGCCTTGTTTGATTTTTCATTGTTTTTGCTTCATAAGCGAATCTTTTTTGTTGGGTGTCATATGCAATATTTTTTAACATATCCAAAGTAGATCTAAATTTTTTTTGGAATCATAATCCAGAGTGGTCGATTTTCAGGAGTATGCTAAACTGCGTGAATAATTTGAATTTGGAACCGCAAAGCGGAATTGAACGGACGGCTCTGGTATCCGAGGAAAAACAGGATTCACGTAAGAATTTCATCATCTCATTCTCATTGTCATTAATTTCTTATCATTTAATTATAATTTTTATTATAAACAGTTTGTGCCAAAAAAAAATATTTTCTAAAGTCATTTTGATGAAAGCAGAACATGATTGATTGAATTAAAAAAATTTTAAGTGTTTTTTGTGCTTAATGGACCGTATCCCAATTTTATCGATATTATTTTTATCCCCATTTACCGTATTTTCAAGACATAAAGTTTTTTTTTATTGAAGTCACAAGTATACATTATGGAACGCATTTGCTCTCTCTCAAATATTCATCTTTTAATCAACTGTCTGGAACTGAGTTTAATATCATCAAAATTTTTCAATCTTTTATTGGCTGCTACGTAAATGCGTTCTATTTTAAATTTAGTCACCAATTTATTACTTACATTTTTCATAGTTCAACTTTGCTTTTAGTTACTTACTTTTCCTAATTCCTTTACTATTTACTTATCACCTCATATAATTTAGAATATTTTTACTCCCTATAAAAAATTATTTTATCACCCTTTATGCATTCAAAAGAAATCTTTATCTATCTTTTCTTACACCTAAAAATCCTATTCCCAATTTAATTATTTTAAACAACCATTTTTAAATGCTTTAATTCTGTGCATATATCAAATCATTTTCTATATATACTTATTCATATTGAAAGAAATTATCTATATTATCCATGTATGTCGTAAAACTCATTTGATTATGATTTGAAAATGCTTTTTTGTCCTATGTCTCATTAAATAAATGATAACAAAAAATATATATTTAAATTAACCACTTTGTCAGAATCTAATTAAAATGACACATTAAATTACTTATGATTTTGATAAATTATCTTTGAGGTCGATAACACTCGACAATGCATAAGATTATCACAATTATATCTCTCAAATGCACACAATTTTTAATTGCAATGAGTCATCGTGTTGTCGAGTGAATCGATGCAATTAATTGATAATCTATCACATTTGTTTTTTATTTTATTTTCAAGTGATGAATAATTGATTAATGAAATTTCTACAAATTGGAACTAATTAAAATTTATATAATTTTTATTTATTAATTTTTATATGAGAGTCAGTTGACTCCTATTAACAAACATTTAAAAATTAGCTTATGATTTTTTAATCAAAAAAAACTAAATTTTTTAAAATTTTCAAGCGCAAACTATCAAAACCAATCAAATTTTTGCCTTTTCTTATGTTTTACTAAAATTCATATATCATCAACAACTAACTTCAAATCAAAATTAAAACAAAATAGAAACGCGTGAATTAATGGAAGAGGTTTTCCCATTGACTGACCAAGTCAATTTATTGAGTGAAACATCTCGCTATGCATTAGATAACTTACTTGCATCACACTTAATCGAATATGGTACGAAATCAAATGCAAAAATTTCTAATAATAGTAACATTAATAACACTAATAATACATGTAATAATGTAACATGTTCACCATTGCTATCTAAAAAGCGCCAACAAAGCCAACAAAGCTTTAGTAGGCGGCAAACTGCTCAAGGAATGGAACACTCAGGTATATCTAAAATTTAAGAAAAAAAAAAACATGATTTAAAAACATCCAAAAAATGAAAAAAAAAAAACTAGAAAAGAAAGATTTTTTCCAACACTTTATGACTTTTTTTATATATACCTACACTTACGTACTTTACTTACACTATACTATACTCACTCTTTGTCTCCTACTTTACACTTACAATAAGAAATTTTTGTATCAAAATTCTTTTTTATTATTTTATCAAAATTTGTACATATCATTGCATTGCGTAAATGATCAAAAACTAAATAAATTTACTCATTAATTCTTCTCAATTTGAATCAATCACTAATGAAATGACAAAAATGCTTCCAATTCAAAGTCATAATTCTTGCTCTCACATGAAAGGAGATTCATTGATGAGGAAAATTGAATCGAAAATCAATGTTTAGATCTTGATAACTAGTGTGATGTTCATGAATGAAAGTTTACTGATATATGAACGAAATCTTTTTCTTCTTCATTTATCATTTACGCTATGCAAAAAAATATATTACATACAGATCAAAACATATGAAAATTTTTGTTAGTTTTCTCTTTTTTGTTTCATTATTAAATTGAAAAATTGGAGTTTCTTACCAAAAATTCCTTATAGTAAATCAAATGTCATGCAGTGCTGACAAAGGAATGAAGTAAAGTAAACATTTGGAAAACAATACTTACACTGAAAGAAAAAGTTCATTTAAGAGAGGAACTTTAGACTCTAAAAAAACTTGTCTCTTGTCTCTTGACACACCATAAACGTCCAAATTGATGGAACAACACAAAAATAAATGTTAATCACAGTCTCTTTCTACTTATATATATTACACTAGATGTAGTAAATCTGAACTATCACGATACCATCACTTCACAATAAATTTCTCTCTATTTTTCTCTGTTGTTTTTCCCAATGCAATTTTTTGACATTTTCCGCATGAATGAATTTCAACAAAAAAATGATATGTACATGAAAATTCCCCTTGAGGAATTAAAAATGGGAAAAATGTCGAAAAAAGCTCTCAGCACAAAAACACACATAAACACATGCCACTTCCACAATCCATTGAGTGTACCACTATCCACTTACCACATCACAATTTTTTGTCAAAAATAAAATATATCTTTGTGATATATTTTTTAAGTTTAAATTTTCAATTACAAAAACTGTACTTCAAATAAACTGTTGTAAATAAACTTTACAGTGAAAGAAGGACACAGGACTCAAGAATTAATTATTAATTAAGTATTTATTCTCTACTTAAGATAAAAATAAATTTTTTTGAAAAGTACCATAAAAGCTACAAGAAAACGTAGAATATCTTTATAAATATTACAATAAGTAATATACCAAAAAAAAGGCTTACGTTGGTTTGAATAAATTTTTTCTTTCTTTCTTTTTTGCAAAAATAAAAATCTTCTTTATTTTCTACTACTTCTTTTTTTTTATACATATACACACATTACATTGCGGTGTATTCAATGAAATTTATTGTTTCTTTTATCGTAGAATGATATTAAATTCTTCTTTCTTTCTCTCGGTCTGTTTTATGTATATACACAATATTAAAATGAAATACGAGAGGAAATGATGTGTAAAACAAGAAATTGATGCTTGATGAAATAATTTTAGTTTAATATTGATTAAATTTCTAAATTTATCCTCAATTTTGCTGATTATGAAAGTTCATTTTTGCCTTATATAAAAGGCAATCATAAGAAAATATTTCATTTAAAAATTTCATTTAATATGCTGCGATAGTAAGTTGAAGACCTTGCGTGATAATATAAAAAGCGATAAAACATCACGGCTTCTTCTGACTTTACAAACCATATATACACATAATTTTATAAGAACAGAAATGTAAACTGACATGTTCATTGCAGTGTGCAGTATATTAATTATGAAAACGACTTTTTATATACTGTGCCAGAAACTTTAGTGCAATGAAAGCTTGAAAGTTATAAATATGCTGATATCAAACATAATCTTTTTTTCTATTTATCTTTTTCTAGTAAATTTTTTCAGTTTTATTTTATAATTTAAACTGAAAAATAAATAAAAATGATTAAAATAAAAATAAAAAATGACTAAAAAATTCAATGAGACAGAAATGGTATTATTTTAGTTAGTTGATTATGATAAATTTAATTAAAGCTGACTTTTCTATTTTATAAGCAATTAATCATTTGTTAGTTAACATACAAAATGCACGTAGTTTCATTTCATATAATAAATATTTTATTAAAATAGATAGCGAGAGGTCACATCGAACAAAGAGAATAACACCATTTACCCTTTCGAATGAATAAATAAATTAAACGAGAACTTGCAGTTGTAAAATGTTGAAAACTAAAAATCATTTTATACACTAGAAATAATTTTTCTGCAATTTATTTACATGAACTAAATTCATATGTGTGTCGTTTTTACATTTCTCCACTATCGCTCTCTTTCTATCTGTGTAATAAATTTTCATCAACATCCAGACCACCACTGTGCCGCTTTTTTATCATTGCTTTTTTGCTTACTGCAGGAGCTCTCTTTTTCTAAACACACAAAGCTATAAAAATTCAAATTATCTATCTGTACACAGCACTTCAAAGCTGTCTATTGCAACTTGCAAGCTAAAAGCTTCAAAGACCATACTCCTATCCTATCATATCTCATTAAATGCATCAACTTAGATATGTATTTAGCACTTTTCTGCACACATATATATAAACTTATCCATATCTTGCTGTACAGTATCTATTTTCAATTAATTGTATTTGCATGTTTCACTTAAATTAAATTTCTGTATTTTTGTTGTGGCTTTTAAAATTTATTAAAATTTGTTATTTAAAAAATATTTTATATGATATATATACATGTACATTTAACAACAAATTCTTTTTTACTCTCTCCTTTTTATTATGATTTTAAAATATTTCTAAATATAAGTATAAATATTAAATGTGCCACTATATTTTTATATCTATCAATACCTAAATAAATAAAAGTGTTCAATTTTTAGATTTTTTAGTTCTCTTGTATGCAAGTCAAATTTTATCGCACAATTTTCTTTCTTCCCTAATTATCCCTGCAGCTGCTTCCGAGCGTTGTTTAGAAAACGCAAAAATTACACAAACACGAACTGCTACTTATGTGCCGCATCACCATCATCCGCAAGCAACTGTGTACCAGCCGAACATAGAGCCCTGACTTCTTCTGAAGAACGGTCCAATGTTACCTAGCAGTTATGTACAAATTGTAGATAATAATGATGAAAAGGTGGTGGATGATAATCAAGCACTGCCGCCACCACAACAACAGCAGCAACAACAACAAACAACATGTCTCGACGAAACATCTTGCCCCTTTGCACAACAGCAGCAGCAGCAACAGGAGATTAGAGGCCGATCATCCTCACTAGATAAACATCGTAGTAGCTTTAGTATGAGAATGATTGGTAGTCAATCTACACTAAATACACTCTGCAGTCATCATAGCATGAGTAAAGGGAGCATCCATCAAAACGCCTTCTATAACCGACTATATAATTCAGATCCCAATACTAATACAATAGATTCACACATCACAGATGATTCTGAATATTTATCAAATTATGCACATATTAAGCATAGCCATCGACATCCGCACTATCATTTGAGAAGGCAATCACAACCAGATGAGCCACGTTTTATGATGTCTCGTAATTCTAGTGTTAAAAGTTTCACATCACAATGCTATATTAATCCAGAATATTTCTACGAAATTCGTCCTTCAACATCATGTGATAGCAAAGCATCATTAATCTCACGTAAACCTTCTCAGAATCAAATTATGTTACTTAATTCAGAATTACAATTATTGGAAGGCCTTCGTGAAGGACTCTCAAATTCTTATCCTAAAATAAATTATATTGACAAACATTATTTGTCATTAAATGATGATGCACCACCATTATTACATCATCGGCCAGTTCATGATTACGATAATGGTGATGAAGAGGAAGAGGAAGAAATTGATGAAGAAGAAGAAGAAGTAGAAGAGGAAGAAACTTCATCAACTTCATCTGATGCAAGTGAATTTCATGAAAATAAAACTTCCACACTTGATCGATCTAAAGCATCTTATGTTCATATGCATCGGCATGATCGTCCTCTTACAATTCCAATGTTTAGTGAAACTGACTCTTATTCAACTGTAAATGATGAAATTACACAGTTAGTTAGTAAACATTTGTCAAATTCGATAAAGCAACTAGTCGCACGACAACTCACTGATACTGACTTTTATGCACTGCCATTAAGACGTCGACATAGCTGCGATAGTTCAGAACTCTCTGATATACAAATTCCAGACTTATTCAATTCACCATCACGCATCAAATGGAATTTCTTAACTGGTTTGCCCGATCATAGTCGAAGTCAAAGTCAAATTTATAGTAGCGATTATAAGACTGACGAGGACGATGATGAACAAAAGCAAAAACAATATGAGAAAAGAGTGGAAGCAATGATGAAAAGGAAATCATCTTCACTTGATCCAAAATATCAAGCACATCATCGTGAGATTGAAATTATGCCAATATGGCGAGCAAATAGCTATGGACGAGCACGTGATGCAATGGTCGCACATCACAGTTGTTGCGAAGCTCATCGTAGAATGCATACTATCAGTACTCGTGATGCTGAAGTGACGACTGACAGAAATCAAGAGGAAAAATATCCGAATGGAAATGTGAAAGAAGAAGATACAGGCGTTTACGAATTTGAGTTGTGTACGAAAGAAAATTGTGAATATCTGTCAAAAAGTCAATTGATATCGACTGAAGAAAAGAATCTCTTGAATAATGAAATGCCAGGTCTACTACCTTGCACAAAAAATATCAACCTTAAACATAACAAATTCAAAATGAAAAAGACTAAAAAGACAAAGAGCAAATCTTCATCACAAAAGGAAAATCGTGAGCAGATAGAAGATCAAATGATTATGTGGAATAAAATAAATTTAAATCATTTGATGAAAAAAGACAGTTGCAATATAAATAGTGTTAATTTCAAGCCTCATTCAAGTTCATCATCGTCAAGTTCGATAAATAATGGAGGAGGTATTAGTAATGAAGCGGGAAATCGTAATCTAAAGAAACGACAAAAAGCTTGTGATAAACTTTTTAATGCAACCACAACCGAATCATCTTCAACACAACAGCAGCATCGCCATTTACAGCCACAGCAATCGTTGAATGTTGCATCGCTCATATTAGCTTCATTCAATTCAACTCAAGCTCGCATTAGAAACGATGGTGGAATTTACTTTAGCAATCCTGACCTGTCAAATATTCCCGCAGATCTAAGATCAATGAATTTCATAAATAACAACAGCTGCCAATTTATTAATAACGATTTAAGAAGTAATGTAAATAGTACTAATAATAATAATAATAATAGTTCTAGCCGTAGTAGTCGATTCGATTCGAGATTTAACAATTTAAATTCAGCAACAAATTATTTGTTAGAATCTATAAACAGTAATAATAATAATTCTGAAATAATGCAACAGCAAGATATAAGACGACGCTTACGATATATTAATCTTCATGGTATGTTAAGACGCGCTCAAAAACGAGCTAAAAAATATTTAAATTCAATATCATTCGCTTCTTCAAGAAAATGAAATTGAAACTAAAATATTAAAAAAATTTGTTCCTATCTTTTTTTCTCTATAATGAAAGCATTTCTTTCAATTTCCTCTACCTACATACTCTCTCTATCTCTTTCTCTTATCTATTACAAGACAAGCTATCTAAGATATTGTGTTATACACACACACAGACACACACTCACATATATACAAAATGAAAGAGATTTTTTAAAACTATAATAAATGAGAAAATTACATTTTTAAATATTAAGAATAATTAGCGATCGATATGCTAAACAAAAATTTCTTACAGAAGAACACAAGTTTCTTGTTGTTGAAAGGACAAAAAATTCTAACATAGTCCATACATGAACTGGCATGTTTTTTGCCAAAAACAATTCTTCACACAGACATTTAATTTTAAAAAAACTGTCTTTATTAAATTAAAAACGTTTATTCAGAATAAAGAGGCAATGTGCAAAAAATCAGTTTTTAAAGCCAAAAATTGTCTCTTCAAAAATAATATTAATGATAAAATAATAAACAGAGATGAAATATTAAACTAATAATAATAAAATGAATAAAATCCATGCTATGCAACAATTTTCTTTTGCATAGCAGATGGATGAAACATCGATTTTGACCAAATCAAATAAATTTATTATACAAAAAAAAAAATGAACAAAAAATAGGGAGCGAAGCCATGTGCGACAACTTAAACAAGAAAAAGTTATTCATTGTCAACTCATAAAGTTGTACGATGATAATTTGATGGTCGCATTTGCTCACAAATTTTGGTCATTAAATTTTCACACGAGAAAAACTGCCATCATTTGTTATCAATAAAATATTTTTTGAATTATATGAATAGACAAATTTCTAAAAAAAATGCAAAAAAAGAGATTAGTAACATTGTAAATAAATACACAATTATGTCCAGAATGAAAATATAAATTAGTAAATCAAAAATAATTTATTTCAGTTTTTATTATTTAACTCTTTTTTCTGGGCAATACAAAAATATTCATCTACTTTATCTAGATGATGATAATGACGATGATTATATTTAATGCACTTTATTATGAAATAATAGATCGAGAACAAAAGATGAAGAAAAAAATTTGCAAAACAATTTAAACATTTCCATAAAGGAAATTGCTTACATTCTCTCTCTCTCTCTCAGCACTTGTTCTGAAGGAAAATAATAAATAATATAGAAATGAGGAAAAATAATTCTCCAAGCATAAATTTTTTTGTAATAACCAGGTGACACATGATGAAGATTTTCAGATTTTCGTTAAAGAATTTCAATGAAACGAAACGATAACGAAATGATATAAAATACAATTTATCTTTACTGACAAAAAAAAATATAATAAAATTGATTAGACAAAAAATACACAGATCTACGAGATGAAATAATTTTAATGTGATTAAATAGGATAAATGATGAAAATTTTATGATAAAAAGTTATTTTACTTTCGATACTAAGTAATTTATTGTTTGTGAAAACGCTCAAAATAATTATGACTCTATCAAGATAGTTTTTCGGTTTTATTCTCTGTTTTAAAAAAAAGTGAATCTTTCAGGTAGAATGTTTTATTATTTATTAAAGAAAATATTATAACGAAAAAACTTAAGCTTTGTCTTTGCACAAATTATGAGAAACAAAATACAAAAAGATAAAATAAAAATTATGTAAATAATTAATATTACATTGTTTTTCCTTAATTTCTTTTTCAGTTAAAAATTATCTTTACGCTCATTTAAAAAATCAACTTGACTTATTTTCAATATAACGGAAAAATAAAAATTTTAAATTTAGAGGGAAATCACTACGTCAAAAATAATAAAAGTTTCAAAAAAATTTTTTCATTTAAATTTATTTCAAAGAAATTAGTTTTAGCAGGTATCAAAATGATATAAATTATATCTTAAAGATTGTAAAGGTGTTTAATTTTATAAAAAATTGTGTTGATAAATTTTTACTCGCTTTTCGATGTTTTTCGATGTTTCTTTTCTGTTTTCTAAAAATTCTTTCATTCTCCATGAATTTCTCGTTTTTTGCCGTGAAAAGTAGTTTCAGTGAATATAGAATACGTTTATTTTGTATGGACTGATACATAAAATTAGAAACACAGTGCTAGTGAATAAAGTTGATGCGTGTAAGACATAAAAGTAAAACAAAAAAAAACTTGAAGCATCATTAGAAAAGCGATTTTAATGTGAATAAAATTTTTATGTTTGATAAATACATTTCAAACGTTTCTGGCACTATAAAAAGAGTCTCTAAATTATTAAGTGATATTTGGACTAAATTTAATACACATCAGGCAATAGGTGAAGCTATGCCTAGAAGTAAAAGGAGACATCGCTCAAGATCAGAGTCAAATCATACTCATCGCGACAAGAAAAGGAGACGATTAGATTCAGAGGAAAGTGAAAATATTCGTAATGATAGTTATGAAGGATCCTCATCACGTAGAAAAAAGTCAAAAAGATCTTATGATCGTAAAGATCGAAAACATCATCGAAAAGAAAAAGAACGTCATGAATATAATACGAGAAGCAATCATCACTACTATGAGAAACATGCTAGAGACAGAAGTGAACGAGAACGTGAGCGGGAAAGAGAGCGTGAGAGAGAAAGAGAAAGAACACCAGTGAAACCAAGAGCGCCTTCAGTTAGGGATGATGCAGACGGTCATTTGATTTATCACGCAGGCGATATTCTTTTAGGCCGCTACAAAATCCAAGCAACACTAGGGGAAGGCACATTCGGACGTGTGGTAAAGGTCAAGGATGAAGTTATGAATCAGACGATGGCACTAAAAATTATTAAAAATGTTGAAAAATATCGAGAAGCTGCTAGATTAGAGATCAATGCACTAGAAAAACTTTCAGATAAAAATGCTACAGAACAGTAAGTTTAAATAATCTTAATCAAAATTTAAATAACCTTTTTGCAATCTTATCATTTTAGTTTATGTGTCAAAATACTTGATTGGTTTGATTTTCATGGACATACGTGCATTGCCTTTGAAATGCTCGGACTAAGCGTTTTTGACTTTTTGCGTGATAATAATTATGATCCATATCCTATGGATCATATAAGACATATATCCTATCAGCTGTGCTATTCTGTCAAGTTTCTACATGACAACAAATTGACGCATACAGATTTAAAGCCAGAAAACATTTTATTTGTTAATTCAGATTATACAACGACATTTAGTGCAAGAAAAGTATGTTTATTATAATTTTTTATGCTCATATTAATTTTTTTCACATTATCATTTTAGAATCGAGAAATTCGTCGCGTTAAATGTACAGATATACGTCTAATTGATTTTGGTAGCGCAACATTTGATCATGAACATCACAGTACAATTGTGAGTACACGTCATTATCGAGCACCTGAAGTCATTCTCGAACTAGGTTGGGCACAACCATGTGATGTTTGGAGCATTGGATGCATAATGTTTGAACTTTATGTAGGAACGACCCTCTTTCAAACTCACGACAATCGTGAGCATTTAGCTATGATGGAAAGAATTCTCGGTCCAATTCCACATCGTATGGCAAGGTATACTATAATAATATACTATTTTATTAAATGCTCATAATCATAATGATGAAATTTTAGGAAAACAAAAACAAAATATTTTTATCATGGTAAACTAGAATGGGATGAAAAGTCATCAAACGGTCGTTACGTGCGTGATCACTGCAAGCCATTAAATCGTCATATTATGTCAGAGACTCCAGATCACTTGCAATTATTTGATCTCATAAGAAATATGCTTGATTATGATCCATCAACAAGGTTGACTCTTGAACAGTCATTACGTCATCCATTCTTCCAAAAATTACCACCAAATCAACGTCTTCATGAACGAAACGATCCATCACAGTATATTTCAGCGAGTAGTAGTCGTGAACGATCACATAGCTTATCATTACGCTAATGTAGCTACAAATTCAAATGAGAGCAAGAAGTTCTAAAAAATTAAACATTATTGATAAAAAAAATATTGAATAACACCTCAACTTTTCCTTTGGATTTAAAAATTTGAAAAAATAGTAAAGAAGTTTTTTTCTTCTTTTTATTCTGCCACAAATTGACTTATGATTTCGATAGAAAAAATAAATTTTGTTTTGTTTTGCAAACGTTTTATATGAAAAGTACACAATTAAAGTGCTTACTACATGATGAAAATTTGACGAGATATTAAAAGCTTAATTTTTTAAGTCAATCAATATAAACATTTTCTTTCTTAAGTTTTAGAAATACCTTTTTCCTTTTATCACATTTGTATGAAATTCCTTTCTATCTCGTTTTTTGGCCCCATATGATTTTTCCAGTTTCTTTTCTTTTTTGATTGAATGAAATGATTTATAAATCAATTCAATAATATAAAATAAAGTTAGTCTATAAGTTTATGAAAAAATTAAAATATAAATGAGTTTTATTACCAATTACTACCATCATCATCATCTGAAAAATATTGATTAATAAAGCAAATGAAAAATTTTAAAATTAGTATTTTTTTATTATTTTTAGAGATAATTTTTTACATTCATAGTTACTCAGTGTTAATATATTTATCGATAATTCTTTTTAATATTGAGAGACTAGCAAATATAATAATTCTGCATGCTCAACTACTAATGTTTATATTTCAGAGAATTATTTTCATTTTTAATGTGTATTTTCTTTCTTTTTTTTTACTTCAACTCTCGCGGAATTAATCATTTTACAAAATGTGTTGAAGTCAAAATTTCTTTATCTTTTATTTTAATATTTTTTTTTGCTTCATAATTTCATCATATTTTAAAGGATTTTTGTGTGAGAGAAGTTTATGGCGAGAGTAAAAATTAAATTAAATTTGTAAATACATGGTGTAACTTATAGATCTGAAATACTCTTTTATAGATGAACGCACAAAATCATTTTTAATTTTTCTTTGCTTCCATTTCTTTTTCTTAACATTTCTTCACCATCATTAAATATATGTATATGTTAGAAATTTACTTTTTTTATATATCTATGTGTAGTTTTATCCATGTTGCCTATTATTAACATTTTTTTCACTTATCTTGAATGAAATATTGGTTTCACTTGTTTTTTCTCGGTCTGCATTTTGGTTTAATTAAAATCGACAGAAAACTTTTCCCTTACCTCATACTTTTTTCATTTATTTCCCGAATATATGACAATTAGATAACTTCAACTCACTCAAAAAAGCTTTCCTGTTTTACTTATAATTTTTCTTCTTTAATAATAAATTTCTAAATTTTTTTCTTCTTGTGTTGCGTGTGAGTGTGTGTATGTGTTTAAAATAATTCTCATCATTTGAATTATGTGACAACAATGGATATATATGTAAGTAAGTAAACATATATATGCATTGCTGTTATAAATTGTGCGACATAAAGTTTTCTCTCTTCATATTACTTGTTTTCATACTATTTGCATGTATTTTATGATAAATCATTTGAAGTAAATAAATGGATTGACAGATAAAAAGGAAGGATGGTAAGAGAAGGAGGACGGAACTGAAGAAAAAAAAATATAAATTTCTCCATCCACAACAACAGCAGAACTCAAGAAAAGAACAGCAGTAGCAAATAGTGCACAATTTCAATAAGTAGACCTATTATTCAATGTAATTGAACTATTGTATGTACTTGTATGTTTATGAATGCGTATGAGAAATAAAAATTACATTTATATATATACTATAACATATTTACAAATTATTTACAAGATAATTTGCTTCTAAATTAAAATCGCTCTATTAAACGGAATTTTATTGGACCTCAAAAATGACTTTTAATTTTTCCATTTTGTTCACTTTCTTTTTACTATTTTTTTGTGCTACATTTTACTCCTTTCAACTTGCATAAAGTATCATTTTTTAAAAAAATAAATAACAAATTGTACAAATTGAATAAAACTTAAAATATTGAAATTTATAAAAATGAAACTTAACAATGAATCATTTTATATGAATAGGTAGTAAGTAAAAAATGAAAATTTATATTAAAATTCTCTGTATCCAAAAAACAAGGCTTGGACACTTAAATGATTAAATTTAAATTTAATTTAAAATCAAGTTAACTTAAAGTTTTCAAGAAATTGTATTTTTAAGGAAAAACAACAACTTTCTTCCAATAAATTTTATATTGTTAGATTTATATACTCAAAACAAAGAATCTTATGAAAAATTGAAGTGTCAGAACAGCTTAATAAATTTGTAATCAATGATTTTGATTATTTGATGAAAGTCAAGTTGAAGTAAATCCAAGCTTGTTGAATCAAGTTAGTCAAGTCATTTAAATCAAGTTGACTCGAGATTTTATTGAAGTTTTAAAGAATTGCTAATTTTAAAGCACACGATTTGTCAAATGACATGAAATTCAAATCAAACGCTTTTTCTTGAATGCCCTGGTAATACTTTTATAGCGTTAGAACTAAAGGTTTTCTAACAAAAAGCTATTTAAATCTCATTTAAATTTAAATTAAATAATAAAAATCCCCAAGCCTTGCCAAATAAAAAAAATTTTACTGTCTGTCCTTTTCAATTTTTTAAAATAGAAAATTCTAAATTTGATATTTGCTATTCTTTTGCGACCTTTTTTTGGAGTTTATATCTTGATTAAATTTATTTCTGCAACATAAAAAAATTCGCCAATTTCGGAAGCATTGATTCATTTTGTCCTAGATTACTTTAGGTTTGCTAATTTGAAAACAAAAATCTTGTTTGACCCTAAATATTATTTTTATTCCATTTTTTTGATATTCAATATATTTTTTTAATCCTTTTCCTTTTACTCAGTTCACTTATTTATGAAATTTTTATTATAAAAATTAAAACACATTCAATTCAATTACTTATTAACGTTAGACAATGATTGCATTTTTCATCAGATTACGATTACTCTCTAAAAGTAGATAAAAAATTCTTTTTCTTTCACAAAAAAAGTTTTTTTCTAATTTTTTTGCATTTTTCTTTTATAAACAATTGATGTAAATATATTTTATACTTCATTCTTTTTATATCTTCCATCTAAAGATCTATATTATAGTACTACTTATTTGTGTACTTACAATAATTGTTCTTGTAGGTGAAAAAATGGTAATATGTCGTAAACATTGATTACAATTATCATTTTCAATTTTTTATTATTTCTCTCATTTGTTATTCATGAACTTTTCTCATTCTTATATAAATTTAGTCATTTGAATAAATTTTTTCTTTTTCTACTCAGGAAAAAAAGTCAAAAGTAAGTGTTTTTCTTTCTATGAATTAAGAAGGCTCAAGAAAGATTCTCTTTCGATTTTGCAGTATATAATAGAGTTGGTAGCACAGTAGAAAAGGAAACTACAGAAATATCAATGTTCTCTCTTTTTTTTTTAGTTTTTGATTTCAATTTAAGAAGTTCACTATTATTAATGAATGAAATTTTCAACATATCTCGTATGTGAGTCTGTGTGTAAATGTTATGTGTTTTAATAGTGTCATTTTCTACATGTTTGTTTCATATCAAGAAGTATTTTAAAATTCATTTGTTTTTTCATGATAATAAAGATTTTGGCTAAAAATAAAATAACATTAAATCAACAGAGTTTAAAAATATTTTTTTCTCTTCATTTATAATTAATTAGATAGATTTCTGGGAGTAAAGTGGAAAAGGGAAGCAAGAGAGAGAAGGGATTTACTAGCAGCATTATCAACAAGTGTTTGAATGCATTTTCTTTTGTGTTTTCCATTTTTATTATTCAATAAAGCTTAAAATTTACAAAAAGCTCGTTCAATTGCAATGCAGGTTTATGAATAACAAAAAAAAGGAAGATTTTTAAAAAAATAAATAAAAATAATTGCACATAAGTTAGAAGAAAGGATCAGATAAGGGAATATGTGTGTTATATGTGTATGCGCTTATATAAGTGTGAGTCTGCTGCAAATCCAATATGCAATAATCGAACGTAACAATTTTTTTATCATAGTTATTTTTTTTTGGCAACATTAGAATTAATTTTTTATCCTTCAGTTTCAGCTCTTCTTTCCATGTTTTCTCTCAATTTAAATTGACATTTTGACTAGAACTTAATTTTTTTTTAAAAAAACTTTTTCATTTCTAAATTTACAAAAGAAACTAACAAAATAGTTTTTATGCAATTAACAATGATATCGCGGTTTGAAGAAATAAAAAATGAAATTTTTCATTTGTAGTTTGTGTTCAAAGCAATCTCAAATAAAAAAATTATAACAATGAAATATATTATTTGGAAGGTGAGAAATTGAGACATTATAAATGGTAATCTATGTTTCAATCTTAAAAATTAATTCTTATTTAAAAAATTATAGTATTTTTTGTGTGTGTTACATGTATTTGTGTATGTGATTGTGAAAAAATATAGAATTTGATCTCGATTGAAACTAAAGAAGACATATTATTATGTAGGTTATAATAATAATTAACTAATGGTGTACGTTTATTGAATATTTTTTTCAGCAGGACTTTTTTTCATCTCACAATCACTTTTATTCTTTCTATCAATTTCTTATGTTTTGTAAATGCTTTTGCTTGTTGAATTTAATTCATCCAGTGTTGGTAAAATGATTTAGAAAAGATTTCTTGTGTATGTAAGTGTTTTTTTCTTGGATTTTCCTTTACATGTGCTTGATGACTTTTTTTTCTTTCTTTTCTCTCACTTATTAGTTTATTTAATTATTATAAAGTGATTTCATTTCTTACTTATTAAAAGTATTTTTTTTTCTTTCACTTATGTGTGTGTATCTTTCTCGTCTCATTTCTTATATGATCATAGAAAAATAAATTTATAAAAGTTCATATTGGCGTAAATGCATTCGCTGAATAATGTCTCGACAATCATTGAACACTCTCTTAATATTTTCAGTATCAACTGCACATGTAAAATGTGGATAACAATAATGTTTCCCGTCTCCACTCGCTGTTGAAATGCGCTAAATATTAGAAAGAAGAAAAAGTTAGGAAGAAATAAATTTCAGTCAATTTGATTGACATTTTTCATCTTTTATATTGTTTATTTTCTCTGCAATATATGTTGTCGAGTCATTTACTTACCAGAAATTCATCTCTAATAAAATATTTGGCTCTAATTACTTCTGGATCGTCTCCTGGTTCTATCAATGCATCCGCTAAAAAAAGAATTTTAATTCCATTATTAAAAATTAATAAACTTCAGTAACATATAGATAGCGCATTTTCTTAAAGACATTTATGCTCTTATTAAGAATTTTAACTCAATTCATACAATTTTAATAGAAAGGGAAAATCATTCGGACATGGGCGACATTTTTCTTTGTCGTGCAACAATCAGCAATGTAACACAATTTGAAGCAACAAAAACAAATGTCACATGAGACAAAAAAATGTCGCGTGACATTTGAATTTTATCAACTTCTTCTTATTTTAATTCCACTCAATATCATAATGTTTTGATAAAGAATCAAATTTCAAGTAATTTAATATAAATATCAATTCATTCTATCGAGTTTATAGAACAAAGTTAATTTTTCTAAATTTTACAAATGTTTTATGTAAGCAACTTTATAAAAATCAACTTTCATTGTCTAAGTGAAAATCACTTTGCTTTAATTGATAAAGAAATTATGGTAAAATAGTTTTGATGAAAACTTTTTGTAATCAAAAAATTATCCAAATAATTTGTAGTGAAATAATATTTTTTTAAATATGAATTTTCCCAACATTAAAAATTTTGTAGTAATTAAAAACGACTAAAGGCTAAATAAGTCTTATGAAAAGATACAATGAATTATTGAGGGATATTGATAATATGTATCACATTACAGGTAGAAAATGCGCTAAAGAAAGAAGAAGGATGCTATTCTCAATTTTTTTCCTTATTCAACCTTGACTACTGTAGATCATGCTTATTGATTCGAAAATCAATAAAAAGAGAGAAAAAACGGAAAGCTATTCCCTAATTTTCTACATGCCAACTTCCAATTTATGTATTACTACAATGAACAACTCACCTGGTGTTTGATACCTATTAAATTCAGCAAAATAATCAGACAGTTTACTTTTTTGTGCTTTTACTTTCTCAGCTAATAAGTCCTGTTTGTTTAGAAAAAGAATAACTGAGATAGTTCGAAGCCATCTAAAATAAATAGAAAATAAAACATTAATTATTGAATATGGCCTTCTTGATAAATGTATTACCTATTATTCCAAATGCTTTTAAATAAGTCCAATGATTCTCTTAATCTATTTTGTGTTGGATCTTCGCGCAACACCATGTTATAGCTAGAACATGCAGTCACAAAAATAATTGCAGTAACATCATTGAAACATTGTATCCATTTTCGACGTTCGTCTCTTTGACCACCCACATCGAACATGCTAAAAAGAATATGTGTGTATAAAAGATTAGCTTTGTGGATAAAAGTAAAAAGTAGTAGCACAAATACTCACTGAAAATTAACTTTATCCACTTGAAATCTGGTCTCGAAAATTCCCGATGTGAGGACACGGCATCTTAAAATATCTTGTTCCGATGGTGTATAATTTGGTTGCTTTACTACACTAACTCGGTCCAAGAAGCTAAAATAAACAATGGAAAATTTTATATAGTGACAAGAGACATAAATCTATGACATTTTATTATACAACTTACTATTTCGCACAATCAATCAGCTGATACTCATTTGATCGCTCAAAAGTCTGTTGAACACCCGCGTCTTTCCATAGTTCTTCCGTGTGCTCATAAAATTCAGGTGGATAATTGAAATCAGGATCTAAAAATAAGTGTGAGAAGAAAAAAGTATAAATCAAACATCAACTACATTTGATACAAAAATAGAACTAATGCATATATAAATAATTATTTTTTGCTTTCTTTTTGCAAGAACAAAAACATACTTGAAGCATAATCCTGAATATAATCTACTCTCGCTTGATTCTCTGGTTTCTCTAGTGATATTGGAGGTGTAAGAGTGGACATGGCGCCCGTAATAGTCTATAAGTAAATAAATAAATAAATATCATGAATGAATAAATAGTAAATGTATAACATGTAGTAGACAGTTGGTTGATTAAGTCACTTACCAATATTGCATCGCGTATGTTTTTCTTGATGTCTTCAATCTTTTGTTTGCGTTCGGTATCTGAGAAACCATTCACGTGCAATATACGCATTTGTTTAACGATCGTCGATTTACCCGATTCACCAGCACCGAGTAAGAGCAATCTATGCGTTGCTCTGTACACCTGTGTAATATAGAAAAGAAAAAAAAAATAATAAATAGACAAACGAGTTGCTACATTTATAATTTAATTTCGAACGTGCCTGCTTATCCTTTTGTAGTTGCTTTGTAATCGCATCGCTTCGTCGTTTTTGACTTTTAGAATCATCCGAACTTGAATCTGCCTGTTGTTTGGAACTAGCTGAGCCAAAACAACCCATTGTTGCCCCCCACCAACAAGAAGAAGACTGACCACCGTCAGGTGATGTTTCGGGAGATTCTATATATTGATAAAAGGAAGTTGTTATTGATATTCTGAATAATGAAATAAATAAACACTCATAAATTGATTGCCAATTTACAATATATGCATTTACCTGTCCCCCGCGCTTCACCGTTACGAGCCAGTATAAATGTAAATTATTTTGTGTGCTTTCTACCGTCGTTCGATTAAGAAAAATCGTCCGCCGTTGCACACACACGCTTCTGTCTTGCTGTCTATTGCTTTTAATTGAAATTACAAGTAGGAATTTTGTTTCTTTTTGTTGTGTTTTGTATTATTATTTAATACACGCTCTCTTATTCACTAATTTTCTTTTGTTTTAGTTCTACTATTTGTTAACTACTAGTGAAATTATGAAATTAAGTATTATCATTATAATCTTTATGTATCGTTTAGATTATGATTCTCTCTCCTTCGCTGCTTTTGCTTGATATTGGAATTCTTATGAAGATCTCCTCTTTCTCTATCTCGTGCTGATATCTAAAAATAAATAATGAAACAGAAAGAAATCTTATGAGTCGATGTGAGAAAGTGGACTCTTAAAATAAAATAAAATAAAAAAATGGACAAAAAGAATGAATAAAAAAAATTATATAAATTTCTCTCGCACAAACATCATCATCATCATTTTCTTCTTCAACGTGGTTAACTGATAAATAAAACACATATATATCGCTTGTCACATTATCAGTACTTTGTAACTTTAATAAATTTACTTCTATTGATCAATTTCTTTCTCTCTCTCCATCACGTGACTTTCTCTTTGATCTATTATTAGAAATATTAATCATATACACATCCTATGAACATGATATTGTTAATATCATCAAATGGACTTTTATGAGTGACAATAATATCACTAATTTTATTCAATCTAAGCTGCTATATGTATGCATATTGAAGAAAGTATGACCTTGAAGCATTGGATTAAAATATAGGTCAATTTATGAACACAGAAAAGATGCGCTTTAAGGAAAACAAACTATGAAGATTTTTTTATTTACAACATTAGGTGTAATAAGATGAAAGAAAAAAAAGTGTGAACCTATTTATGACTCATAAGTAATTGTTTAAGCAAAAAAACAGACGCACAAATACAACCATTTGTTTCATCTTAAAAGACAATTTTCAGAAGGTAAAGAAGAAGAAATAGGGTTCGAACTAGCAAGTATATTTTACTTGACATATTCTTTGTCAAGTTGACTTACACAAAAATATTTTTAATTTATTAAGGTTGAATTTAATTCAATTTAAATACATAGTAAATTAAAGAATTATCGACTTTCTTACAAATTTGTTGAATTTCAAATGAATTAAATAAAATTTGAATGAATAAAAGACATTTTTGTGTATGTCAACTTGACAAAAAATATGCTCACATCAAGTCAAGTAAAATATACAATTCCAAACCTTAAGAAGAATAGTTAATTTCAGTCTTTGAAGTGTCGACAGAAAAAAAATTGCCATTAAATTTTTGGTGAGTTTTTTTAAAAAAAATTGATCCAAAAAAGTATAAACAATGCATTGTTTACATTCAAGGTTATCGAAAAATTGAAATCTGATTTTATATAAAAATAATATGATAAAAACTTCATTACTTTCTTATTCTGCTTCGGTCCATTTAATTGTTAAGCAAGTGTATTGGAGCGAAATATTAAAATTAAATTGCATAAATAAGATTTTAAAAATTTCTGATTTATATAACGTTCATTTGATATTTAAAATTAAGGACGAATCGCAAAAATAATTTAAAATTAAGGGCCTAATTATCACGTTGACACTACAAATTATAAAATTTACACTCATAAGTAGCAGGTTTTATGCATTTAACTTTCTTTTTGAAACTTCTATTATTAAAGGAAATTTATTTCATAAGAATAAAAATAAGTCCATGATTAAATCACAAAGCAAGACAGGTCACCTATCATATATACTTTAATTAATGTTAAATTTCAAAGAACTGTTTACATTAATCAAAGTTTGTTAATAAATTTAATATGCAAGTGAAATTAGAATAAATTTTATTGTAAAATGATAGATAATAAGAGAAGAGCACCATTTTTTTGTTGATAGTATAGTATAAATGATTATTTTTACCTTTTATCACTTTTGGCGATAAAATAAACAAATTGATAGAGAGCATAACAACCATGCGGAATAGATTGTGTATAATGCAAGTGTATAATTTGAGAGTTTATAAATAAATATTCTTTCTTGTATATAAATGTAATACACAATTATTTTTAAATCAATGAATGAATGAAAATTCCTTTCTCTTTTTTCACAGCACGCGTGTTACTACATAGTGCTGCTGCTCATAATATGCTCGAAATGCGCACAGATTTTCTTTTCTTTCGTCTTTTTTTGGTGAAAATTTTTGTTTTCTGCACACAATCAACAAGTTTCACAGCAACGTATATGCATGGCAGTAAGAGAAGTACAAGAGAAGCGGTAAGGATTAAAATAAAATAGTTTTTTGTTTGTGTAAAAATCGTGCTTCACTTTTTTCTTAAAAACAACCTGCAAATTCCAGCAAAATATATTTTAATTATTTAGTATTGGTCTCGTGCAATTAGCACACTTTCTGTTCGGTTTTTTTAGTTTTCTCTCTGTTGATATTTTAAATATCTACACAGCTTTATGTGTATTTTTTTCGATTCCAAAGAAACTAGTGTTATGCACAGCATATTTAATGAATGGCAATCATGATTGGTATAAACATGAACTCTTCGAAATGAGTACATAAATAATTGTGCAAGCGATGGTGACTACAAGTTGAA
Organism: Polypedilum vanderplanki; assembly: GCA_018290095.1. Lineage (NCBI taxonomy): Eukaryota > Metazoa > Arthropoda > Insecta > Diptera > Chironomidae > Polypedilum > Polypedilum vanderplanki. The sequence continues at coordinate 33,317,227 of CM031380.1, read as the reverse complement.
AAGTTCTTGACTTTGACATTGAAAATATGTTTTTGTTGAATGAAACAAATATGAATCATAAAAGTATTTTTGTGCACATTTAAATTTATTAGCAACTTTTAATATTCTCAGAATAAAGAGCTAAAATTAGAACATTGTTGATTTTAAAATAGAATTGGATGAATTAGCATAATTAGATAACGAGAGAGTTTACTGTTCTTATAAAGGAAAATCCTTGCTAATTAAGTAAACCAGAATCAATTTCTTTTATCAACTCATGAATTATTTTTTGTATTAATTGACAAATTTCAAATTCCATTCTTAGTTTGTTGTGGCAAAAGAATAATTTATAAATAAATTCAATATCATCATTACAATTCGCAATTCATTTGAACCATTCAAAGAAACTAATGAAAATTTAAATTTGTAATTTTTTATAAGTACGAAAGAATTCATTAATATTGTCGATGATGATGATGAGGATGAAGAAGATTGACAGCATCATAGAATAAAATGAAATACAGAGAAGTAACAATAGCCCAAAAATCTAGAGTTTCAAAGTTTGTCTTCAAGTGTATTTGCAGTTTTTTTCTGCTTTAAAAAAGTGCTAATTTCCAAAAAATCTTCAAAAGAAAAAAAATATAAAAATAAACATCGAGAGAAAGAGAGAATATATGTATGATTCCCAACACTTTTTTAATAAGTAGATAGATAAAAATACACGAAAAATCATACGGAAAATTTCTATCGAGATACTTTTTTTCATTTTCTTCTTGTTGTTCTTCATTTTTTTGCTCACTTTTTTTCTTCTTTTTCCTTCTCCTCATATGTGTGTATATATATTTAAATTAATTTCGCCCTCACTTCTCATGCAGTCGCACTTGTTAGAGGAGAAAAAAATTTATACTGTCTCATATGTGAGAATTTTAAGAAATGAGAGAAAAAAGAAATTTTTTTTTTTGACACATTATGGTGTGAAGGAGGAAATTAATTTTATTTTAATTAACAAAAACAATCAATTTGCGAGTGCAAGTAACTAAAATAAAGATATTTACACTGTTCTCTTACCGTCTTTGCAAATAAGTATATGATTTTTTTTCTCTTATGTATTAGTTGTTTTATATATTTTTCTAATTCATTATCATTGGTTCAAGTGACTGTGAAAAAAACTTTTTTTTTTGACTGCTTTCATTAAATGACACAAAAATTTATTTATTTTGCGAAAAATTTATCAGCGAGCGAGATAAATTAGTTTAATTTTATTTCTGTTTTTACTCTTTTTGACTTTTTTTGGATTTTTTCTCTTCTCACTCTTCACTTCAAAAAAAATTATTTTATATCGATTTTCTTAATGTATAGGTTATTATTTTTGTTATTAGTATTTTTCATATCTTTCACTTCAATATTCTTTTGACTTTTCCGAAATTCATGTCGAGATGTTGTGGCTTATCATCGTCAATTACATTCACTTTATCTATTATAGTTCAATTCTAAAGGCTTTTTCATCAACCATACCAAGCAATGAACACTTATCGTTATCAAATTTCCGAATTCACCTTTATAAAAAATACACCCTTAATGTTGGAGAGAAAAAAAAGTTCACATTAGCCAGCGAGAGAAAAAAAATCTTTTTTAATTTTTTGTCAATTGCCTCGCAAATGAGACATTCAAGTCCGCTTCAGTTTTGTCAATTTTTTGTGCACTTTCTTAATAAAGTTCTTGCAATTTTGTTCGATTTCAAAAAGCTTTGCTATTTTTTCATTTGATTATCAGAATAGAAAACTTTTTCACAATTTTTTAGTTCCTATTGCCATTTGCCATTTGGACTATGCTGTACATATGGACAGAAAAGAAACCTTTGCACCCCACCTTTAATACAAGTTCAGATTTCGTTTAACATTAAATGTATTATTTACTTAATGATTTTATGCAATGTCATTTGATGATGTTTTATGATAAACAATGATTTAATTATAGAATTTTGATTAATTATAATTTTATGATATGAAGAAATTTAGAAATATTGAAAATCTTAATCAAACATTAATATTTAAAAGTATGCATACATTTTTACAAGGGTCGACCTTTACACAATTACACAATCAATCAAGAATTTCTATTCACAAATAATATAATTTTAATTTTCAATATTCAACTTTATTAAACTATAAAATTTAAAAACAAAAAAATTCTAATAAAATTTAACTTATTTCTTTACAAGGAAGTTTCAAATTTTAAAAATACGTTAAATAAAAAACTTTTCTTCATTACTAATAAGGAAATATTGATGTACATTATGAAGTGATTGTATGTATGTGAATTATTCAAGAAATAAAAATTAATTTCTATTTTGACTGGCATATGCCAACAATAAAGTCTCTCGTGGAACTCCTTCATCATGTACATATATATTGATTCTTCTTTTGCATCATGAATGGCATGACTTTTTTGTTCTTTTAGCGATGACTTAAGACTAACGATATATGGTTGTTGTTTAAAAATAAATTGGTGAAAGGCATTTTTTGTCTAATTTCACACTCATCAAAATTCGAATAATATGGATGGATATGCAGTGCCATAAAATGAATGAAAGATTTATGAGCGATGAGTTAGAAAGGGCGATTGCTTAAACACAAAATAATGAAAGTTTGAGTATATTGATTTTTAAAAGCTATAACGATGATCATCGCTCATAGTCCTTTCTAATTTTTCAACTCTGTGCTGTTGTAAATAAATATCAGACAGAGACGAAAAGTTTAAAAATGACGTAAAAAATTGTACTTTTCCAATTCACTCTTATATTGTGTAATAATAAGTACTTTCACATTCGATTCATTCGGAGAAAGAAAGCCATTTAAAAAATATACTATAAAAAATACATTCATTTAAGAAGAAAGGAAATATTATTGCAAAGCGAAGTTAATGCATTTAAAAGGGTCTTTTTAGTTCATTCTCTCCTGTTTTGCATATATGCATGAAGTAGAAAGGTGACCTTGCTTTCATTTCAAAATAAATGCCCATTTAAGTCTAATGCTATAAACAAATAACAAATTTTGCTCTCAATAACTTTACAAAACAATCCTTTTTCTACATTAAATTGCATTTCTTTAGCCTTTCACGATCCGACATATGAGAACAAAGAGAAATAGTGCAAAAGGAAAGGATGCATACCATAAAACCATTAAACAAAGTTTTTTGGGCATTTTAATTGTTTTATGGCACTCTTCATCGACATCATTATGCATGCATCCATGTCCATTCATTGTCTGTGCACAAACACAAATTTATCCTTATTTCTTAGAAAGAAAATAAACTAGAGCATAGAACAGGCCGAAATTTATTTTAGTGCAATATTATTTTATGATGCAATATTTTTTCTCTTTCTCTTTCAGAAGCTGTACAAAAAGAAAGATGCAGCTCCGAAAAATGGTCAAAAATTCTTAGTAAATATTGAAAGAAATTCATTTTATTGCAGCAAAGCATTGCAGTTTCTAGTGAATTGAATCAACTTTTTAGAGTTAATAGTGGGGAAAACGTTGAAATGCTTTGCAAATTTAGTGTAATTATTAATGATTCATCTATTCATGTGAGAACTTTTTTTTCTCTTAATTAGAATGTAAAAAGTGAAAGGAACGTTTCTAACAGATAGATGAAGTTCACATTAAATTTTTATGATAATTAGAAAATAAATTAACTCTTTAAAATAAGTTACATAAAAAAATATTTTACATAAAAAACAGCATTGAGCGACATTTTTTCTGTCGTGCAACAAATGAGCAACGTCGCGCAACGCGGACTTCAAAAACCACATGTCACAAGAGACAAAAAATGTCGCGTGACATTTGAATTTGAATAAACTTGCTTCCATTTTTATTCTGGTTAATTACAGATTGATAAAGAATCGAGTTCTTAGCTATTTGATATAAATATCAATATATTCCATCAAGTAAGTAGCTCAAAAATTTAATTTTACTAAATTTTCCAAATATTTTGTTTACATTTTTATGTAAACAATGGCCAAAAATGTAAACAACGGATAAAAAAGCAAATCATGAAATCATAGCGAGTAAATTGCTCAACCCACTCATACATTAGCCCACAGAATAAATTGCTCATTAAGAACAACATTTGAATACGAATTAGAAAAAGAATATTAATAATCAGCAATGAATATATCTTTATAGTTTGTTTTAGAAAGGAAGTGAAATTAATAGAACTGCATATTTCATTCTCACTCTTTATATCTATTTAATATATGTATAGCACATTCAAGTAATAATAAATCTATCGCATTTTCATATTTAATTATAGCTTTCTTGATGAAATTTTAACATTTCAGAATATTTGCCTGTAAGCTGACGAGGTAACAAACAAAGAATAGCCTATTCTCTGCTATTTTAATATTTTTTTCAGTCATTATTATAATTTTATTATTATACACTATCTCTTTCTAGTATGAAAATAGAGAAGAAGTATTTTCCATTGCAATAATAAAATAATAACAATCACAAGCGATTGTACAATGCCAATTTGGTATTTTTTTTCATAAAAACCTTGTGAAATCTTAGAGAAAAAAGAGAATTTAGTTAAACATTGTTGCACTTTTGTCATGTAGCGGTAGAGCGAAAGAGAGAGGAGAAATCTTACATAGTTTATATGCATAAAAATACTACACAATTACAACAAAATGGCTTTACAATTTGCAATGAAACTGCCGCTGCACTAGTAGAATGCAATTTGCAATTGCAACAGAATGACGAAATGCCACGGCATGAAAGGTGGGAGATTTAGCAAAAAGTCAAATTGAAAGTGCTGGTTTTTATGCTGTATTTCATTTATAGAATCTAATATCCACTCACTTATTATAATCAAGAGAGCAAGTAAAAAAAAGAGTGGAAAATTATTATTCAATTTTACAAAACCACGAATGTATGGCTTTGAATTTGAAGTATTTGAAGCCAAAGATTGCCGTTTGCTATTTTTGCGTTCACTTTGCACATTGCAAAAAGAAATGAGAGGAAAATTCAATGCAAAAGCACAGCAGCAGCAGCAGTAGTAGCACAGTGCAATGAAATAAATATGTATGTTTATATGAACACACTAAAAATGGTTAAAACCAGTGACCAAGTACCCGTGTTGCAGATCGGTGTACTTAAGCGCATTTTTGGTGCCCAGATCAGTATTTAATACAAATTACATAAATATTAGATGCGTTTGTAAAACAGATTCATGTGATAAGATATACTGGTTAAAGTAAATTTCAAATGTATAGGAAATTTCATTTGTAAGATTTGTGAGAATTCAAATGAAATAATTGAAATTAAGTTGTAGGAAATAGCAGTCAATTAAGAATTCAGCAGTTATTTTTTGTTTTGTTTACATTTTCATATAGAAAATTATATTACGAAAACTCGAGTAATGTAATTACTGCTAATAATCTTGATCTATTAAAATTCTCGAAATCGTCTTTATAAATTTCGGTGATTTGAAAATAACGATCAAATTCAAAAATTCGCGAGTTGGCTACGCGCAGCTGAAAAAATTTTTGATTGCAGTCAACTTCGCGAAAAAAATTTTGTTTACAAATTTTCAAAATGGAAAATTAATTCATAATTTCCCAAGTTATATTACTAGTGACAGAAATATAAATAAGCGTCGCCGCACTAACTTTTTAGCACAAATCTAACGCAAAAAACCGTAAGTCTCTAGCTATCATAGTTTTCGACATCTCAGAGGGACGGGAGCCAGCCGAACAGCCAGCCGAACAGCCAGCCGAGTGAATGTATAAGCTGCATTGTTGTTCCAAAAATGCGCTAAAAAACTAAGCAAGGAAAAAAACTTCAAAAGCATGTGAACAGGTATATGAGCCGCGCATTCACTGTTGCAATCGCTTGCCAGCATTGAAATTCTATTGCACAATTTAGATGCAACAAGAGATTTCTTAATTGCATTTACTATTTAACACAAATAGAAATTGAGAAGTGGAAAAGTAAGAGAGAATAAGGTAAACTATTGCTTTAAGCAATATCGATTCAAAAAATGATGACTATCTCGGATATTTTTTTTTTATTATTTTATATTAATTCTGCAATCATTGCAAATTTCAGCAATGAATACTCTGAAATTTTCACAATTGTGCAAATGCAGTAAATAAATTGAATTTTTTAATATTACTGAAGCAACTTGCAATATTCAACAACATCAACAACCATTTGTGACTCTTTCTAATCTGATTTGAGTTATTATGCATCAAGATTATAGTAGGGAGGGCATATCATAAATATTATGACACATATTATAACCATTGTGTTTTTATGAAGACGATGATAAATTATATAAGGTAAAAAAAATCATTACACTTCCTGCTAGACTACTGAATGGTAAGAATATGACAAATTGCTGAAACAAATACAGATACAATAGATGAAGAAAAGAATATCTTGTGGGATTGAAGTAAATAATGAGTAAAATTATTGTACATTGTTGTTATTTGATGATCATTGGGGAAAAGAAGATCCTTCAAGTCATGATGTCGTCTTTAATCAATTTCTATATGAATGGAATAAATTTCTTTCTGTCATATCCCATGAGAGTATAATATGTGTGTGGTGCGATAATTTTTACCTAGAATAAATGCATTCTGATCGATCATGATTGTGAAGCGCAATTTTACATTAATCTCTAAAGATTTATTTGAAGATAAAAGTTTTTTTGGTGCAATGCTGACAAATATTGAATGTCTTTCATTTTCTTTTTATTCAGACAACAACAATAACAGCAAAAGAAGAATGTATCAAGCAGCGATGATGATAAAACAAAACGGAATGAAGAACAAGAATTCAAAATGAAAAGGAGAACGAGACGAAGAAAACTGAATTTTTTCTGGTCTCCTCCATTTCTCTTCTTTCTTTGTGCTAATTTTTTCCTTCTTACGCCGTATTCTTACCGTATAGTCACGTTGCTTTTCTTACTTTCGATTTCTTTTTGCCTTCGATATCTTTACTGCGCTCCTTGCTTCTGCTCTTTAATTTTTATCTCTACTTTATTCATTTCGTTCAGTTACTGAAGCCTTTTTTACCAATTTCTTCCAGACGATCGCTAAAAATTATAATTTTTTCCTTTTGCAGACGTCTCTTTTCTTCTTTGCATTACTTCTTTCTCCTTTTCTCTTTCTATTCCCGTCTTCTTAATTTTTGATGAAATGCAAGTGCTTTCTGAAAATATTTCAAACCTTAATGGAATTTTTAAATTTTGCAATATGTTTTTATGCTCTAAATTTCTTTTAAACTTTAGCGCCATAATCAAAATAACATACATTTATTGACAGTTTTAAACCAAGAATTTTAATTTTTATTTCTAGATAAAAATTTTAATTTCTCAAACCACAAAGTTTAAATTTAGCAAACAACCATGAAATAATAGAAAATTTAATCATCGATTTGACCGTTACGATTCAAATTACAGATGGCGCTATATTTTGAATTTTAGTTCAAAAACAAAATGAAAATTTTCCATTTTTGACTTGATTGAAAATATCTATTATTTCTGACAAACAACCATATTTAGTCATAACTAAAGAGCTCAATTCTTACTTATTTGAATGTTATGCAATTTCATATTGTTTCAATGGAAGTGCATTTGCACTAATGTGTTGTATTTTTATAAATTTTTTACACATGACATGGGCAAAAAAAGAGATATTGAAGAAATTGCACAAATTGCTCTTTCGCTATAAAAGTAAATTTCAAGTCGCTCGTTTACTCGCGCGCGCACTTAGCAGCTCAAGCTGTAATGGAAGTAACCTTCATATTGTGCACTAGATTGGATGAATGAATAAAAATGAAATGAGGTAGAAGTTGAGCTTAGTAAACTGAAAGTAAAAGAGCTCTTTATGCTCACTCACAGTCAACCCGCAGTAAGACACGATCTTAATAAAAAAAAAGCGCTTATTGCAAAATCTATTTGGTGTTATTTATATTTTAATGAATAGTAGTGGGATTTAATACCATTAAAATGACAGAGAAAGAGGAAAAATGATGATGATGACAATTAGTTAAAGTTATTTGCAATAGATTCCTAATTTTTTGTTCTTTTTTGACCATAAATAAATGCAAGATGCTTGAAAATGTTACAAAAGTCGTTTTCTTTGTTATTGATCAATAGATCTATTTGCAGAGAGAGAGAAACACACACGAATACACGAGGCATAAGAAATAAAGATTCTTGAAATGTGTCAGTCATCCTCTCGTCAAAAAAAATAACAACTGAAGAAAAAGAATGTTAAGAAAGAGAGAGAGAAGAAAAAGGTTAAGAAATCAGCATTTCGTGTGTGAAGTTTTTGCTTGAAAGCAGAATGAAGAAAAAAAATCACTTCTTACTTCTTTTTCGTCTCGAATTGCTCGCTTGCTCGGGCACCATAGTCAGAGCAATTTTCAAGGTCAATATTTTTCTTTTCTTTAGCCTGATGCCTTTCAATAGTTTGATGCTTGTGCTGTGTGTATACATATATGTGTATATCTTTTTCTTATAGCCATAATAACCAATTTCAATTTCATCGTCATTTCTTTTTTCTCTCTCTATACTTTGATATTTCTTTTTCATTTTTTTTTTTGCTTATTGTCCATGTCCAGACATCCATACATTTTATACTATGCTTCGTATGTGGCAGCTCGTAGTTAGATGACGATATACACATGTACATATTTATATATATGCTGATAATTCCCCGCACTCTCTTGTTTCACTTTAGGGAGAAATTAAGAAAACATTTTTATTTTTCTTCTGTTTGGAAATTTGATGCCGTGAGTCACATAAACACATGAGCATGCAAATAATATAGTTTCAGCGAAATTGAAGGTGAATAATGCTACTGTGGTCTAATTTAAGTTAAACAATGGCCACTAATGAGTGCTATAGTGCTGAATTCTCATCTTATCCCCACTAAATTGCCAATTGCATGTCATGACAATAATAATTCAACTACACAAAAAAAATTCCTCAACACAGACCTGTTGATTACATACTCGCGAGAAAGAAAGACGAAATAACATTATTTGGGAATCTAATCGAAAGCGAGAACCATGAAGAAAAAATAAAAAGTTAAGAAACAGCAGCAGCCAGCTTTAGAATGCAAAGAAAAATTTCTTCACAAAAGACTCTCTAGAGAAAGAAGAGTGAAGAAAAGAACGAAAGCAATTTCGAAATCATAAAAAACGTGGAACAATGCGCAATTTTTTTCACTCTCTTGATATTACTACTGCTTGTTGTTGTTGCTGTCGGGTCCTTATACCCGAAAAAAAGAAATCTCGTTTTATTATTATTGTATTTTTCGGATTTGCTTCTTTCTTCTACTTTTTTTCCATTATATAAAAAAATTAAAAAAAATTCAGCCGTTTTTAGAAGGGTATTGAGTGTGTGTGTGTGATGAAAGGATTACTTACTTACTACTTTCGATATCTCCTCTCTTCAAGACACAAAGAATTAACACATTTTTCCATTCTCTTTCTTACTTAGCAAATGAAGCCAAATTCCTATGAAATGCGACTAGCTTTTGTGTTGCTTTTTCACTCGACTGCATTTTTTGATACATTTATGAGTTCTTTTTATTCTTTTCTGTCAAATTTCGCTTGTCACAGACAAATAAAAAATTGGGCTTCATATTACTTGAGACTCATGGAATTTTATGTGATTTGTGGAAAGTCAAGCATTTAAGTGAGACAATGAGGAATTTTTTACTTGAATTAAATTCTATTGAATAATTAGGGCTAAATCTTCTTATAAAAGTGAAATGTTGAAGCGAGTTATTATACAAAAACACAATACGAGACTAATGAATCATGACCGTCCTTCAGCTTCAATTTCCTAACAGCGAAGAAGAAACATTAAGGAAAAGTTTTTTTTAAAAATACACCAAAAAAAATTCAAGGTAAAACTCCAAAGAAGAAAACGTTCGATTTGCATAAAAATTAGAAATTCAACAGATTAAATTTTTCTCATATAAAAAAACTTCAATTATTAGTTCATTGCAAAAAAATTAATAAGCTTTATTTTATGTTCAATGCTATGTGGTAATAAGCATCAAATATAATAAATCTTTGTGCCTAAAGAAACAAATATGACATACAAGAAGTAATAAATATTTCAATTAACGATTTTTCCCGTTACAATTCAAATTCTTGAGGGCGCAATTTTTTGAATTTTTGAACAAAAAAATATTTTGAAAAGAAAACAAAAATGAAAATTTGTTTTTATTTGAAGTTTACTGCTATTTAATTGGTGCATCATATACTTACATAATCTAGAAAGTATAATAAAATTAGGAACTCATCGAAATAAAGGTTAAATATTAGTATTAACATTGATTGAAATATTATATTATTTCTTGCAAATATATCAATAAAATAGACATTTTAAATCCTCATTCGCTGACATGGGCACATGCAAACTTATATATGTAATACAATTAACACTACATTTCAAAATATACAATAATATTTTACACGAGAGAGTATAATTTATCTCAAAGAAGTGACAAAATTTCAGAGAAGAAAAAAAGAAACCATGAGAAATGCATTAACATAATGAAAACAACAGTGGCAACCAAAGTCGTCGTCGCAAGATAAAAAAAGAAGTATAAAGAGAATTGTTTCAAAATTATTATTTTAACATTTCATTGTTGTTACTGCTTGATGGTAATTTCACATTAATGCCAGTAAAAAATCTTTTAATCGTTTGCTGTATGTGTCAGAAAGATTAAGAAATAAGAAGAGTTAAGAGAGTCAAGCGCGCAATGAGAAGAAGAGGACAGAGACGATGTAGTGGCAGTGGAGAAAATAAAGTTTTTTCTTCAGTCAAAATAACCTTGACGATTCGTCTTAAGATCGTCATTATTAACAGAAGAAAAAATGAATACCTCACGAAATTCATCTATTGAAGTCATATTTATTCTTATTCTTCTTATTACCTCATATTATATGCAAAAAAACCATCAAGGAAAAAAAATGATTTCCAAAAAGGTTAAATAAAAAAATTTATTTCGTTATAGCAGCAATGAAATTCGGTTCTTTCGCCGCGTGTGCAGAAATCAAGAATCGAAAAAAGATTTTTTGGCAGCATGCATAGAATTATAGTAGAATTATAATAGCAATCAAAAAAGAGCACACGCGGGTGGCTAAAAACACGAATGATGATGATGATCTTAGGTAGAAAGAAGGTGGCAAAGTTGCACACAATCATCAACATGCACACACATTTATTAAGAAGCCTAAAAAAACTCTTTTTTTACTTTTGCCAAATTCGAATTTTTTTTGCTTTTGATTAATGGAATATGGAATGGTCGAATAGCGATGAGATTGAGAAAATATATATACACGCTAAAATGAGTTGAAATTGCAGAGCGAGCAGTCGAAAAGCAATGCCGCGGAAAGAGAGATGGAACAAAAATGTAATTTATTTTTCTCCTTCTCACTCGTAGACCCGAATGTTGTGTGTTTTTTTGTAGGTTTTCAAACATCTTCAAGGTGATCTTACATTTATGAATGTCTGCTGAGGCTCTTTTATTTCATCTTTTTTTTTTTTGTTGTGTTCAGTAGGAATGGTTGTTGTAAATAATTATTCTTTTGTTACCTCACTTTTGCGAACATTTTTTATATTCTTTTCCTCCTCATTCCGCTTCTTATTATTTTATTATTTTCGTGTGCATTGGCAGGTTTTTTAATTAGCACTCGAGTTTAGTTGCTATTCTTTCTTTCCTTCTATCTCTTTCTGCATTTATTTGCTAATGATTTTGATGTCAAGCAGTAAGAATTGTTATATGACATTGAAATTATTATTTTTTTTGGGAGTTTAAGTAACCTTCATAGAAATTCCTCAAATTAAAAAATTTATGATAGACAAAAAAAGTGAATGTCTGCTTAAAATTTCATCTTCATCATCATCATAACTGAACTGATGCCACTCAATCAATTTCAATTTCATCCATACAAGTGATAATTTCCATTCACATTCATAAGTGTATATATACATACTTAAACTAGTTTCCAGCATTCCAATTTTGAATTGCGTGCCGAATAACTTTTGCTTGCTTGCTACTGCTTTCTTATCAATCGCAATTTCAATTTTCCAATACATCATCATAGTCGAGAGAGTAGAATGTATTATAACAAGAAAGCAAGGATGCGAATACAAGGTTAGAGAATATGTATAAGAATTGTGAGAGATCAGTAGTAAAATATGAGAGCTCATCAGAGTCATCGTTGAATATCGAATGGCATTGAGATCTCTGCAGTATATGTGTACATGCTTGCTTGTTTCCTGTATTTAAGTTCAAAGAAATCTGATTGTGAGGTGAAGAGCACTATGTAGAAGCGAAATCACAATTAGCAGCACATTAAATCGTAAAGTACTTTAATTAAATATTTTTTCCTCCTTCTTTTTCTTCTGCCATTGCTGTTTATTGCTTATTCTTCGTCTTTGCTGAAATTTTATTAATTCTTCTTTTTCTATCTCGCTCTTTTTCATGTCTACATGTGCATTTAAATAATATTAATTACTTCATTTCGCAATAATTCAAGAAAAAGAACAAGAGAGAATTATAAGATGAATTAATGAATTAATTAAATTAATTTGAAAATTAAATTTTACAATGTTGTAAAACATTATTCTCCTTGAATGCCAACAATATATTGTAATATAGTAATGACATCGACAACGAACCAGAAAAGAAATCATATTTTCATATCAGCAATGAACTTTAATCGAACATATGACTTACACAAAAACACATTATTTTTAAGACGCATATTGGCCCATCTCCTCCTCTCTACCTTTCCATTACATTTCATTAAATATTTTTTTCTCTCAAACGTTATCTCTAAGCTATTCCTCAAACAGGTGATATTCACTGAATTTCTTCAAATAACAAACTTTTTCTGATAACTGTTGTCATACGATGTATGTATCAAAAAAAGTACTCTAGTTCTCCTATTTCCACAAATCTTGTGACTTGCATTTTCGATTTTTTTATCAACTGTCATTCGCGTGGCTTTAGAATTGCGACAGCAATAAAAAGAGAAAGAGAATTTTGGTTATCAAAATATTTGTATTTTTTTAAATCTATTGAATGGAAGTAAATTACATTTTAAGGTGCGGTAGATAAAAAGTAAAGATATTGAAAAATAATAGAATTTGTCAATTCTTTTGATATGATTATTGACAATATGGAATTGTTTTTAAAAGAAAATCATTTAAAATAAAACTTTTAACTGCATTTTTGGTAAAGCAATGCAGCTTACATCTTTATTTTGGCTGTTTGGCGAACCTTCTGAGATCTTGAAAACTACAATAGCTTGATACTTTCGGTTTTTTGCATTAAATTTATGCTTAAAAGTAAGTGTGATGATACTTAGTTATAAAGCTGTTACTGATTGCAATAATTAGAAAATTACACTCATAGAAAAAATCTAAAATAAAATTTTAGATTTCTAGGTGAAAATCTAAAATACTATTTTTGTTTTTTACTCTAGAACTACTTTTTTAAATCCAGAATAAAAATTTTTAAATTTTGATTTAAAATTTTCTCTAAATTATAGAAATAAAAATTTTTATTTTTAGAATATTAAAACTTTTATTTTTAGAATATTACTTTACATTTCAATTCTAAAATATTTATTTTCAAATCTAAAATTTTAATTTTACATTACACATCAGAATATTTTTTTGATTCGAAAATATAAAATTTCTAAATTAAAAATAAATTTTAAAATTATAAATTTCTTTTCTAATTCTTATAATGAAATTTTATTCTTTAGCTTTCATATAATTCAACAATGTTTTTACATTTGCGCTTTGTTTAGATTTACAAGATTTGCCATAGATCATATTTAATAGAAAGATATAAACATTTTGATTAGGTATCGGCCATTTTAAGTTAAAGAGCATGTGAATGTTTAGCAGAATTTTGATTGCGCGTAATAAATTCACAAATTGAAATTTCATTCCATCACAATAGCAACTATAAAATGAAATTTGTTTGTACTATTGAATCATAATCGGTACCAAACGCAATGATAGTTGGTTGAAATGTATATTTCTGTTTCAATAATTCTTCTCTCCATGTTAATATTTCAGTGTCATGTGATTGGATATTATTGGATAATAATATCATGAATTTGATAGAATTGGCAATTGAAATTTTTGATTTTCCATCAGCTTTCTTTCCAGATTCATACAAATAAGCATGTAGTCCCATCAAAACAGCAATGATTTGATCAGTTAATCCTTTGTTACTAATCGACTTTAAGTTTGCAGCGACTGATTTATTGAGAACATTTTGTTGTAAGAAAACTGTCAATTTGGCAACACTTCAAGAAATTTATGTTCAAAATTGACATCAGAAAATAATGATTTGAAATCATCATTTATCTACAATTTTTAACAAATTAGATCATATTGTTTGAACAATTTTAAATAAAATTACCAGCTGATAACCATCTGATCGACTATATGCTTCATATTTATCAAGAATCAAATTTAAGTCAACATTTGAATTAATATAACTTTGACGTATTTTCATTCCTAAGCGCCAATGAGGAAGAAGATCATTCAGTTGTATGTTGCTATTACCTCGAACAAACTCGTCAGATTCAATTTCAACGTTAGTAAATAACAAATTATCTTCAGATGTTGTATTCATAGTCTCTTCATGCTTTCGTTTCAAATAATTGCTTGTGTTGTTATTTGAATTATAATATCTTTTATACAAAATTCCAGTTGGTTTAATATCAGCAGTACAGTAAGTATCGATAGTTTCATTTGGAAAAGTGTCAGCAATTTCTGACGCAATTTTTCTTAAATCATGCTTGCCTAATTTAATATTCCTCATGATGAAAAAATCTATTATTAATGCAGATAATTTTCTTTGTTCTGCAAACTGAGAAATTGAGTATCCTGAACAGTTTTAAGAAAGCATTCTCCAGCTTCAGTTTTTAAAATTTGCTTAAGGCTAATTTCAATATCCTAAAAACTCATGAAATCATAAAGTATTGAGTATTTATGTAATTTATAACTCACATATTTTTCCTTTTTCGCAATTCCATCGTTTTCATTAGCATGTGGAGATGAAGACTTCCAATCTACATATGAATTGAAGAATTTAATTCTTACACCAACGGGATAATCTTTCATTATTTCAAAAACATCAATTTTCTCCAAAGATAGAAATACGCTCCTATCGATTCGTTCATCTAAAATAAATGTATGAGTCATTGTTCATTCATGATTATTGCTGTTCGACTCTACCATAAAATAATTGAGCGAGACTAGCCCAGTTCATTTCGATTAGAGCTTCATTAATTGCCTCAAATTCATTTTCATCATATAAATAATCAAAATCAGCATTTCTTATTTTTGTAATTTGAATATCTGGATGAAATATTAATAAATTGCGTTAAATTTAATACCATTGAACATAGCATTTACCTTCAACTTGTTGCAATTTGGTTGTTATTATGACTATTCTCGTCAGGCTCCTTTATCACAACAAATTTTTCACTCATTTTTAACAATTAAAACAAATTTATAATTGAGAAGCAATCACTTTTCTTAAATTAGATTTAAGTACTTTTAAAAATAATTATTCTTAATTTTAGAATAAAATTCTAAATTTTAAAATAAATTTTAGAATGTAAAAATTAACTTCTATTTTTGATAAAAAATTAATTTTATTATTAAAATATTTTACAATAATTTATTAACTTTCATAGTAAAATAATAAATATCTAACATATCATAATGTTTGATGACACAAATTAAATAATAACGAATTTATAACAGCTAAATTTTAAATTTGTGTTTGGTAACTGCGCACAAGCTTCGCGAAATCTTTTGTTTTCGATCAGAAAGTAATACGTAAAATTAAACAAAATATGGTAAGATAATAACTTTTCAATCTTAGTGTTATCTTATTTTACTAATTTATTCTCATTTAAGGAGACAACTATTTAAAAAAGAGATTTCTGAACCAACTGAAGATAATCCAACAAAATGTATTTTAATCAGAAATCTTTACAAAAACATGCACTGAAAGCCAAGCATTTTGAGAGAAATTGCAAAAGAAAACCAATTAGCTCTATTGCCTGTTCCACAAGATTTTAATCAGAGCTCAGATGAAACAATTTTAGAAGATAGCATTCAGCGAATAAAATCATCAGGAAAAATTAATCCTGCTGAACTTGTCACTGGCATCGTTTCTGCCGTTTTAGGTATGAATAATGAATTATGATTTCTCCGAAATTTTTATTGAAACACAATATTTAAATAATTATTCTTCCTCTTAATATTAATTTCTCAAGAAGAGATCGTAAGTCAAATCTCAATCTATTTAAATTTTTTGTGAATCTAATTTTCATTTATTGAATTCGGTTTTATTCATTCATTATCTTATGGTTTCTATATAATCACTTGTATATTTTTTTGCACAACTAAATTATATTTTTCATCTTTGTTGGGTGTCTTAAAAAGTTATGTCATAAAATACTAATAATTTTATACATTTTAGGATATAGTGAAGGACCTGGGAAATTTATCGTTGATGGAATAATTTTCCATCAATGTGGAGTTGAGAAACTGCTTAAAGTTATTGACAATTCATATCTTATTATCTTTATATCGGGAATCGACATGGCTAATATTGATGCACCAATTTTGTTTTTGGATCTATTTCAACAATGGATTTATGGAAATTTATAAATGTCAAAACGTACAAATTTTTATCCAAAGAATGTATTTCGTGTTGTCATAGCTGGAAATTCAACAAGCGCTCGTCTACCAAAAAAGTTAAAAAATGATTAACACTAAAAGGATTGTTGAGAGCTTAAGAAATTTTGATGAAGCTCTCCATCAGTTGTTACAATCAATATCAATTGATTTAATTCCTGGTGAATTCAATCCAGTAAATTAGGCTTTTTCCGACCGGGAACGGGAACGGGAATTCCCGACTCCGGGAATGACTCCATACAAATATGAAAAATTTTTAAATTTTTTAATGAAAATTTAAAAATTTTTCAATATTTTTCAGTTAATAATCCAAAACCAATAAAAAAATTTATTTCTAACCATTTTTTAAAGTATTTATTAGTATTTTTTCAATATATTCATTCCCCTCGAAAAATTTGGCGCGCTCAGTCGTAAATTTTTTCGCTCATTAAAAATAATTTTTTAAATAAGTTTATATAAACCTAGTGGCTATGAATCCACTCAATTCAACATCAAAAAAGCGGCAGAGGAAGAAATCTCCTGGAAGCATCGGCTTAAATTCGCCAACAAAGAAGAACTCAAAGATGAGAAAAATTGCAACCTCAAAAAACGTGGTCGGAAAAAATATTACTTTGAATTCAACACAACAAGAAGACGATAGNATATAACTTTAATCAAGAATGTTTAATTTTGACAAAAAATATTACTGATTTAAACAAATTTATTTCTGATAGCCTTTTCTTTTGTTATAAGCTCATGTAAATCAACTGGAAGTGTTTTTAAATCACAAACATCAAATAGTTTAAAAAAATTTTTCCTGTCACCAACTACAAAAGACATTAAGTGATCATCATATCGTAATATTTCTATTTCTTGCAGTATCAAGAAATACTTTTTCACAAAAATTATTTCATGAATTACATAAATGTGTGATTCAAGATATGTTTGAGAAGTTTCTATAATATAATCACCAATAGAAAAATCACTTCCTTTATGAGATATTTTTGATGGGAATACTATAATATTTGTTGAATCAATGATATTCTTTACAATATCAAACCATAATTCTTTTTTTATGTTCATTTCATATCTATTGTTTTCATCATTTATATTGTGAACTGTTTCTGTTGGTAGTCCTTTTGAGTGTGTCATCAAAAATTTGTTAAAACTCATTGAAACTTTGTATATAAGAGACCAAGGTAAATTTATGCGTTGATAGCTAATTTTGGAGTATGATTTGACTTGTTTATTTTTGTGTTCGTATGCAAAGAGCATAATATTTCTTAATGGACCAATGTTTAAAATTATTCTTTTATAGTGAACCATAAAATGGTGTTTTGGTTTTAATTTTTCATCAAAACATTTCAATCGAATTTTAAGATAGTTTTTAATCGTCGAATCGAGTTCGTCCAATTCATTCAATGTGAACTCCGATTTCATTATTTTATCACATACATCAACTAACGACTTCATCATTTTCCATTTCTCATCATTTCTATCAATTTTAGATCCTATGATCATCGGTAGAAAATGGAGTAAACTTTTCATTTCAGAAGCACTTATGTTAATACTTTTTTTTAAATGATGTTCTTGAAACTCTTTGCATAAATTTCCGATTTCTTTAGATCCATAATCAAATGAGTGAATTAAATTGTTCAGTATATCGAGACTTAAATATTTTTTCACATTAACAAAATAGTCTAACATCAATGCTAAATCATACCGAGCTACTCCCTCCCAAATATCATGCATTATGTCTGCTACAAAATTATTACAGACATGAAAATATTTTAATTGTGAAAAAACACTTTCACTTTTGATGCCAGTTGCTTTCGTATCATTTTTCAACAGTTGTTCTTCATAATTTTCCTCAGTTCTGATAAAATTTGTGCGTTCGCTTGTGTCTTTTTGAATGAATTTTTTTGGGGCAAAGCATATTCTACAGCAAACATTTGAATTAAATCCTTTTTGAAAGCCAAGCAACTCGTTGAGTGCTAAATTATCTCCTATTACTGCTGCTAGAACAACGTAGATATTTTTTTCTTCTCCAGCTTGTGATATTGTCAGTCCTTCTTGTTCCAAACATTTTAATTCATTTATAATAGGATTTAGACATGAAATCAAATTCTCATCTTTAATTTTTGTTAAGCATAATTGGGTAACAAATATAAATTCTGTCTTGGAAAGTAAGTGCTGAGGAACAACTGGAACGCTGAAGAAAAAGCCACAAATTTTATTATTTCCTGCATTTGAGCTAAGTGGATTGTCTGGTTCAAATTCATCAAAATATAGTATTAATGGTAAAATAATATCTTCATGAGTAAATTGAGTTTTGATTTTTTTCCAGCTTTCTCCTTGAATAATATTTTTGATTTTTGATGAATTTTCCAAATTTTTCATATGATTTACAATGTCATCTAATACTTTCGGCAATGATAAAAATGCATTTAACTGATGCTTAATGGATAATCTTGAAACTTTTTCTGTGATTTCACCAATTATTGGACGACCATGTTTATATATTGTACCAGTTTTTTGAATAACAGTCATTTGCTCTGGAACAACAAAATTATCATTGTTTTTCAAGAGTTCTTGAAATTTATAGAAAGATGACATACTATCATATGCTATGTTGATTTTATCACGATCATTTTCATCTGGTATGAAGGAAGAAATAGGGTCGATAATATTGTTTTTAACTGCATCAAAAATTTTTTCTATTGTCTTTTTACTTATATTTGGTTCTTGATGCAGAGAAATCAAAAAATTCATAAAACCATTTCGCAGTGATTGCTCCGTATTTGTTGAGTTTGCTGAAAGTCCTTGTTGATTTTGATTTTCAGTGTCAAAATTTAAATTAATTGTTTCTTGAGTTTGGATGTCATCAAAAGGGAGAGAATTATTGCTGTTCG